>CAXAMN010008891.1:657235-734929 GCA_963970005.1 Durusdinium trenchii | reverse complement strand
GCTGGCGGATCAGCTGTGGGATTTCTTGCTGTTGCCAGATCTCTCCACCCGGGGACTTCAATGCGCATTCGCAGTTGCAACAGGGAAGGAAAAGCGAAGGCTTGTCCCAAAGACGGGTCAAGAACTCCACCAGAGTACGCTCTTTCGGCCCAGGAAGTATTCGGCATGCGGGGGTATCGATCATAAATGCTGTGCACGTCAGGGCATTCCACCCGTATGGAAGGCACCTAGTGGTTCTCTCAGTGTTTGGCCGTTTGTTGCCGTTTCACTGTGGCAGTTTCACACCGTGTTGGGGTGGTGACTTGCATTGTGACCATGATTTTGCCGCACAGGGTGTGGGCGCTGGTCACTTACACTGTGAAGTAAAGTCCCTTTGAAGCCTTTTTGCGACTTTGCTTAAGCACAGACCTGCACCGAAATGCTTTTCGTCAGACATTCTTTCTTGTCTCACCGGTTTCACCTGGGGGTGTATCCCATGTCCGGGATCATATGCAGCCAGGGTGGCCATTTCATAGCCGGACAGATGGCGAAAGCATTTTCTTCCGCATAAACCCGTGTTCCGGGCATTTTGACCAGCCTCCGTAAGGCAGTGCAGTCCAAGAAAGCCCTACTTCCAATATACTTGAGAGAGGGCGGAATGGCAAGCTCAACTGGGGCTGCACAGTTCATAAAGGCTTTAACTCGGATTGTATGGAGAGTTGCCAGTAGGAGGACTTCCCTAAGACTAGTGCAGTGGACAAAGGTGAATTCCGGAATTTCTTCAATCATGGTGTTACAGAGGTCAACACTCTTAAGCAGTCGACAACTGTCACAAGCGTGCGCTCCTATAGCTACAAAGTGCTTTGGGAGAGCAAGTGTAGATGCCCGTGGAGCTGAGGCAGCCCGGTGCGAGCTCTCTGGTCCTGTCTTGCAGGGTTGACCCTCGGGGGGATGGAAACTCACTCAAGGTGACCTCAGCAAGGTTGATGCACCCTTGGAAGAGGTGTTGCCCGAAAGTGGTTTCACCATTGAACACGTTTACAGCCCCATCCGATGCACACACACGTTGCAAGGAACAGCATTCCGAAAAAGCTTTATAACTGAAGTCGCGACAACCCGGAGCCAAGACACTATTTAGGAGCTTGCAGTCTCGAAAGGCATTGTCTGCAATGCCTACTACTGTGGCCGGCAGTTTGACAATGCGGAGTTGCCGGCAATCTTGCCACGCCTCTGCACCAATGAGCCTGATCCCTGACTCGACGCTAACGTGTCGCAGGCGTGGAACACCTGCAAAGGCCCATTCTGAAAGACTGCACTTCGGTTGGTGCGCGAAGAGCTTGATATGCCTGAGCCTTGGCTGGGTGGTCCGTTTGGGGGCAACCATACAGAAAGGCTTGCTTCTTTTGCTGAGTTATCCACTCTGGGCTAGAGTGTAGGTAGGGAGCAGCGGACCGGCTCGTCTTCCGACACATCCATGATGTCCAAATCACCCCCTGCCATGTCGACATCTGCATCATTGTCCCTTCTGCCCATGGGTCATCCACACAATGGGACATGAGGACAGCGGACACAGGTGCTTTAGACGTCACGACAGAGGCCACCAACACGGGTTGGCTGCCCAGGCAAGACAAGTTAGGAAACCACCACAGTAAAACTTTTTTTTTCCACGAGTTCGGACGCCGTGTGGGCATGGTGCCCAGGTCATCGTTGAAGGGAGGGAAAGTCAGTCGGATGGTGGAGAAAATAACAAGGACACAACAAAAAACCAGCAAACAAAAAGAAAAGCCCACAGGCCGCGTCTCCACCATCATGTAGTCTTTCCTCTGGGTCTAGGATAGATGAACACCCTACCGTCCACAACTGTCATGGTCCTGCTGTCACTTTTTCAGAGTCTGGGTGCGAGTCTTAGCTCGGGTCCGGAGTAGTGCAGTTGCGAAACAGTACTCTTCACCACGAGTGACTAACCATAGTTGCCCTCCGTTAGACAGGGGAGTGAGTGCCTAGCTGCTGTCGGATAGAGAAGGGTCTCGTCCAGATTTTTCTTCGGGCACGCACTTCCTTGGGCTCAAACCAGTGAATCCTGCGCACAGAGCATGACCGAAGAAGTAGGTGGAGCCAGTCCATGGCATAGTAGGGGACGGCCAGGGGAGCGGACCCTCACGCTGACTACGCTAGCAGGGGAGGAACTACCCGTGGAGGTGGATCCTAGTGGGCATGCCAGTCTTCGGAGCCTCGAGAATGCAGTATTAGCAAGGCTCCCCAGCTAGGAAACGCAAGCACCTCAGGGTGTGAACTGCAATTTGTGCATATGAACACCCTGCAGGTCCTTGCTGACCCAATCCAGAGTGCAATCAGCACCAACCAGAAGTATTATGTAATTGCTAAGCAGTGCATGGAAGAGGCAGGGCACAAGGGGCAACTAAAAGGGGAAGTCAAGGCAGTTCGGGTGCTGTGTAGCAGAAATGGCAAAATTCCTCCACAAGCCTTCTCCTTTTGCACTGAAATTCGCCATGTCCTAGTAGAGAATGGTGTCAAGATTGTAGGAGAGGCTGCATGGCGGTGCTGTCGACAACTGCAAATCGTCCACCTGCCAGACACGGTAGTCGGGCTTTTGCATGGTGCCTTCAGTAAGTGTCAAGTGCTACGTATAGTGGTCGCCCCAAGCTGCAAGTACTTCGGCACCAAGGTATTCGAGGAGTGTTGCTCCTTAACGCAGGTTGGTGCGGCACATTGCCCTAGCAATAAGCTAGCTCCCCAAGCCCAGCTAAGGCCTCGTGCCTTTCAAGCATGCACAGCGCTGCGCAACATCAATTTGGGCATGTCAGAGTCTGCTGCAACGTACCCAAACCGATGTTTGCCGGACTGCTGTTTTCAAGAGTCGGGCATAGTTGAGCTGGCGTTACCTACGAGTTTCCACAGGATAGGCTTTGCTGCCTGTATGAGCTGCCGGCAGCTGCAAATCGTTGACTTGTCCCAAACAGACGTACTTGAGATTCTAGGCTCAACCTTTGCTCACTGCTCCCAGCTGCAACAACTTTGCCTTCCCCGCATGCTGAGGACCATTGAGCAAGAAGCCTTTTACAAGTGTACTTCCCTAAAGGAGGTCTCTACTCCGCCATCCCTGCTTTACATTGCGAGGCATGCCTTTGCAGGCTGCACGCATCTTCGAATAATCCTCAAGCAAGGAAAAAGCAGCACATGGCGAGGGACATATGCCCAGTCTAATGCTTTTGACAAATGCGAGCACTTCGACAAGCCCACGTGGCTTCGAGTCTTGCCGAATGATGCAAACGATCTTTGGCGAGAAGACTATCTAGACCCAGCGCCAAAGACCAGTAATGCTTCCGAGGCAGGAGAGGAGCAAGGGCAACGTGAGTAGTGAGCTGAGCCAAGTGTCAGTATTCGAGCGCTAGGAAAGGATGATTTCCAGGCATATACGGCAAGAAAAATGCGCAGACACCAAGTAGAACCATGACCTCTTCCTGCCATTCGCTGCGTAGTGAGCCGATAGGAGCGAGAGCCTTAGTTCTGCGTTCCTAAACGGCGGGTGGTAGATAGTGGCAATGAAGGATGCCCAGGGGGAACCTTAGTTCCCGCTGTTGATGTCCGACATTTCCAATTTTGTACAAAGAGGTACAGATATCATGCTAGGAGAGCTCAAAGTTTCACATGTTTCACACGGGCCTTGCACGCAGCAGATCACTTTTTGCAATCACGCAGCGCCTCACTGACTCAAGAGACATCCCATATTGGCACCGGTGCGCGCCGAAGGGTGCTGGGTTTGCCTCCCCTCGGGGAGGTTGTGCCCGGTTCACCCTTAGCTGCAGGCTTCTCTCGCTAGGATTTGCCGCCACGGTTTGGCTTTGTCGGGCAGCATGTGACTGGCCTTGTATGCGCCACCAGTTGAACGGGTAGTGCTGCAAGAAAGGTCTTTTCCACGGATTGCTGCTCAGATCTTGTCACTCTTGGTCGACCGGATTACAACCAGCGCTGGAGCATCGCGAGACACCTGACCTGCAAAGTGACCTTGTTTTGCCACACTGTGGTGTGGCCGCTGGTCACCAATAATCGGCAAGGAAAGTCCGTTTGAAGCCTCCTAGGCGGCTTTCCATGAACACAGTTTGCGCTGCCGTCCTTTTCTCTTGAGAATTCAGGCCCATTAATTGCCACTAGTCTCCGTTTCACACGTTTCACCCAGTGTAGAGGAAAGACTACAAGATGGTGGAGTTTCGGCCTGCGGGCTGGGGTGTTTGGTTTGGGTTTGTTTGGGGTCTTTGTTCCTTTCTCCACCATCTGTCTGTTCTTCCCTTCCTTCAACGATGACCTGGGCACCATGCCCACACGGCGTCCGTACTCGTGGAAAAAAACAACCGAAGTGCAGTCTTTCCTAGGCCTCGACGCTGACATGGGTCCCTGTCAAATTGCTGATGTCAGATCACAACCTGCTGACAAAGATGCAGGATACCAAGCGACTGAGGGACAAGGTGAGGGCCCTGATGTGACAGCCGTGGTGGCAACCCTACTCAAGCATAAGGAGCTCATTAAGTCATGTGGCATGGTATATATAATGGTGGACAACCGTGCCCCGGAGGAGGAAGATCATTGGCCTGCATTTGCCCAGTGGTGGGAGGCCCGACGGACCCTAGTCGGACCACAGCAAGAACGGACGGATGTTGTGTGGGTGCAGGCAACTCATGCTAATGGCTTGCGTGCAGTCCCGTACTATTGGGGCTGGGGTTTTTGTATTGGAAGGTGCATTTTAGGCTTGTCGATAATGACTGTGTTCCTGTTACACTGTTTGAGGTGAAGGACCTCATTGCCTTAGCAGAGAGCCAGTTTCGTTGGCCTGACTTGGTAGGGCATCGTGCCGACCCTAACCTTGCTAACAGTAAAGTAGGGATGCTACTTTTCACAGAAGCGCATCTCGAATATAATGCCGGCTTAGTCATCTCCATTGGTAGCACAAACCGCCCCAGTCCGGTTGATGCAGCCGCCACGGCAGAGAACCTAGCCGAAGAGCTCGAGGATTACCGCCAACAGCTCCTGGCCATGGCGGCCCCTCCTGAATGTCCAACTGATGCCTCACAAGGTGGGTCCCTTTTCACACCGCTCATTGGGGTTCCCATGGAAAACTCGCTCGACCTTGCAGTTGTTTGGGCATTGTATGGCACACATATGTGCTATCAATTCTGGCCAATGCCAGGTAGTGGGCAAGGGGGTTGCAGTGACCATCAGGAACCAGCGGCTGTCAAGTGGCCTAAACGAGCTCATCCTGGAGCCCTCACCAAAGCAGGACAAGAACGCACACCATGCCCCACTAGCTGGGCCCGAGCCACTTTTGAAAAAGGCTGTCTGTCAGTGTTGCCTCACCTGGAAGGACCATGCAAAGCAATTTCCCTTCCTGGAGAGCATCGTTTTTCAGGCGAGTCGAATAGCACCAAACCGTATGCGGCCGATCATCTTCCATGCCTTTGGCAAAGCAAAACTAGATGCACCTGCCCAGTTGGCTTGACTTGCACGCCAAGGGTGGGAAACCCTTCCCATTGCGATCTTAGGTATGCCGCATTATCCCGCGGCGTGGTCCCTGGAGGCGTGGAGGCCGATCGGCGGGTGTTGCTTTACAGGAGGAGCGAGTGCGCTCACCGGGAATAGCGCGTTCCGTTTTTGTCTTTTGATGCAATGGCACGCCATTACCGTTCCAGCGACGGCACTCTTCCAAGATGCGAGAAAAGAAGAGGACACTGACCTAGAATCAGCGCGCACCGTGTCGGAGCCAGATCAGGACTTCAAGGACGCTCGCTCTTGGCAGCCGCCACTGACCAGAACTCCCGTGAGTCCGGGTCTAGTCTGCCAGAGGGATTGATGACTGAGGAACAGGCGGGTCTGAGAAATAGCCATCGTCCCAGCCATCCGCAGCAGACTACCCCGCCCCTTTTCGTACCATGGCAAGAAATTGCAAACTGAGGACCTTCGAGCTATGTTCCAAACAGCCATAGGAATCCTCCCTACAGAGCACCAACGAAACTTTCATCGGTTACATGGCATAGCTTTCAGCCAACTCCTGCAGGGAAGGGTGCCGGTTGAAACGGCTGCCTCAATAGTTCTGGCCTCAATGTATGAGACACATCCTTGGGTCCCATATTGGGAATCCATGCTCTGGCACATGGCACAGTCCTATTGTTTCTGGCTCGCTGCCCCCGAATCGCCCCCACCTAGCAGGATCCAGATTAACTGTGGTGGCCTTGGTGGAGGTACCCTAGATAGCCCAACCACTCCGGCGTTTCACTGTACACACCCACGACTGAACGGAACGTGTATTTATGGCCCCTCCCTGACACCCGCAGACCGATACAGTGGACTGGTCACTGAAGTAGCTGCAGGTCACACGACAAGTCTGCATGAGCTAGCGATGCTAATGTCACACACTACTGACCCCTGTGAGTGTTGGGAAGAACTAGGCTATGGTCGCGCAGAACTCAAGTTGTCCTGGAAGCCTCCAGGCAGCTGCCTGCACATCGCCGAGTACCACATGCTGCCTTTCTGAGCGGACTGTGGTGGAAGCTATTGTCACTTCAGCCTGCGCGCATCCTTATGTGTCTGCCTTTCTTGTCACGCATAGGCAATAGCACGAACACAGCTGGGCTTTATGCCCCTACTGAGTTTCATGTAGAAGGGTTTAGTGCCGGGGCGCCCTGTCTCGGCCACACTGGGCGCGATTGCTGTGCCAAAAGGAGTAATGGGAGCACTGATGGAGATTGCATCTCCAGGCCAATATGATATCCATCTTGTTCATGCTGAAGAAGATGTACTTTACAACTGGCACCCTAGTCCTACAGATCGAAACGTGATCTCGTATCGCCTCCGGTACACGCTAGTTGCTGAGTCTGATGGATGGGCCCCGACAAACATAAATATTGGCACTGGTTGCACTGCAGTCTTCCGCATGGTCGATGTCTCCTTTCTGAGCTCAAGCTCAGTCACCCGGAAGTCATCCCTCTTCGTGACAGAATGGCAGCACCACTTCGACTCGCGTCCTGGATCCGCTTCGAAACAGTTATGAACCAACAGGATTGGCTAACTGCAATCGAGCTACTCGTACCCCAGATCCATCTCCCTGACACTCAGCTACTTCAACTCTTACGCAGGTGCGTGCCTGAGCAAGGGATCTCGTCGATGGCAGAGGCCCAAGCACTACTCTTGAGCAACTTTCGGGTAGGTGGCAGCCAGCCGAACGCATGTGCACAATGGCTCACAGAAGTCACGCGAGCTCTTTTTCAGCCAATTCCTTTCAGAGAAGTTTTTGTTATTCTAGCTCTCTTCCTACCCCAGTTGACATTTGCAGACGGTGCCAAATTAGATGGCAAGCTGTGGTATAGTCCAGCCATCAGTAAGGATGTGTCAACGATTCATGTCACGCCATTAGCTCAAGGCTTGCAGGGCATGCATGAATATAAAATTGCCTTCGCTGCACACTCAAGAGCCGCGGCCTTCGTTTCTCCCGACCAACCAATGTACAATTTTGAGTCCCTAGCCACGCTGCCTTCGGATCAAATTCACATCGGCAGTCAGGTTGGGAGAGTCTACCGGCTAGTGCTCCGCGAAGACCGTCGAGTTTATGCGCTCCTGATGGTTCTCCTTGAGTTTGTCACCCAACCCAAGAAGCGGTCCAAGCAAGGTTCCTTTGAATCGAAGGAAGAGCTAGCGGTTCGACAGAGTAGCCCAAAGTCATGGACAGTAGCTTTCATCCCAACACCAGAAACCTTTGCGCCTTTGCGGGCGAAGTGAGAGGTAGGGGTCACTGTAGAGATACAATGGGGACTCCTGCCCAGTTTGCAGCAACTAGACACCCGGACGGTGGGGTTCCCCATTCTCAGTCGGGACTACTGTCTCCGCTGATCACTTGCTACAAACGGCCACGATGCCCCTCGAGCATAAACCCACGGCCCTGGGCATCCCCTACTCGTTACCAGGCTCTTATCAATTTGACGGAGCTGAAGAACAAAAACTTCATGCCCTTTTCGGACTTCTAGCAACGGCCAATACCCCGCGGTATTGTCCCCAAGCCACTGGCTTTGGACAGCAGTTGCGCGCTGCAGCTGGCACGGACAGTGCTCACATTCTCTCTATTGCGCTATCCATTGTCTCAGCTTTGCAGTCTGGCCGGTCCACGCTGGCCATTGCTGGAGTCTTTGGTGCTGGCAAGACAAGGTCGCTTACATTCTTGCTTGCCTGGTTCGCAATCACCACCAACTTGCGGTTTGGCGTTGCCCATAAAGAAAACCCTGCTGGAAGGGCTATCACCAAGCTTCTGAGCTCGCTGGATCTGGATGAAGACCAACAAACGCTTTTCATTCGGCCGGTCGGTAGGGAAGAAGGAGTTGCCAACACAGCCAGTACGAAGTACGATAAAGTCATGCTCCACTGCACAGGCATCATACCAGGGGCAAGGGTTGTTGTTGCCACTACTGGACTCATCTGCGAACAAAAACAACAAACCCACTCGCCCCTGAGAGCGCACATGGAAAGTCTGGATGTGCTCATTAGCGAAGAGGCCCAACAGGACATGGACCTCAAGTCGGCCTTTGTCCCTGCAGTCCCGCGACAACCCTTCTTTCGAATTCTGCTTGTGGTGACCCTCGGCAAAGTCCCGGAGGAGTAGCTGACAACCTGCGAGAACACAGAACCCTCCTGCTCAAGGCCCCGATTGGCTTGCGCGCGATGAATAGATGGCTAATGCCACAAGAATTACCAGTAGTAGCCTGTAGCCTGCTCAAGGAAAGTGCCGAAGCTTCGCTGCACGAACTCACACAGGCAGCGAAGGAAGTCAGCAGCAAGGCACTGGGCTCTCGATGGTCCTCCCGTGAGGACTGTCCTAGCACCCTGCCTGCTGGAGCCAATTTGCAGGCGGCATATCCGGAGCTTCGCCAAGTCCAGCTAGACACCCCTGAAGGACTGATTGCTGGCCTAGGGTATGCCTTGACTCGCCCGGGTCACACGTTTCAACTCCATCAGGCCAATACGGCCGAAGAGCGCTCAGGGTTAGCAGGGATACACCAATGGAGTATCATGCTCCCGACTAGCGCAAGGGTAGCTCAAGAGGTTTACGAGCCCCTAATTGGGATCCACTATCCAATGCTCTGCAACGTACAAAATCACAGCTGGCAAATTGGCACTGGATCTATTCGTGCAGAGGAACGGCTGGCTACAGGTTTTCGCTTTGTCAACTGGGTCCATGATGTCTCGAATCCAGAGACAAGAGCGGTTCCGCCGCCGGACGCAACAAACGCCGCCTATCGGCAGATAGAAAGATGGCTCCCCATGTCAGACAGAGAATCCGACAGTATTCTCGTCCTGACTACCAGGACACTCAGTGCACAACATCTGCAAGGCTTCTTCCACCAGTCGGGGCGGAGAGCCAATGCAGAGACAGCTGTCAAAGTTGCGGGCGCAACGGCCAAGCACTGCATAGTGCTGCACGGTAAATCCAACTTTCTCAGCGGCACGTCGCGTAGCACCGACTTTGATCATGAATGCTACACGCGTGCCAACGTTGCGTATAGTCGAGCCACAGACCTGACGGTGTCTGCTTGTCCTGTCAACATGCATGGCACCACAGGAGTGTCACAAGTTCTCTCGGCCTTGCTCCATGGTGTCTGCACGCTGTACACTGATGACCAGCAAACTGTCAAGGTTCGAGTGAAAGGTGAATTTTCCGTCAGTCGTAAGCTGGTTTCCGAATCCACAGCTGCGTTCCTTGCAGCTACGGAACCCCAGCCACTATGGACTGGATCGCTCCCAGTGTGTCTGGTTGAGTACCACCAAGGTCATTCCAGACGACTCCGTTTGGTGTTAACCTCGCAGTCCCTGCTCACCAATGGGGAAAAGTCGCTTCTAGATGCACAGCACCCTGTACACGGTAAGGTACACAACAGTGGCCAGCTGTTTGGCTATGCAGCGGACCGTTGCACAGAACCAGATTGGTTAGTCCTTCCCGATGGGCGCCAACCAAATGCCTGGAAGCTCCTGCATGCAGCCCGTAAAGGGGGCAATCGGTTCTGTGTGGGCAGTGGCCTCCGTTATGCCCCAGGGCAAGCTGACGATATCGCCAACAAAGCCAAGGAATATCAATTTGAATCACTCCACAAAATCTACTTCTATGATGCTTGGAGGTGGAAAATTGAGCTGAATCAGCCGGAATCCCCCCTCCACCTCCCCCCACGACCAGGCCTGCTGCAAAATGGTTGTTAACTGGCGCCAACCACTTGAGCGCCCGGCGAATGCCACCCAGTTGCACAACACACAGCCAAGTGCTGCCCTGGCGGAAATCAGTCTCACTGATACCAGCCCGGATGAGAGTGACGAAAGTGTGCCCCCAAGTGAGGCACCCGAGCCTACTAGCCAAGGCCAAGCAACGGAACCCCCTGCTTCCCCTATCACCATTGGCAGCGCGGATGAAGAGAATGTCGGTTCCCGAAACAATGCAACGGAACCATCGGGCGATGAGGAGCCGGCAGAGACGATCGCCTCCATGAGCGAAGGAGACAAAACCCAGGAAGAGTGCATGGACGCAACCCCAACGAGCCCATCCACCAATGCTGTGACCAGGACAGCAGAACAAAGAGAGCAAATGGAAGGAGAACAAGCCGAAGAGACTGAGAGCGGCGCCACTGATGAAGTAATTGCCCTTGAAGTTTTAGGTGAGGCTAACCCTGAGCATGCTGCGAGCTCCCCCTATGAACCCAAGGAGACAAAGTGGGCTCAAGCTGCCACGCAATCTTTCCAGCAAACGCCCACTCTGCTACCTCCTGCAGGGGCAACCGCAGAAATGGAAAAAACAGGCACGAAACGTCCAGCCTCCATCGCCTCGTTGCAGGAAACAGATGAGCGCCAAGCCCTCTCCGTCAATGCAAGGGCAGGAACCAGTGAAGATCTCAAGGATGAAGGGGGCCACCCGTGTGGCTGCCTGCTTTCTGCAGGAGCTAACACCACCAACCTCCCGTCAGGAGAGGCAAAGAGGCGAAACAGGTGGGCCCCAACCTCACTGGCAGTCTCAGCGGCTCCTCCGCAAGGGGTGGACCCGGAAAGTAACTCCTCCAATAGTCCGACTAGCCCGGCAGAGCAACAAAACAAAGTTGCAGCCGAGGCCCCAGCCCCCCAAACAGCCATGCAGCCAAAGCCGCAAGTGCCCTTAGCAGTCAAACCCAAGGCGGCCAAACCGGCCCTAAATCAGCCAGGGCGAGCCTCGACCCCCGAAGCAATCCACTCCCGGCTGCATGCACCTCCAGCTTTGGCTACAGGTCTACTCAGCATCGCGGCAGCGAGGCCGCCCGCCGCGGGTGTTACTAACCCACAAATGCCGGTAACGCCTACTGAGGACCCAAGCACCCACTCACCAACCAAGGCAGCTGCCCACACCACAGAAATCTACATTCAGGAGACTGAAGAACAGTCTGGATCAGTCAACACTGACATCACCCACCTCGCAGAGCAGAGAGCGATGCAAATGGTCCATCGGTATCAAACACTGTCAGTTGAAGTGCTTGGACGCGCACAGACAGAAACTGAGGCAATGCCTGCGGCTCTACCACCGGTGGCGCCTCCAGTTAGCTCGTACGCTAACTTACCGCAGGAATGGCCCCTTGCACGCCTTAGTGTCCAGCTGCATCACATTGGAGTATTGCTGCGGGTTACTCTCTACCGCCGGTTGCTGAGCTCAGCTTTCGCGGGATCAACTTTCGGCATTTGCCGCGTGAGGTCATGCGAAATATTTGCTACGACTTTAATAACATCTGCGGAGAAATGGCCAGACGCTTAGCGTCGCTCTTCGCATTCCTCAAATCTGAACCAAATGCAACCATGAAAGATGGCCCCATGGGGCTATCCTTGTATGCGGAACCAGCGTACTGGTTGTATGGTCTTCTGTCCTTCTGTGCCAAAGCGTGTGAGTCCAAAATCGCTGAGGCCAATGGTGCCCCTGTAGTGGGAGCGAAGGACGAGGGAGGCACGCCAGCGCTAGAAGCTACTGGCAGGACCTTGTCGCTTATGCAGACAGTGGTTATGTCCTTCGGCCGCAATCAAAGCCTAGGTAAACCTGACCTCCCCATCCACCACCTGCATATCTACTTTCCTGTCCAGTTAGTACACAAACTGGTGGAACGCATGAATGACTTAAAATTTACAGATGCTACGCCAGAGGACGGGAAAAAATACAAGCGCAATAGTGAAAGTGAGGCAAACAGCCCATACATTGTGGTGGCTACATATGAAGGGGTCTGCCCCTACAACACCTTCACAGGCCTTCCAGACACACCAAGACTTGCAGGTGCGAATGAACAAGGACTCCTTGATGGCAACCTAGGTCAAATGGCCTCGTTCCAGTCCACTTACAAAAGCACTCTTCGGATTGAAGTACCAGTATGGCCGGATGTCCTGACAGGAGCCACAACCAAGGGGCAGCACAAAACCCACATGCACTGAACCGCATGTCAACTGAGCCGTTTGGTAAAAGGAACGTGGATGAGGAAGAAGAGGATGAGGAGGAAGATACCTATGTATCGCCAGAAGATACCTATGTATCGCCAGAAGGACAAGGATGCTTCTCCTTCCGGCAAAGCCTCTTGTTCAGAGCCAAGGACACCTATGCTGCACGGTGCGCTGGCAATAAGTATGAAATCATTTCTCAATGGCTCCTCACTGGCCTTGCAGTAGTTCTCTCAAGGCCCAATTGGCAAATTTTGGCCAAGAAAGGAACATTGACGTCTACCCTTACTCCAGCGCTACTATCGACAGGGATACCCGGCTGGCCTCACAGACAAAGCCAAACTGCCTTACGTGCTTCCGTGGCACAATGCCATTTCGGATGGTCAGTGGCAGCGCACAGTTGAGTGGGTTAGCAACCCAAGGTACTTGCCTGACATGGAGGCAGTCTATGCAGAGCGCGCAGGGTCGAGATTTGATGCTTTCTATCGAACAATGGACCTCACGAACCCAATCAAAGCCATTAACGCTGATCAGGCAGAAACTGAACAAACAAAGGCAGCAACTGAGCGCACAACGGCTGCAGCGAGCGCTTCCTCGGGCACTCGCTCAACTGCTACGCCTCCGATAGTCAGCAGTGATGAGCAAAGCAAGTACAGACAGGCAAAAGCTGCTGCCACTGGCTCAAACCAGCACTAGATATCACGCTTGCATGGATTGCCTCGGGTGACAGCCTCATGGATGACAGAGACACTGGCTATGAGAACCTCGCAGGCACCTGCCTGCCCCCTTAAGTTAGTTACCATGGCAGGTAAAGAAATCGAAGTGATAGCGCCGGTTAGCATTTACCATCATTGGGAAATGCTGCTGCTAGAAGACTATTTGGTAGAGCTGCTAGCTAAAGGCTTTGGCTTTGACACTTTCGGGTGTGAGTTGAAGCTCGTTGCGGAAGACACCCTCAGCCCCCTCAGGGACCCTATACATGAAGCACTTTGGGACCCGAGGCTACCCGTCAAAAATCCTTTTTGGTATGCGCTTGGGAAAGTGTCAGTGACTTGGATCAATGCAACTTGTGCAACGATCGGACCTAATACACACGCAACAGGCACATGCTTACAACTGAACTACACATGCAATGGTTGTACACCTTGAGCACACCACCTGCCTGCTAGCCCTTCTGACTAGCGCCCGTGTGTTGGTCCAGAGAGTGCCAGTCTATCTTGCTTCCTCTTCGCTTGCGCTCGCCTGAGTAGTTAGACAGAGCCCAGGCTGCTACCCGTGTAGTGGTGCTGGATGGGTACAGTGTACAGGCTTAGGAAAACGGCGTTTCACGGTGTCTCACCTATCTTCAAGTAGTTCATGGGGCCTTGCATGTATCGGCCATACCCTGCCTGGCCGCGTTTGAAAGGAATGTCAGATACGTGACTGCAATATTACTGCAGGATTACAGAGACATGGTAAGCTCATTTTCTGCTGTCCACGGAGCATGTCTCGCCTCGCTCCCGTTGCTGAGCTGTTTTGGAGCCGGGGCGATGTCTGGCTCCCCCTGGTGCCTCCCCCCCTTGGGGGGAGGAACTGGACAAGCCATTCATGTGGCTTCTTCGTGCAATTTCGCACGGTGGCAACACACTGTTTCTTGTCATCGGCATTTTGGAAATCCCGATCATGAATGCAGTGGTCTTCCCCTCGTTGCCACACCTTGGCATTAATGAGTTTGATTGCCATCTGCAGCCAAGCAGTCTTCCTGACATAGAGAGTGGTTCAAATTTGTCTCTTGTGGACTGCTCTGTCTCGTGCGCTTTGGAGTGCTCTGGAGCCTGCCCGGGGCTCTTGCTTTGCCTGGACGTGCATTGAAGCAAAACGTGTCCATGCGATTAGCTAACGAGGGAGATGTCTGGAGTCTCCTGCTGCTTGAACATGATTGCTCACAGAGGCACTTACTTGCTAACGAGTTCGTTGAGGGACAAGATCTACTGAGCGCAGTGCTGATTTCGTTGCCCCTGTCTCACCTCTTTTCGCGACGCCTCACTGGCCTCTTGAGTTGCGAAACAGGTTGCTCCTTCTCTTGGTTTGTTTGGGTGGTGTTTGTTTGTTTTTGGGGGCTTCTCTCTCGCGGTTGGGATGCAACCTGTATAGCAACTCCTTCTTAACTCGAACAAGGTGACTTGTGCAGAACCTGCACACATAGCGCCTCGACTCGTGCAAAAAAGAATTGCGTGGCGAAACTGCCAGCGCCTCCAAAAAGTACATCTCTCAAGCACAGTGATCTGCCTGCAGAATCGAGTCTTCCGCAGATGCACTCCGCACGGTAATTGCCCCAGGCTGCAAACAGTTTGGAATCAAAGTCTTTGAAGAATGTTGTTCCTTAATGCAAATTGGAACCAATAGAGAAACGACCAACCAACTGGCCCCGCAGGCACAGTTGATGCCTAGGGCCTTTGAAAAATGCACTGCATTGCAGCACCATCCTGATCATGACTCGTCGGGTAACTCCAGATGTTTACCTGAATGCTGTTTTCTTGAGGCTGGGACCCTGCCTCCAGATTTTACATGGATTGGACCTGCGGCCTGTGAACGATGTCTGCAACTGCAGCGAGTTGATCTCTCATGTACAGAGGTCACTGAGATCATGGGTTCTGCCTTTGCACACTGTAAACATTTGCAGCACCTAGCCCGGACGGATTGGGGTCCGTCATGAGGCATGTGTGCGGTCGATGGTGCCGATGCCGATTCGGCTTTGGTGCCAATGGGTTCAACAGGTGTTTTTTTTGGCCAATGAGTTTTCGGTTTTTGGATGGTTTCTTCATCTTCTTCCAGGGGGCTCAAGCTGAGAGGTCGCCCTAGAAATAGGACACACCCATGTCAAAGTGGTCTCCCTGGGCATATTCTCCCAGGATAAATGACCTGCACTTGGCTCAAGACATCTCAAAACAAACCATGACATGATGCACTGGTGCATCAAATGCCACTCCTGACGACCCTTGCACAAGACTACACTCTTTAACCAACGATGTGATCTGGCACACCTGATGAAGATAACAGCTCAATCAACCCATCCAGGCAGCCACCTTTCACGTCACCTGCACCTCTCATCCGTTCCATCTGCTGCACCTCTTCCCTCCGATCGGGCCTCCACGAGCTCGTCAAGGAGGTCGACGGCCTCGAGCACGTCCTTGTACCTGCCGGTTCGGTGGGTTGGACAGGCCGAAAAGCGGATCCACAGCGACGTGTCAAAGGTCCACTTGTCAGATAAGGTCCGGTTTCCAACGCAAAAGCGAAACCAGAAGCCCATACCAATGACCTGAACCCACGAGTGATCCACCCAAGGGCAAACCGCCATTCGATTGGCTCGTCTCGTCTTCACCCAAACTCGGCGTGGCTAGGTCGCGGGTCCCACCTGGGTGAACAAGCCAAGGTACATGCGAACTCCCACCTTAGTCATTTTGACAGACACTCGTGGCAGATGTGCCAAGTCTGCTCGCGAGGCATCAACCAGAAGAACGAGCGCTGAAAGTGGTGAAGTCTGGCTATCAACAACAAGCTCTTGAAGCTTCCACGCTGCCTGTAGTTGGCCAATGCTTGTTCTATCGCAAGAGTTAGAGAAAGCCACCAGCCCACGTGGGAGTTCCAACGGGCGGCGCGACGACGTGGCGCCCGTCACCCCTCGTGAGATCTCATTTTCATCCACCCGCCGAATGGCGGATCTATGCTTCCACCAGCAGTCACAAGACGGGTGCCCAATACTATTGGAGGAAGTCGGGGCGCCCTTGGCACATCCACTCACTTGTTTTCACTCAACACCACCCTCACAATGTGACTCCACCCCTTGAGAGATCTCTTTTGGGACTTGTTTTTCATCCATGGTTCGTCTCCAACAGCACCTCAACCTCTCTCCCTATCGCGTCATCATGACGTTCGAATGCTCCGGATATCCGTTCTAAAGGCGATGGACGCCAGCGCCGAAGACCCGTATAGCCAGCGTCCAAGCCAGTACACATATGACCTCCTAATATACATGAACCTGATCAGCTTGCAAATGCGGGTCATGATCACTTCAGTTTCTAATTCAGATGTTCGTTCGAAGATGATCAGCGCCAATTCAGCGGATCATGGACCCTCCTAGCGCCCCCAGTCCCACCTTCGAAGCGAGGCTACTTGTTGGATCCTTAAGCGACCGATCCCGATCTGAAGCCTTTTTGATTTTCAAAGGCCATGTAGCGGTCTGGAGAAGCGATTGTCGAAGCTCCTACGTCTCGCGCCACGAAACAAAAGAGCGATGATCTTTCTTTGTTTCCTTTGTTTTTGCTCCAGAGAAACATGAGCACCATGATTGCAACCTTGGCTTGACCTTGACTTGAGGCATGATTGGATTGAACGTGATATGTCAGGTTGAAGTCATGGAGAATATGATTGGAGGCATTTTGATTTGTTTCTTGCTTGCTTGTTTGCTTGGAGAGTTCTTTTCTTGAAAAATTGTCTTGACTTGAGAAAGGAAGAGGAAAGCAAGAGAAAGCAAGAGAAAGGAAGAGAAAGGAAAGATCAGAAAGGCAGGTGGCATTAGACACGTGCAGTGTGGCAAGAGGGTTTTGATCCTAGAGTTTGGATTTTCTGTGGCATGACGAGTTCACTTGATGCAGGATGATTGGAACCAAGTTTCTTTCCAGTTTAACCTCTAGAGATTTTCTTGCGATGTCTTGTGCAGTTGCTTGGAGCTTAGTTCATCGCAGGTTTAGCTTCCAACGAGTTTCTTGCGAGTTCACTTGTGCTTGGTTGCAACTTTGTTCATTGCAAGTATGTGTCTAGATAACTTCTTGGGGATTTCATCTTTGGAAGTTGATTGCAGCTTTGTGTCCTTGTCAGGTCTTGAGGTCAGAGGTTTGCACGGCATTGTAACCCTAGATAACCCTTTTGCATCCTGAGCTGACAGGTAAGTTGTCCTTGAAAGCTTTTGCTTTTGAGGATCTCGATGATGAGGATTCAAGGGTCATTGAGGAAAGGAATCATCTCATGAGATTCCATGACCCACCTCTGAGAGATCCTCTTTGCGCGTTTGTCCTTGGTAGAACGTGTGGTCGAGGGTTGCAGTTGACTCTTTGATGGATCTGGAGTTTTGCTTGGGCTGGACTCGAGTTTACCTCTGGATTGATGCCATTGAGATCACCTTTGAGGGCAGAAGTTTGGGTCTTAGTTGATGTCTGATCCGTAGTTGCTCAAAGAAAACGAACAGAAGAAGAGAAGAAGACAGAAGAAGAAAGAAGGCAGCCCCAGGCGACCCAAGAAGGGGTGTGAAAAGTAGCGTACAGCGCACGTGTACAGCGTATGGCTCACCTAGTGCTTGCTTCTTTAGGGAATTTTCGTTTTCAGAGTGCTTGGGGTTGGAGCTGAGTGGTGATCTGTGCCCTTTTTGTGTGTGACCTTTGACCACCTTAGCAGGAGGAGGTTTGAAGTGGCAACTTGTGGCTAGAAACTGTTTAGAGAACCTTTTGGTAGAGCACGATGTCTTTGGAGACTGTTTGAGGTAGTTCTTTGTAGTTTTGTGTAGCTTTGAGATGACTATGTGCAGTCGTGTACTCTTTCAGGAAGAGTGACTAAGCTTAAGAGAAGCTTTGAGGACTTTTGAGGACAGTCTACAACCGACTGTAACTTTGGCTCAAGGAGCGGGATCGAAAAGGAAGCTTTGCTACTGTGTTTTCACAAGGAATGGGAAGAGGCAGGTGGAGGTCCAGGTTACCCCAGACACCGTGACTACTCTGGCATTCATCACGGAGGAACCGACGGTCTGACCCGTATGGAGCTTGGCCACCCTCGCACGAACTTTGACCGTTGGCCAGATCACTGACAGGGATCATAACGTCGACATAGTCACCCCAACCTTGGCGGGCTAGGTCCTGTTACGCATTCATTTCCACCAAAGTGGACGTGGAACCAAGGAAGGACGAAACTGCGATCAACATCATCACCTAGTCAACCTGACCCCCCTTTGCATGAACAACTCTAGAACCCTTCACCTCGCGGGTCTACTTTGGGACCAGAGCGTTGAAGGGGTCGCTTCTTTGGCCTTTGGTGCCACACCCTCTTCTTCTTTTACCTTCTGTGCTGCATCCTGAGGCTTTGCCTTGGAACTCTTCGGCTTTGCAGGCGCCTTCTCTGCTCTCATCTCTCCCTCCCTCAATCATCCTCTTCCTTTGCCCAAGGCACGGAGAACATGTCCTCCATCTCATTGACGAACACTGGTGGCAAGGGCTCCAAGCGTGGCTCAAAAAGGCATGGTCACGAAGAAGAGAAAAGTGATCGCACAGATTGTGCGGTGTCCGGCTTGCCTTCTCCCCGCAAGTGGGCCCGTAGCTTGGATTTGGTTCCCTACCCCGTGGCTTGGATTTGGTTCCCTGCCAACGCTTTCGCTGGGAGGCTGGCCGGTTCCCGCCTTGACAGTGCGTTCCATTTGGACGAATGCCGGCTCAATTCCAAAGAGGGTTGTGGTATACCTCTGCTTTGTTTGTTCACATCCTCCTCGGGAAAGAACGGAAGGATCACTCCGCAAACGGTCGGCCAAGTTCCTTGCTTCGGGTTGCAACTGCAGCGCCGCCGAACACTCGCAGCCGCCCGGTTCAGCGGCGGGTCTTGCACACCTCCGTCCTGGTCAACGCCGCAGAAGAACATAGTGGATTGCTGTCGATGTGGGTGGTTCTTTGTACAGACTCACATGTCATGAGGGTCATCTGCAGGTTTGGAGGTTTGGTGAAGTGCGATTTTCGTGGCAGGCGCAGGGAATCGTGAGGTTGGGAGGTGTGGCGGAGGTCACATTTCGTGGCAGGGGCAATACTGCGTGCGTGTGAGACATGTGGACACGCAAATTTTCGTGCCAAGCGCAGGAAATCGTGAGGTTGCGAGTTGTGGTGGAGGTGAATGTTGTTCTGACATTGGATTGGCACGTGAGCGGGCGTTGTTTGGAGGGGCTGGACTGCTTGGCAGGCTGCTTGATGTGAGTGTTCCGATGGGGGTTATGAGTGCTCCGATGGGGGTTTCCGCTTGACTTTTGGAGGAAGTCTTGTACGAAAACAGTTGGTGTGCAATTGGCACTCTTGGCCGAAAGGTTTCTTAACAATCCACGAGCACATCGAAAGTTCTATGTTGGCTTGCAATTGATGTTTGGAACACGACAACGGGAGAACCATTTCAACACCAGCGGTGAAAATGCGTGCTCTCGCCTGCGTGCCCCTTTTTCCACTCCAACAAATGGTTTCCGTGAAGTCATGAACGACCATGTTGGTCACCGCGAGACTCAAACCGACCAGCATGTGTGTAGTAAGGCGTTTGCAATGTTATTCATGGCGTTTGTTGAGTGCATGAACTCTAATGAACAAATCGGTGGTTTTGCGGTTTGCGGATGTGCCGTGAATTGACGGAACCTTGGCCTGTACCATTAAGCCCTTGGCCGCTTGCCGTTCTCGCAAAACTTCAACAACTTGATTGGAACGCAGCCCCTTTCATTCAAAGCACACTGCTCCAAATATCCAAAATGCACTGAGATTAAGATGCTCCAGGCAGCTAAAGAATGAGGCATTGCAGTCAACCTCTAACAAAAAGGTGTTCTATGGGTGTTCTGCCCTTGTGAGAAACACTCTAGGTTTGTTTGGGACTTATCATCAAGAGGTTTGGGCTACAGATTTGGTGGTATGTTCTCTGGAACTCCTTTTGCTTCTAGAACACTTTACAGAAGAGGAACATGCTGTCTTGGACTTTGAAACCACGGCAAATTGTTGAGACGTAGCTACAGTACATGCAAAAAATTGATGTCATAACATACATCACAGCGTTCACCTAATCGATCAGTTTTCCACTACAGAAGCTTTTCACTTTAGCAGCCTGTTGGCATTCTCAAACGAACGCGGATGAATCCCATTGCGCTTGATGAAACTCCTGTCAGCTGCGAATTCTACCAGAAAAGCCACAGGTGCAAGGGGGCTGAAGATTCCGGAGCATCAGGTTTTCAGTGCTTCAGGTGAGATCTCGCATGATCTCGCCGTTATGCAGGGAATTATTAGAATGTCATAATGATAGAGAGAGTCTATGAAAGTCTCGGTTGCAGCAGCGGCAAGTTGAATGCCAGATAGACGCCCTGCACTAACACAGGGACCCCCCCAAGCAAACAAGCTGGCCTTTAACAACTCCGCCCTCATCCTTTAACAACTCCGCAACGAAATCACGTTCCTTTGCAACGCACAGGCCAGCCTTCATCTACTATCAGCTGGCACCCAATGGCTCCAAGATTGAGGTGCCTCCGACAAGCTGATGGCACTCACGATTGATGGCCCAGACCGGGGCAACGTCCTTTGTGGATGATTGGAACAAGGGATTTGGCCAGTTCGCAGTCGACTGTCCCTTTGCCACTGATGCTGACGACACTCAGGTCCAAGCTCAGGCTGATGCCAATGGCCTATGCTACTTTCCGGAAGCGTCCCAGACTCAGTGTTTGAGGCTCAGGGTGTCTGGAAGCTCAAGCGACGATTCTGGCCTCCAAAAAAGCGGTCAAATCAGCACAGCATAGCACGGCTTTAAAGGTTGAGCGCATATTCTGGCCGCACATGTACCGTTCCAAACATCCATGGATGGCCGCAAATGTCGGTCACGGTTTGGACCCGTTTTCGTGTTCGACCCGAAACCTGTGTCAGTTCTTGGGAGGGTCAAGGCCTTTCGGCAACCCCCTGGCTGGTTGCTGTGCCATGTGTCGGTGTGACTGCTTCGCCCTGAGACGATCCACTGATGTCCGAGCGGAGCGGAGCGGAGCAGGGTCGACCAATGCTTACATAAAATGGCCTTGGCCAGCAATCCCACGTATGGATAGCGGATAGCGATTTGATTGCAAGGTGGTATTTCCGGGTTTCTTTGCAGGAATGATTGCTTGAAGGATAAATTACATTATGATCCAAGCTCCTTGGAGGGAAGACCGAAGAATCGTCATCGTTCAACAGTTTCTTGAGCATGTTTGTCGTTGGCATCTGAAGAGCGGCTTCAGGAGCTGCGAGTTGTCCAACTTCAGCTGCTGCTCGCGACTCTGGCAGATTCACAGGAAATTGGCAAGGTTTCGGCTGAAGGGTGTTGAGACTCTAATAAATGGCTCATGACTCATGACGCTGTTACCAGGCTTTTGAGACTGGACATGGAAAAGAACACTGGAGCAAAGACCCATAAAACCTTTCTGCTCCTTTTTGCTTGGCGCAAGTCTGTAAAGCCAGGGCCGACCGCTGGACCTGGTCTGTTAGCAAATCAGCCGCATCGCCTGATTCGGCCTGACCGCGCCAGGTTGTCCGAGAGCATGCACACAGCTGCCGAGTTCGGCACGATGATCAATGTCCAGAGTTGTTTGGCAGGGAACCCAATTTGGGTATGTTTCAATCAGAAGAGAGTTCGAGCACAGAATTTGGAATTCTTGTGCTCTTTGACCAGTGGAGCTGGGTACATATTTTTTGAGCTCCATCCTGCTACAAAGCAGGCTTTGGGCAGGGTCTGAAAAATGTGTGCCAACAAATCTCTTCTAAAGTGCTCACAGGCTAAAGGGAGTACAGCCTCTCCCAGTGTGCTACCCTCTCCTCTCCATAATTTTGCAAACTTCTCTCTCTGGCGCCCAGGTGTGTCTAGTACTTCCAATGGTTTGCTTGGTCTGCATTGCCAGACTACGAAGAAGACAGGAAGCTCAGCAAGCTCTTGAAGACGAGGAAACAGATGAGGACAGGGGGCAAGTTAACAAAGGCAGTTTCACCAAGGGCTTTACAAGCAAATTGGCAAATCTATTTTTTCAAGCCTTGTGTAAACAAGCTTTCCTCTTCCCAGGACCAGGAAGAGGAAGAGTCGGAAGAAATGAACCAGGCCCGAAGAGATTTGGAGAAGCTCCAACATTGACCGCTCCAGGTTTCGTTTCGCGAAGGGACCTGAAGGTGTTACAACCTTCATGTGAGAGATGAGCTTTCACTGATTCGAAGTCTTACAACCTTCCGTGGGGGGACCATGTCAGGCCATGAGGGGCCTTGAGTGCGAGACCAGTCTAGAGCTGAGTGCCTCTACGCAGACAGAGGATAAGTGATGAGTGTATCGGCAGACAGAAGGAGACTTGCCAAGCGGGACAAACTGTTGTGAAAGGAAAACCTTTACATCTCGAAGCAGTTGTCTCATTGAAGCAGGTGTTGTGTGCGAACGTGGACGATCGTTGTTGGTTTAGGAGGAAAACTGCCGAGCATAGCAAAAGGGCCAACAAGAAGAAAGACATTCAAGAAAAAGGGGTAAGAACATGCTGGACAAGTATATCTTAAGTGCACCAGTTGTGTAAATGACACGGTTCAGAAAACCTTCCGGGATTGCATCGTTCAAGACGCTTCATCTTCCAGGTGAACATGAATCTTAGGCTCCATTTTTCAACACAGGTGCACGGGTTTTCCTAAGGCGCTGGTGAGGCCGAGACTGGTGAGGAGGCCGAGCCGTGCTGGAGGTGCGGTGCTTCTTCTTGGCCACATCGCTTCAGCGTTGTCTTTGCGCAACTGCAAAGCACCTGATATATAACTTGGAGGGGGAGCTGAGCTTCTGAAGTCTCGACACAAGTGCCACGTGGATATGCCCCTCTCTCAAGAAGTCTACTGGCAGCCTGGACCAAGATGGGTATGGGTGGTTCTGTAGATTGTTGATCGCTGCACTGTGGGGTCTGAAGATCTTAGCTGCAATGTGCAATGGATATGGGAGTATGTTAAAGATAGCCACTGGCCATTCATGAACGGGGCTCCATTTGTTTCTTTTACATCGTGTTTGGAAGTATGACGGGTTTAGGTTGGCTTATCAATGGTTGGTACGAATCTTGGAACAATGATCCCCAAATAGTGATTTCCATCAAGCATGCAGCTGAGGTCGTTACCAGCTTTTCGGGGACTATGCTGGGTGTCTCAATGTTTCAGAATTTGTCCTGGTTTCGCTTCGCCTGACCGGCCAGGAATGGGCTGAGGGTGCTTCTCCGCGTTTGGACGCTTAGGAAAAGGTCCGTTGATCAGGAAGAGTTCTAAGTTCTCACAGCAAAAGAGATTCCTAAGACTGTATCAACAGATCCAGTAGCTCAAATCCTACTAATTCTCAAACCAACCAGAAGAAACGCAAAATGGTTGATTCTGGTAAGATCTGTGAAGATCATTGAAACATCAACCAGGAATGAGATTTTTCGTTGAAATCCAGAAAAGAAACCCTTCTTCAGGCCAGCAGACATTAATCTTTTCACCTTTTCAAGAGGCATTAATTAAGGAGCAGCTGCTGACCTCCGCTTACTTCCGCCCAAGTATTTCAATTCGCGATAAGGCCGTATGCGCGTCCACGTACTTCGAAGAATCGTGGAACTGTTGCCCAAAGATTTGAAAGACTTCTTCCTCAGAATCAAGGTGCTTTCCACTTCCACTCTTAGTTGGACGGAGGGTATATACCCATATCCTTTCTTTTCCCTCCAACTTCTAGGTCTTCCCATCTTTTCTCTGGAAGTACAGCAGGTGCTTCTTGTCATCGGATTTGCAGCCGAGCGGAGTCCTTAGCTCCGAGGGGTGACTTTATGGACTTACTCTGGGTGGTCACAGGGTATGTTCCTTTCTTTGACCCAGCGCATCAATCCGTGCGGGTTCTTCTGTTTCTTGGGCTTTTCAGCCCAGACTCAGCTTCTTCGTCCTTCGTCTTCTTCGATCCGGCCTTTCTTGCTGCGCATCGTCCTCTACCGCAGCGCGGTCTCGCTTCGTCCGTGTGAAGTCTCGCGAGGTTGATGATGCTCACCTTCACAGCCCGAATCACCCAGAAGCTGTTGGATGTGCCCATGAGGAGATGCTCCGCGCTGCCGCTGCGTGCTCCCACGGTCCCCCGGGCCCACGGGCCTGGCACCCGCGTGGCGTTCGGTGCCAGGAATTCGATGATGGCTGGAGAGGCATTCTTGATGCCAGTGCGCAGAGCCCTTGGTGATTGACAGGTTCAGGGTGGAGGTGTACAGGGAATTGGTCGCTTGCAATGTGAAGAACAGTGTTTTATTCGCTTGAATCCTTTTTGCGGTCAGCTCAGGTGAGATTTTCCAATTCCTCGAGGACTCGCTGATTTTCAAGCTGTCTCGTTGACTGCCAGAAGTGACCCCGGCACTGACTCTCCGTCCACTTTGGAGAACTGTCTTAGGAAACTGTGAGTTTCTATGTCCAAAGTGCAGGGGATGACCGTTTTACCACGGTGGAAGGACTTCATTTTTTGGTCGTCACTCGCTGAGCCCATTTTGGGAGATCAACATGTATGAAAGCAGCAGCAGGCTATTTTGATGTAATCGCTGATGAACAAGTTCTTGACCGACCAGGATTGATGTAGTTCGGTTCTCGTTCTCTCACTCTGTTCACTTTCACACGGTGCAGGATGTAGTGACTGTCAAGATCATGGCTGCTGTTAGGGCAGGCTCACTCGCAGCCTCTGCCTCAGATGCACTGGACTGGTCAGACCACTGCCCTATGTTTTCAGTTTCCATCGGTGTTTCACCATCATTCATTCCTACAGATGAACTTGGAATTGGATCTTTGCCCTAGCGCCCAGGAAGGCGAATCTTGTGGAGTTCCATGTCAGGGCAAGTTTGCTGTGAACATAAGTAAACAATAGTAAACATGTGTGTGTGTGGTTTTGGTGAGTTCACTCACCAATTCGCTTCCCACACCGGTCGCACTCTCTCTTAACGCACTCCGATCTAAGGCTGTTCGACCCATCCTTTCACTGGGAGTCCTAGGAGGACGAACGAGTCGAAGCGCAGTCGAGCGAATGAGGAGATCGGAGATCGCCGCGCGGGCGAGACGCCAATGAGTTGAGGACGTGGCCCCCCCAACAGCACTAGAAGGCAATGCAGCTCAGTGCTAGCTGCTAGATCCTTTTGATGTTTCTAGATATTTGAAACTGCCAGATCTTCAGCTCAAGCTCAGAATGCCAAGCTTTGGGAGCTGGTCACCTGGTCTGTTGTGTCACTAAAAAGATATCAAAACCTCGAACTCTCCAGGAGCTTTGTGTGGCGTGGTTGCTGTCAGGGCCTGAGTTGGTCAACTGAATTGATCAAGACACCAAACAAGTACGATCGCTCCCCTTGGTCCCACCATCAAACCTTGAAAGTCAAGGATTTGAGAAGTTTCAAAACCAAAAGTTCCAGTCTCATGATGCGTTATCCCTGTACTGTAAAAGGCTCCAAAGGTTCTCAAAAGTAATTCCCGAAAGCATTGCGTGACTGCCGACCTGTCCTAGTTGGAACAGCCTGTGCAGAACCGCAGTAGGCATGCAAACCTGTTGAACACCATCACCATGAGCGTGTAGCAGTGTAGCAGGTACGTCAAAGTGGCCAACTCTGATTTCACCAGATCAAGTGGGCGCCTTCGCTACTTCGTTGGTAGCGGTCCCAAGGGATCTGCCACTACCCCCTGCTAAGTAGAAAAAATCAAGAAGCCATCAGGCTACCCGTCAATCCAGGGCGTACACGCACACACATGCCGAGTGTGTCACGTCCGACTGGTCAGGTGTAGCAGCAGTTCGGTTGGACAACAAGCTGTATCAGTCCCTTTGGGGGTCCCAATGATGCAGCCTTGAGAACATTCAAAGGAACTCCGTTTTGGGTGCTGGCTTTCTTCGTGCCCAAATTCTGACCTGTCAAGACAGAGCTTCGACCACCTTTTTTACTGCGACCGTTCAGCGCCCCCCGAGGCATTGTGCATCACCGCCATCTTAAGTTGGCCTGCGGCGCTGAGGTTGGCGCATGAGAAAACCGGATCAACAGACCATGCAGTGAAACCTGGGATGATTTGGATGATCATGCTAAACCCCACGAAGTCCCAGGAAGATTATATATATATATATGTGTTGCATCAGTGGTCTCCGGTCTCCTCTTCTACCAGGCCCTTTTGCCTGCTGTGCGTCTGAATATGCTATGCGCTACCAAGACTGAGCGCCATGACACAAAACAGACTGGTCATTGGAAGGGACTGGGGCCACAGGTGGCCACAAGTTCCACCAGCTTTTCGGCTTTGCCTTGGACTCAGCAGACCAAGTCTCGCAGTGGACAGGTGGTTGCTGGCTCCCTATGCCATGCACGAGGATTCATTGGCCTGCCCCCTTGTTCCGAAGGCATGCAGGGCGGCGCTGGCCCCTTTCTTCGGAGTTTGAATACCCCAAAGCTTCAGCGAACTTGGAAGCCGAGTGTGCTCTCACATGGCTTCCTGTCGGTTGTAAGAACTCTGTAGAATTGGGGATCACACCTAGTCAGCCTGGAATGGCTACTTTTGATCACACATGCCAGGGCGACGATGCAGCGGCAACGGTGATGAGCTGAGATTGAGTTGTGGGCCCAATTTGTTGCAGCTAACGCAAAACATGTTAGGGGCTTCGGAGGCATGGATCAGCATTGAGGTATGTATCCTGAAAGTAGTAGTCGTCGTCGTCGTCGTCGTCGTCGTCGCAGTCGTAGTTGTAGTCGTAGTAGTCGTAGTCGTAGTAGGAGTAGCAGTAGCACTAGCAGTAGCTGTAGCTGTAGAAGTAGCAGGTGTGGTGGTGGTGAGGTGGCGGTGGCGGCGGCATGTTTTTCTAGCTATTTTCGCAATTTTGGACAAATAGAGTTGACTGGGGCGATCGGAGCGTTTGTCTCACGACTACCGGACCAACAGACTGGAATAAGACAGTGGCCCATTTGTCGTGGATCCCATCACGCAGGTAGTATTTGTGCTGCCCCATATTGAGCAAACTTCTCGGGGACAAGTTAAGGAGGAGAGATGGTGTGCGGATGGTCTCCATCAGCTTGCAAGTTGCGCCTGTCTCTTTTTTTCCCCCTGTCTTGCTGGGCCATGCAAATGAGCGGAATTCTGGTATTGTGAGGCACTATGAGGCACTCAGTTAGGGGTGGGTGGGTGCATCTCTTTCTTAAAGCCAGATTTGGAACACATCACAAGTTGCTTGAACAGAAAACGGTGCCAGTGCCAGCTCAGGCCAAGATGTATCTTCTGCTTAGTGCCTGGTGTTGGCCAGCCAACTTTGTACCTCGCCTGACAAAGTCCTTGAGCAGTGGTGGATTCGAGAGTTCAGTGTCAGTTTGGGTTTTGAGTGTTTTGACCAGGGGTCGTGCATCATCTCCTGAAGCTGAGGATCTCCTCATAATCTGTCTTGTTTTTGTGTTCGAGTCACTACTCTCTGAGAATCATTACTCCATCACCGGTACTAGGAACAAGGACGCTACGAACGGGGCTCCTGGCCTTACTACCAGGAACAAGAAGCTACGAACGGAACAAAGACGGGCATCGCGACTCCAACGGAACAAGACGGGACGCGACTCGAGAGAGGCTACTGAGTAAGGGGCTCAACTGGCCTCTCTGAGAATCACTACTCCAACCCAAAAACCTCCATCACCGGGGTTCACCGGTGCCCGGGGGCGTCACTTCTTCTTCTCATCGCGTCGTCGCGCAGGTGTCGATGGGTCTGCGCGGACTCTTCCTCGGGCTCAACGAGTGGTCCACCTTGGGGCTGTCCATTCTGGTGAGCCCAGAGAAAGTGGGGGGAGGCCATGGCTACTATAGGGGGGAGGTCGGCCAACAAAAACAGTTGCGCGGTTTTCCGTTTTCGATTGGTGAGGGTTGGACATCGGTGTCAGATTGTTTTGGGTAGACGGTATACACGTGCACATGTTTGCGGGTCGATGACAGAACATGAGAGTGATCAAACTTGATGCTTTTACACAACCTTCGGAGCCGATACCAGTTTTCCGGGGCATGCAGTTTTTGATTTTCTCGATTGGATTGCTAAGGGTTTTCATCAGCCCTTCTCTGGGCGGATGTGCCATCCAACATAAATACATATATATATATATATGTTAAAAAGCACCAAGTATTCACCACAAACGTGTCCTTCTTATGACTTCCTGCCTAACTCATAGCCCAAAGTTTCAGCTGAGGTTCCAAATGCCATCCAGATCGTCTTGCTGTTTATGATCTTCATCCCCGATCCATCTCTAGACGCTTTGGGCCAGGGCCCCGATCCATGGAGGCTGGACGACGACCGACACCGCTCCCAATTCACCGCTCGCGCCCTTTGGTTTTCGGTGTCGTGTCGACTGAAAACCGCTGCCGGGGCGCCAGCGTCGCGATCATTTCCCCTGCGAAAGCAAGTATTGAGCTGTTTCTTTGTATTTGGTATTCCCTGGACTGGTGTGGGTCAAACTTATTGATTGGGACACTTCAAGTGAGGCTTGATTGCGATTGTGGGTGCCTATGGCTCGCTTTTGATCTTGTTTGGAGCCTTGGGATGAAAGCTGTGCACGAAGCAGTGCAGAGAGACATGTGGCGAAGTGGCTCAAACAAGAGTACCCCCCACCCCCCACCCGTAAATGGAGACGTGTCCATGCTGTTAGGTCAAACTCAAGCTTGAAAACTGTTTATCAAGAGACAGGTTTGAACAAGTGGAACACTATGTAATGTAAGTATATGTATATATGTATTAAGACGAGGAACCCAGCAAAGAAGAAGCCTTGTTTTCAAAAGACTGCATTAGCAGATATTAGCAGATGTTTCACATCAGAAACGTGCGATTTCCAAAGGCCCCAAAGTCCATAAAGCACCACATGCTTACTGCAAATGGCAAATGTTTCGCATCAGGAATGTACAATTGCCAAAGGCCCCAAAGTCCATAAAGCACCACATGCTTAGGAGGTGTTGGCAGCAACAGTCATAGGAAATTATGACCTTGGGAAATGGAAGAGACTTGAGTAGTGAATAAGCTCTTGCACAGCATGAAAACCTTCAAGTAAGGGTGAGTCACAACAGATTGAGCTCCTGTATATACATAACTATAATATATATATAATTATATATATATATATATGTATACATTTAGTCATATTTGTTTGTTTATACTTATATTTTTTTTTGTTTGGACTACTTTTATTGACCGACAGGTGAGGCTTATTAGGTAAGTTTCATAAAGGTCAGATCTTTTGCAAAGGTGAAGCCTTTTCAAAACAGTGGATGTTTTGAAATGACACCAAGGATGATATCTTGATTTACAAAAGAGCAGGGTTTCTGAAGGATGCCATGCCACCAAGGATGCACTCCTCAAGGAAGGACTTTGTATATAGACAGGAAACGCAAGCGCTTTTATGAATGATGATATTTATTGTTTTAGCATGTTTTAGCCAATGGGCTTAAAACTGCGCGTGTAGTGAAGCTGTTTTTGCATATTGCATATGATGATTTTGTTCGCTTTCTTTTTTTCTCCTTATTCTTGTTTCTTTTTTTTGGCTATCCTTTTTGCTGCTTTGCTTTCGTGGGGGGTGGGGAGTTCAAGCACGCTATTTGATAAGTTTTCATTGACATGGAGCAAGTTGTCCAGATTTTTTGCACCAACATGATTTTGATTGTTTTCATATGTCGCATGCGTTGCGATTCTGGCTAGGTGGACATGACGAGGGTAACTTTCGAGGTTTGTTTGTGTTTGTCGTCAGTTCTTTTGTTACATTTGCTTGACTTGAGGTGACCCTCCCCGAATCGGTTTTTGCGGGACGACCCATCGTGGCAGATCCCTCTTTCTTAGATGCACACATTGATGTTTGCTCCCCGTTCTCTGATCCCAGTCCGTCTTTTATCCAGGGAGGTTTCATTAGTGAACTGTCGGTCAACACTACGTGATCGCGCGATGGCAATGAAATCAACCCCAACATTTGGAAATATATTTAACATTTTGGTGGCAGCACCCTCCAGTCACCAGCGCCCAGGCTCCACTGCCATAAGCATCTGGCAGCATCACCCTGCAGCGGCAAGCTCCAAAGCACACACGGCCATAAACATCTCGGGACCGGCGCCAGCGCCCAAGCTCCAAAACGCTCATGGCCATGGACATCTGGAAACAGCCCCTTGCAGCGGCACCCTCCAGCGGCCCAAACCTCAAAGGACACTCCTGCACCTCTTCCCATCCTTGAAGTAAGAACACCAATAGCTCTCGCTATTTTGGAAAAAAACGCGACGTTTCGTTGCTGTTGTCCAACACGTGCATGATTAATCAGAACACTGGAAGGGTCGAAAGCTCAATGGCCCACAGCATATTCATCAGCTTGTAAAAAGCACAACTGTGGAAAACGCTCATGAAGCGAGTCCGGCGGGATGTTTCACAAGAACACAAATCAGTTGTGCAGTCCAGGAGGGCCTTAACTCAGGAAGACTTGCACAGGTAGGATGACCATCGACGGCAAAGGTATCATACGCGGACGGCTTGTAACAAGTAGCATTGATACTGTTTGCACACGAGCACGCAGCACCATTGCCTTTCGAGCCGCATAGATGCCACGGAAGCGCCGAATGAAGAATGGCATACGTTTCAGCGATAGAACCTCTGAAGCGAGTGAGAACCTGCCGCAGGCACCAAAAATTGAACAAGAAAGGCAAACAATATGACCGAAAGACTAATAAGCAAAATGAATCTTCAATATCAAAATCATGTTTTAGACAAAATGTGCGAAGGCCTCAAAACCAAAGGACACAAATCTCAACAAACAAAAAAGTTATATACATCAAAAAACACATAGTTCTAGGTTGAGGCCGTTTTTCTATCAAACACTATATAGTCTATATAGTATACTGTATTTTCTTGGTTTGTTCGGTTTCGGTTTATACTATATATATAGTTAGTCTTTTTATTCTTATTTTAATCTGACATTGTTTTTCTTTTGCCATCCTCTACCCCCAGCAATATAGGTTTGGAATGCTTCTGCCCATTTTTGAGAGATCATTCTACAACACAATGGTCTTGAATGAACTTCAGCTGCAGTTGTTAGATCCAAATCCCTTGCATAGCATTTTGGACGGGGTAGATCCTGCACGACAAACATTTGCGTTTTGCACGGTGTTCTTGCCCGATCATTTTCAGGTTCCCTACAAGAGCTGCCTGTTCGTGCCATTCCGCCGCTGAGGTTGGTGATTCTCCTGCTGCGGCGGGGGTTCCGCGAGCAGTACAACTTGACCTTGGGCTCTAGCGAGGCCGAAGACTGTGGGTTCAAAGCTTGGGCGATGCCGGCAGTGCTATTCTTGAGGATTGGTTGGTGAACGACGTACTTATGGACAGAAGGGTTTGGTTTGGTTCTAGTTTTTCTATTAGGGCCAAAGTATTGGAACCCTTCTGATTGTGTTGTAGCACTTCACGCGAGACTTGATGGTCGATGCCAGGTAAAGCCGGATGAGATGACAGCCTCGGTGTCCTGGCGTGAGGCCCTGATGTTTCTGAATCGTTTTCCACATGTTTCTGAATCCGGTCACTACTTGTCGTATGCAAGTCTGTTGCAATGTCAACTTCTCAGCTTTTCCCAGATTTGCTGCTTCCAATGCAGAGGTGCTATCGGACGTCTTCGACTGATAGGAAAAGCCATCCTCCCTTGGGCCGGGTCTCAAAACCGCTCAAAACCGGATGACTTGGGCCACGGGGGGCCAGGCTTCGAGGGAAGGCTTCTATGCCATGCTGTTAGATGTGGCGGCCCAATCCTCCATCACCGTGGGCATCTATACGGGAGGAGCCATGTACGGGTGCTTAGCCCAGTCAAAAGCCCAGTTGCACGGTCGAGTCAACGAGACTGGCAATTCGGTGTTTAAGGTAGGAGTCAAAATGGCGCTTCCACAGCCTATGCCATTTTATCAAACATCACATGTCGTTTTTTTGCTTCGGCTCCCATGTCCTTTTTGTCACCGAACACCTGTGGATGGAGAGGCAGAAAGCCGCAGAAAGCCTCTCGCAACGATGGACCGAACTGGACACGTTGTGGGTTTTGATTCCCCAAACAGCTTCGCCAAGAGCGATCAAGCTGCCACTGCTGTTTGGGGTCGATGCTGGTGTAATCGTTTTTTCGCCGTCCAGCCGTCGAACCGGATCGACTTCGACGCGGAGTCGACTCCGCGTCACTCGAAGCACCGAGGCTGGGGATCGGAGCCATGTACCAAATCGCAGCCTTGCAGGCGGACAGGTTCTCAGCGCAGTGGATTTTTTGGTCAGTCTTGACCAAATCTAGACCTAGATTGTGAAGTTGCATTGTTGAGCACACCAGTGGGCGATAATTAGGTAGGCTTTCATGCATTATCGTGATTGTATATAAAATGATCGATAGCAGCTCGTGGGGATGTAGTCGTCTGTGGTGCACAACCAAGTGGAGCAAGGGTTTTGCAGGCTGTTTGGAGGCCAAACTGTTTTTGGTGTTGAACCTACCTTTAGTAAGAGGACAGGATATGACATGATATGACAAGCTAGCTATTTTCACTGCCAGCAAGTCGCAGCCCCGCTGAAGTCAAGCCGAGGCCTTCCCGCAGTATGGCCTTCAGTACATCATTGGCGTAACCTATGCTTTGCGCTTGCAGGTGGGCCTGGCGCAGATGAGGGTGGGCGGGGCCTTATGAGAAGAGACAGGCGAGCACCAAGTAGACCGGATTTTGGCCAGGGACATAGAGGACGCATCCCCCTATTGCCATCTAACATTTCAGGGTCCAGGTTGGGTGCGTCGTAATTCAGTTGCCACACATGGAGAACCGAGACATCCGAACGAATGGTCTCCCGTTTTGGGGGATGCTGCGGATGCGGTTCACGTTCACCACAGAACAATTTCTGCGTGAAGACCGATCCAATTTGCGACGCCCGAGATGTTCTTGGTGTCCCTGTTGAGCGGTGTTTACCCACGCATGATGCGTGGGCCACTGAGACACCTCAGGGCACACGCTTGGTGGCGGCTGAAGAGTGCGGAGCTCAAAAGAGTCTCGCGTATGCGGGGCGCTGCTGCTTTCCATGTGCCGCGAATGGACGGTTTGTGAGGGACCGAAGACCACAGCTGAGGTACCAGGCATTCAAGGGTCTCTTTCGTGGCACAGTCATCTATGCCAAGTCCCCAGAAACGCTGTTCCAATCAGAGTTTAGCAGGGTTCAGCAGCCTTGACCGTCCGAAACGAAGCCCAAAACGACCCTGCGACCGGTCGGTGCCGTCGTGGGCCGTGTCGTGGCCGGTTGAGGGCTTGTTGTTGGCGCTGGTGGCCGCTGCGACCTTGATCCCATACCGGGTCCCGATCGCCTTTCTTCAGGAGCCTCCCGTTCAAACGGGAAAAAGGAGGATTTCGACTCAAGAATCCAGAATTAAAACTATATTATGTCATAGGTTTCAAGCATGTGCTTTATTTGACTTAGTGAGGATGGATTTCGAGTCATTGGTGCTCCCCACTTACATGAAAAGACCCCTCTTGGGGCCTTGGGGGGCCTGTTTACAGGAGCTTGGCCGTGTCCTTGGGACCAGAAGAGAAACCGGCAGCAGCCCGCCCCATGTACAGGCACGGCAGGCCTGTGAATATGCATCCTCCTTGGAGTGTACCAAGATCTTCACCTCAGCAGCTTGGAGCAGGTCAGCAGGTCGGTTGGAACGCCCAAAAACATCTGGATGAGAAGAGAACATGACGCCCATTTTTCATGATATATAGATTAGATTCGTTTTCCACTTGACATGGGGAATCGAACGAAGCATCTATGTGGTGTCATGGAGCTTTTCTTTTTTCCATTTCGCATCGCCTTCTGCTTTCGTCGTTGGCTTTTCCGGGTCGGGGAACAAGGAAAAACGCTGTGGATGGATGACGTGCGGCTGGCAGAGCTAGCGCTCTGCCATTTTGGGGAAGAGGTTTCGCACGGAGGATGGACATGTTCTGCAAGACATTGCAGCACGGGCTCGCAGGGTACGATCAGGTGTGGACCGCAGAAGACTGAAGCAGGAAGAATGTGTCAAGATGCACATTAATGGATGTCGCAATACCTTTTGGCATGGGCTACGATTGGCGCGCGGACCGCAGAATACCTTGCGTGAAAGTGCCGGGAGGAAGATGCTAATGCGCTGCACATGTCCTGGATGTCGTGATACCTAGGGTGAGCAGGTGTTGTGTGGGTGATGCCGGTGCACCACATGAGCTCGATGTGCAAATGCCTTGCGGAGGGGAGTCAGGGGACAGTCGGTGTGTGGATCGAATGCCTTGCCGGAGCAGGTGTTGGGTGGGTGATGCCGGCGTAAACATGATGCCTTCAACGCCAACTCACCATGATCCAAATAATGCACCCGGGGTGGGGATTGCAGGCGGGTTGAGGGGTCGCCACTGGGCAAGATGCTCTCCGCAGATCGTTTTGCAGGAAGCAGCTGAGCATACCCATGAGGCAGCCGTTGAATGTCAATGCTCCGTTGATGGACAAGCACAAAGCTCGTTCAACAAGCTTCACACGACCCATCAAATGGCACGAAGAAACTGGTTTGTTGGCAAGATCAAGTGCACTGTCGGGATATTTCGACACGAATTTGAGGGAGTGTGTGCCCGCAAAGGACACGAGAGCCTACAGACTGGACCCTCAACTTGCGAACAACGATGCAAAGCATTTTTGGCTGGCTACGAGGTTCTTCTTTTCTTCTGTTCACTAAAAACTTCACATTCTCTTCATGTGGTTCATATTATGCTTCTTTCCCTTTTGGATCTTCTGGTTCCTGGCTTGGACGTTCTGCTTGGTACCCCCGCGTTGGCGCCAGCACGCAGACTTCACCAACCGCTCAGCAAAAAAACAGCATGCCCCATGCCCCTGTTTTGTTTCATCTTTCGTTTTTAGGTTCTTGAGCTCACCTTGTTTTGGAAAACAGGACGGAGAATGCGGGAATTTGAACACTTTGAACTTCCAACGGATTTGGCAACTTGTGTCAATGTCAAATAATCGGTTGGTATGGTAGGGCTTGTGAGCAAGCCGGTGATGATCACTGTGCACTTTCCAATTGCGACCTTTAATTACACACAAAAGTGCTTGCCCATTCCCTCACCTTGTTCACTGCAGTCCCAGTTAGGTCTTCGGTGGCGGAGATGCAACAGGAGGCACCTTGCAAGGCTCAGCAATGTGGATCTTTGTGTGCCCGGGCCAATCGCGATGGAGGAAGAGGGTAGAACATTTGAGAGTCTAATGACTAATGACTAATGAGGATTCTGTTGCTTTGGGTAATTCTTTTTTGGGATGGGTGGTACATGTGAGTGAGCTCCTGCAACAGATTGTCAACATGACTACTGAGGTCCAGAGTTGAGGCAGGTGATAGACTTTTGGTTCACAAAATCATGAGTTTTGGTGAACAAAGTGATTTCGATGATTGTTCCCATCTACGATAATCATCCGGGCAGTTGATATGCTTCTGAAGAAGCATTGTGATTGTCCTGCGTTTTACCCGAGAACCAAGTGACATTCGTAGATGGATGGTTGTGAACTGAAATCAGGAACCCTCTAACTTTCAGCAGGGGCCGGCCTTATCCAACAAGAGATAGATTCTGAACATGAGTATTTTCTTTCAACGTCTTCTTGTGTGTCAAACGGTTCATCTCCCAACTGTCATCAGTGTTGTCCTCGAGCCATCTGTCCTAAAAGCTCAGGCCAATTCTGATTGCCCGGTGTTTCTACCAGCTCTACAAGGCCAGCAGTGCCCCGGTGTCGCGACACCCAGGCACCCTTCCGGGCGGCCCTTTGGTGCCGGTGAGTGCCCGGTGGATGTTGCAGAATCGATTCGTTTCATCAATATAGAGATAGATAGATGGTTCATGGACTGATTGGTGAGGAGAATAAGAATCATGCTCTGCTCGTCAAATTGCTCTTGTGAAGACGTGACATATTTATGATGGTCGCTTCCAGGCTGAAACACCTTTCAGCTGAGTTTGATGTTTATGACAGATGAACATGTCGAAACATGTGCCACAGCTCAGCTGTCACAGCTCAGCTGTCTAAGCAACTTTGTCAGCTTGGCTGGGTCAAACCCCGGGGTCACCTTCCATGCCATTGGTTCTGAGCACTGGACATGGGACGTGGTTGGGACCCAGATGTGCGCCACGACTCACTGAAGAGTCTGGAGGCTGGGCTCTATGCTTGCCTTGACTGGAGCTTCATGGCCATGGCCTCATGGGGCCGACCGTTTTCACCGGGCCACGTGTCGGTCGGAGCTGGGTTGCACGAGGGGTCGCAGCTGGGAGACGGAACGAGTGTTCTCCACCAGCGAAACTGCAGCGGTTTAGGACGAATGTTCACATGTTTTGTTTGACTGTTTTTTCCCTTGCAGTCTGCATATAAAGTCTACGTCGAACCCTGACAGAGCAATGCAATGGAGGTTCATCTCTTCCTCACAACGATGAAATTCGGCAAAGAGTCCGCCTGCTTGCAGTTCCGGCAGAGATGGAGCCCCACAAATCATTGGGATCGCAGCCCCACGGATGAGTGGCAAGCTAGACCTGCTACAGATCCCGGATGTCACGACCTCACATTTGTTTCTGTCACAAAGCACCATAAGGCTTTAGCAATGTGCAACAAAAAGTGCTGACACAAAGCTCCCCCAAAAGATCCTTCTTCTCTTCCGCTGTTTCTTCGAAATCGAGGCCCGCACTGGCGTTTCCTCGTTCCTTCTGGTGTTCCTACCCGCCATTTGTGCAGCGGTTTTTTATTTCCAGACTGTTGGGGATCCCCAGAGCGGGGACCGGCTTTGGTGCTGTTGGTCCGTTTTTTGGACGGGCAACGCGGTGAGTGTGAAATGGTGCTAACAGTTGCTGTAAGGATCAAAGCATCCCAATGTGCAAGTTCTTTTAGACCAAGCAAAGTGCAACCTAGCAGCTTCTGATCGAGGGTGGTACTTAAAGATCAAAGGAGGTTTCGATCAGAGAGGTTCCGCCGGTGCGTTCGTCCGCGCCGGTTCCGGATGCTTTTCTTTGCGTGCTGGGCCTGGTAGGCTACTCAGCATGCTCGCGTCTCTTCGTTTAGGATCACAGTTCTATTAAAGAACTGCAGCATTCCAAAAGGCACTTTTTGCGGGGCTTCGCGGGAGTTTGCCGTGCAGTTGGGGAACGGACCCCAAAAATACTCAACGCAGTGGGCAATGGGGATCGTGGGTACGGCGACCCACCGGGTGAGCGACCAGACAGACCAGCTCGACCTCACAGTGACGACCAGCTCGACTTGGCAAGGGCCAGGCATTTTGGGCATGTTCTGCCGTGGGTCTTCTTGGATTCGAGAAGATCCATCATATGCTACTGTATGAGGTGGCGAGACGATTCATGCATTTTTTCTCCCCCGCAGCAAGTGGGGGTTGATTCAGTTGATCCCCTTACGTTCGCCTGCTCAGGTCTTGTCTATTTTTCTGGCGATGTACTTGCCGTTGCTGGTCATGGCCATCACTTTTATGTGCCGAACGAGGCGAAGCTAACTGTTAGGGCCGCTGTGGGGGTTGAGCCAGCGAAACCATGGAAGACGCAACAATGGAGCTTGTGAACAGGCTCCAGGAAAGTGTCTATAGCTATAGTGGGAGGCTAGAGAGTTGTTTCTTTTTCCCCAAACAGTTTTACTGTTGGAGTTCTCTTTGTTGGGCTGCGGTCGCAGAATCACACCAACAATTTGCCTTCTTGCCGACTAATCTGTTTGGGGTCTATGCCGGCCAACATTTGTTTCCAGACCTTCCTCCTATGCGTTGGGCCTCAATCCTTTTGACCATGCATCCGGGCTGTGCAGGCGAAACATTAAGCGCATGCTTTCTGATCGAAGCGGACCTTGGCGAAAGGAACTCTAAAAACGGGCGGCCGCGTACAGAAGGGCAAAGTAGAGTGCGGTGACATGGGTGTGGGTAAAGAACATTTTTTCAGTACATGACAGACTCCAAACTGACTTTGTCCCAACCTGGTCTGCAGAGGAAGGAGACCTTCTTGCCGATGATCCGCACGTGGCAAGGATTCATTGGACCAATGCAGCTGAAGCTGCGGGTCCCGATTTGTGGCAATGATTGACAGTCAGCCGGAGATTGAGTTCAGAATGATCCCTGAGTTAATGAGAATCATTCGCTGTGTACGAAAGAGCTGTAAGAACTTGGCATGCTTTTCTGCCTCTGCTGCAGCTCGATCACGTCAAGATTCAAGATAACACAAGTAAACGTGGCTCCCAAAAAGTGAAACTGTGAGCCGCGGCTTCATCCTTTGTCGTATAAGATGCAGCAGGTTCTTCCAGGAAAGGGTACAGAAGATAGACGACGTAGCTCCGTCGTTTTGGGGAAGACTGTCCTCAAATGGCAGACGACGTAGCTCCGACTTGATGTGACCATGTGACATACTGTATGTTACACCAGAAACCTAGGAACGAGGTCAAGCACTGAGTTCTCACAGAGGATTGCTCCCTTTTGATGAGCTGCCATGGGAGCTAGCCAGGGCCTCACGGCCGCGTGTCAGCCCTGTCAGCCTGGCGCACCTTTTGCTGGAAAAAGACCGTTCGTTGGTGAACTCAAGAATAGGCCTTGACCATTTAAATGCCCTTAAAACTTGGGAAACAACTTTCGTTTGACTATGATACGTGGCCGGCCAACCTTGGAAACTGAGCGTCTTCCAAATCAAAGGAGGGTTGTTTGGTTGTTGATGGCACTGTCATCTCATAACGCGACAAAAGCTTCGTCACGGCAAGCCGTCAGACCTGCAATGCTCCGCATTTGGCCCCTCGGATGGTCCGTTTGGAGACGTCAGCGGCAGCAAGCGTGCGATGTTTCGCTTGGTGGTACCCCCTCAGAGAATCTATGCCTGAAATGACTGGAGACTCGCCATGAGACGTTGCATGATTGATCAAACTGGTAAGAAGGCTTTGCGGCTTCCACATGCTTGCGCACCCCGAATCCGCTCTGTGGGACTCGCCAGGTTACACAGAGTCCTGCTGTGATGATGATACACTGGTCCGGAGGTCCAGGGCCGCTGAAATCGAAGTGGTTTTACTTGAATTCCCTTTAAACTTGTGGCTTTGAATTTACATTTGGTCTACTTGTTCTATTCTATTTTGTTTGGGATGCTTTGGGATCATGGTTGACTTGGCTGAACGAACGAGAGTGAGCGAGGAAGTGTGGGACCTCGCAGTATTCGGGGCAGAGGAAAAGATGTGGAGTTTGTTTTGGCTGAGTAGAGTCAACCCTCCCTTTGGGAGGGATGATCGGTTTACTGTACTAGTCCCTTGGTGCTTCCACATGCCACGTGCACCTAACAAGTAGTGCACCTAACCTCTGACACACCCATTTCAGCCAGTGCCATCTGACCCTCAGACCCAGATCCAACGTGTTTTTGATCCGCTGAGGATGAGAAATCCACGACCTACACGAGACCCTTGACGGTGCATGGCCAGGGCCCTGATGGGGGCCCGGCACGTCGTCACTGGCCGCTTCAGTCCAAACTAAAGGGGCCGGTGTTACATTCTGCTTCTTTGAAACTCTAAAGGGCTTTGTTCTAAGCTTATCATACGTACATCATACAGGCGTGTTCTCTTGTATGGATTTGATGCTTGGCCAGCTTGTGGCGATGCTGGTGAGCCTAGTTTAGCAGGAAAAGGTTTAGTAGTTTATTGTGATCCTGTCAAGGGTTCTATGACTCTAGTCTATGACTCACCTTCCACCGCTGGCTGTTTCTTCACACAAGAATGCCACATGCACACACTTGAGATAGTGACTTCCAATAAAGCATTAGCACTTAAGACTCTTAAGACCAGTTGGCACATACACACACACAAGACGATTCAACGCGAGCGCTCGCTTGGCGCTTGCGAAGGAGACACGTCAGGGGTTGGGCCTCAAGGATCCTCAAAGGGGCATTTGACCTTAGTTTCTCTTTTGGCCAAAGACATTTGACTGTGGGTCAAAACCCCGTAACCCTTGTTGACAGCTCCTTGACCCACAGCCACTGAGGCTTCAATGTGCTGTCCTTTGGGCCGGGGAGTGGGCCAGCGGGGCAAGTCTTTGAGGCGGAGTGCGTCGAGTTTTGAACGCGGATCCCATCATCCCATCGACGAGTCCAGGTGACCTTGCAACGAAAGATTTCGGAGAAATCGGAGATCCTGGATATCCCAAACTGGCGTTCCTTTTCTCCCAAAAAAGGACGTTTTTCTTCTCTTTTTCACCTGTTCTGCTTCGCCCCAAAAACGCCGCGACCGCTTTCAGCGCCAGGAGACGCTGAGGGGGCTGAGCCGTCCGGGGGCTGAGAGCCGAGCCGAGGAGACGAGCCGAGGAGAAGAGCCGAGCCGAGTCGGCAGAGGAACACCCGGCAGCTCCTCCTGTTCAAGAAGCAGATCCCATCTGCAATTTTTTAGAGATGGAACGACTCGTTCTCATCTTTGCGTCCTTCTTTTCCACTCTGGATTTGTCATTGAACTTGTAGGGGGATAAAAAGGAGCTGCAGTACAATGCATGGAATACATAGATATTACATAGCATAGAGATTGCACCGAAAACCGCACCGTTGCTGGTGTTTTTGCGCGGTTTTTATATTAAGCGTCCAAATGCCGCGCCACGAGGCTCTGACCGAAACCTGCTGCAGTTTGCCTCGACTCCATGTCTGGCAGCTGTGAGGTGGCGCGACTTCTCGGTTCGGTGGGGTAGGCCCTGTCCTCACGATCAGGTCCACCGAGCGTCCTACGTCGATGTGGGAGGGAGATCGGGACCATACGAGTGCAAAGGGCCGGTAGCGTCCGACCGCTCCGTGACTTCGCGATGCCCGGAGCTCAGCTCCGTTCGTAGCGAACCTGGTTCCGTTCGTGAGGCCAGGAGCTACTAGTAGCGGGGTCTGCTAAACCATACATTTCTGTAAAAACCAGCTGTCGGGCTTTCTGTGAGCAGAGACCGTCGAGTTTGCATGGCGCCAACTTGCACCAACAAGTCCGATGGAAAGGCCAAGAATTGGGTGCTGAAAAAGGTGGATGATTGCAGAAAAGCATCGTATTACGGTATAAAACATCCCCTGCCCTGTTTTCGGCTTCCTGAGAACGGGTTTTCCTCCAACACGATGGACTCTCCGGTGTTCCGGGCGGTGGGGAATCCCACCTGTGGTCGTCTCACACCTTCCGGGGAAGATTCATGTGGAACCTGTCATGAACCAGACTGGAAGACCCTCTACAACCTCTACAACCCGACGTGGTTTGTCTGGTTCCATGTGGAGCTCGGAACCACGGCATCGGAACCGGATGGATTCCACCCGTCCGTTCCTCGAGTTCGGGCCGCCAGGTGGCTCATTTATCAGGGCGCCTCCCCGGACGTGCATGATGCGAATGGATCCTGAACTGCATTAGACACAAGACACGAATGGCTCGGGAGAAAAGGCGGACATGAAGAAATGAAGACATTCTCGGGATGGCTCCCACCTTGTTATGACCAACCAGGTTGGAGTGTAAGACACGTGTTTTAGTTTCACAGTTTCACTTCTTATTTTTTTTGCCAGGCTTTCTTAAGCTTTGAGTGCCACATTGATCCCTTTGTTTTTCAACTCCCATCTACATATACTATAATAATACCTCCATTTCCACGAGGCAAACGATGTCTGAAAGACATGGTGAAGCTTATGCGGCGATGCGCATGACACCTTCCGAAACATGCTTCAAAGCATGGAACGAATCGTGTTCCGTCCGTAAGTCGCGAAGATTTCCTTGTTCCAGACTATCAACAAGGTGCACAAGGTGCACATATTATTCTTGTTCAGATATGACAAAAGCTCAAAGGGGCAAGTGTATGAGAGTCTCAAGTTCCGCCAGTGAATATGAGTCCGGCCAAGGCACCACTGCTCTTCATGTGGCATGCAGATCCGGCTCTTTACCTGTGGTCTGCGAGGCTGCGGCAGTGGCGGGTTTGGAAAGAGAAACTGACATGGGGTCTGTATTATCCCCCTTAAGACCTCGGGATAAAAGGAAGATGTACTAAAGCAAATTGGTTGGGTGGTCTCTATATTCTGAGAGATTTCCCTGTTGGACAGCTTGGTGTCCTTCAACTTGTGATCTTGAACTTGCCTCTTGACCTTTGTCCTCCTCTTGGGCTGATCCATGGTGAGTCTTTTCCGCTCGGATTTGCATGTTTGAGGCTTTTTGAGAGATGCGAGATGTTGAAGAGAGCGCACTTTGTTCTATCATGCTATATTATGTTATATCTTTCTATGTTACTATTGGTCAAAACCATATTATGTTATATTATAGTTTCTTTTTATTCCCTTGACATTGAGCTACATCGGCATTTTGTGGAGCTGCACTTATAGTTTCGGGGGAACTAGATTACAGACCACTGGATGAAGATGTTCTGCGAAACCAACATGTTCGAACACGCGTGTCTGATTAAGCCATGGCAAGCCATGGCCACACTGTTTGAGTCTGAAGAAAACACTCAAACCCACTCTGAAAAACCTCCTCTGAAACACAAATAACGGGTGCGAAGCGCACGGTCTCCGGTCTGGGAGGTCTTGAAGTTCTCCCAGCTCTTGGAGGCCGTGGACATCGCAGGCGGGGACGGGTCGTGGACGAGCCTGACGAGGCTCGTGTGGGTCTAGGGTGGAGGCTCTTAACGCCTGGAGACGGTCCTCAAAGATGGAGCTTTGGAGGCAGGAACCGGAGCGTTTGGATCGCAGTACTTGGTAGACATGCCGGAGCTCCCAGCAGGGTGGTGCTGTTGGAGGGTTGTTTCAAGAGGTGAGGGGATCCTGGAGAATCCTTCCACCGTTTTCTGAGGTTCCGCTAACCGGACCTTCTAGTGCCAGAAAAAACGGTTTGGTTTTGGACTTCGAGAAGCCTTTTTCTTGAAGGGAGTGACTTTGAGAACCCACCTGGTGCCATTGCCAGCTGCGCATTCATTCCCCCTCTTTCCTCTTTAGACTCTTGACACTGTTTTTCTTTCGTCCTTCAACCCTGGTCCTGTCGCCAGGTTGGACTCCGCTTCACATTGCCGGGCACATGGGTCGCTCAGAGGCTGTTCGATTCCTCTTGCAGGCGCTGAACAACGACACTCTCGGCACCACGGACTCACCATCGCCAGTATGAGTCATTGACATGCGTGGAAGGTCCTTCACATGTCTTTTTTCGTTTCGCAGCTGGACCCGGACCGCCCTGTTCTCCAGGCTCGTGCCAGCCCTCACCGGAGAAATGCCGCGGGTCCGGACCGTCCGGTCCGAGCGGAGCACGGCGGAGCACGGCGCTGCGCGGCGCAGCGCGGGACGGACGGTGCTCGGGCGGCGATCTGAGGCCAGACACCTGCACAGATCTCCTTGGATCGCATCACCCGCGAGGTGGGTGAGATGACGCGGACCCGAGAGGTGGTGGTGGTCTGTTACTGTTTTGGTCAGAAGGAATGGTGGGACAGCATCATTTCGAGGATGAAGATGGGAACATGGTGGTTTTGGCCCATGGAGTCCACAAAGTGACAAACATCGGAGGGTTCTCTCTTCATATTTAGAGAACAACTACCAGGACCCACAAGGGGTGGTTAATGGACACCCCTTAACCTCTAAGACTCTAAGGGGCTATCAATAGAAGCTCCAAAATTTGGGGGGTCCTGGTACGCCAAACTCGTTGAAACTTTGTTGTTGTTGTTGTTGCGGGGCGTTTTCTTCACCGACCAGACGGGTCTTCTTCGGTTTCCTCCCACGGAGCGCTCGCTTCGCGCTCGCTTTCGGTGTCCTCCGTTGGGGCTCGGCGGTCAGGTGCTCCAAGCCGCCGCGGAGGATGGCGACTGGGAAAGGCCCTCGCGGGCCGCCGACTTGTTGGTGCAGTAGGGAAGGAACGACGTTCCGACCTACCCCTGCTTTTCGGTAATGGTCCTTCTGCCAGCCAAAAGGGCGCCAGGTAAACGCTGGCATTCTTTTTCAGAGATGGAGGAGAGTCTTCCAAGTTCCAAGGATGGGATGTCGATTTCTTCCTGACCCTGCAGAGTCATGGATCAATTCTATAAGGTGAAACGAACAGATGGGTTTGTGGTGACGTGAGACATGATCGATTCCTATGTTGCTGTCAGAAGATGTACAAAGTTGCTTCAAGCAAGATGGTGACACCTGTAGACCATCTGTGGTTAGGTGCCTCTTGGTGACTCTTCATGTTTCTTCAATCGAGTGTGGTCACTGCCAGCAACGTGCAGGGGTATGGTCGCTCTGGGTGATGCGGAGCAGGCTGGGTCGACGACAAGTGGATCGGAAGATGGTCGCCTGATCCGACCTTTTGGGGGGCATTTCTGACCAGGGCATTTCTGTCTGATCATCTTTACATTCCTTTTTTTTGAAAAAAGATTTGGAGTTGCCTGTGTGTGACGATTCTTGTTCTCACCATGTCAGGAGGGGCCAAGGATCACTCTTTGGGTGTTCTGGGTGCTCTTAGGCCGCCCAGTCTGCTAGATTCAGCTGCTGCGTCTCTAAGACAACCTGCGCAGTCCTGAGAATTCAATCAGCTCCTCCCGAACGGAACAAGCTGGGATTTTGGATGATTTTGGTGCACATCTGGGTGCTGCTCGGACAAGCTTGGTCCTTGTCAGGAGGTGGAAGAGGGTCCTGACGACTACTTCCCCGCCTTCAATGCGAAGGAGGCGCTTGAGACCGACCGGTCCGAGCCGGTCTCTCCAACCCGAGACCCAGATGAGACCCGTCGCGGATGGAGACCGTCGACGATGAGGCCGAAGAGGTCCTGAGAGGTTTCCACTGGCCGATGGTATCACCGAAAAACCACACTGGCCGCCTGAAGCATTTGCGGCCAACCTCCAACAGAAGATCGAAACCACCTCCTAGTTGTAGCATCGAGAAAGATCACTTGGCTCGTGAACAGGTGTCCTTAGAGTCTAGCACGTGGGTGCCAGGTTAAGTTTAGGACAACATGTGCAATGGTTTTTCAAATCGTGGACTTTCGCTCTTTCAAATCAACTTGATGGTCCCAGTGCCAAACAACAGGGATTTGATGCCTAATTGACCTCCTTCCTTCCGGAGTTGGATCCCTCCGCCAGGATCGTGTGGGTGTTCCCCATCAATGCGAGCGGGAGCTCTTCTTCGTGACCCCGAAGGCATCCATCAAGGAGGTCACGACCTTCAGGCGGGCACTACGGTGACCACGCCGACTCTCTTCGCATTCTTTGAAAAGAGCTGGTCGGAAAGGTTCGTGAACGGTTGGTTGATGTTTCTATTTGAGTATTCTATCTTGAGGAGTGTGCTTGAAGATGGGCTCACGCCAAAAAATAAAGCAACAAGGATGATTATGATATCGCATTGCATCACATTTGGCATTTAAGCTTTGTTACAAGTGATGAGCTAGGTTGGTCGGCATGCAATTGCCATCTTGCCTGCTTGCCTGTTTGCCTGCGTACGGTATCAAACTCTCCAGCCTAGGCAAAAGGATTCCTCATGGACTCATGCTAGGTACAGTGGGACCAGCTACATGCTATGCAACTGGACTTTTGCTCCACTGCTACACAGTTGCTGGCAAAGTCGGATTTGGCTGTTTCACAGCTGCGTGGATGTGAACGGAACCGCAGGAAGTCGCTCATGAAGTTGCTGGTCCTGTCGGAGCCCCCGTTTCCACCGATCCAGTCGTCCGGGCCACCGATCCAGTCGTCCTGATCAGCACTTACTTCATCTTACTTCCATATGGATCTGAAAGAGAGTTGAGTTGGAAGATCTTGGAAGACAAGGGTCAAACTGACAGCAAGCCATCTCATGTGGGACTAGCTGATCAGGGTATCATCGGTATCGCCTTCAAAAGGCATCAGCAGTATTTGATAGGCCACCACCATTTGCAATCATGATCGTGATTCATTATGGTAGTATTACCGCCATAGAGAAGCGTTCACCCCCATGAGAAGCATCAACCCGGTTGGTCTTTGGAACATGGTCTTATGTGCTTCGTTTGACGGAATCGCTCTCACGCGAGTTATGGAGCGGCGGGGCCCAGCGCGATGCGAAGCGAGGCTCTTCAATCTCAAGCCCAGCGCGGGCTTGGCCTTTGCGGTGGCGTGTGGCCTTTCAGTCGGCCTTCCCAGTCTGGGGGGAAGGCCACATGTTGTGCGGTGAATGGCCAACCGCCGCGGCGGTGGATCCAGTTGGATGTCGAGCATGGATGTGGTGTTTCGGTGAGTCCCCCAAGGCCCATGCAACGAAAACCTTTTATGCAATGAAACGAAGACCATTCACCAGCGGCCCAGCGTTGCACTGAATCCTTCCCGGTGCTGCCGTGGCTCAGGAAAGCTACGGTGCTGCCGCGAGGGCTCTGCTCCACACAGAGGCTCTGCTGCCATTTGTCTTAGCGGAGAAAGTTAGGGATGAAGGAAGACACTCACTCCGCCGAGCCTTTGGCAGCGGCCGAGCCGAGCCAAAGAGTTGAGGCAAGGCTTAAGACGCGGAGCTCGTCTTGCCAAGAGTTTTTGTTTTTTGCCGATGGATTCGGACGCATGAAGGATTCCCCGATGCTCCCCGATTCACCCAATCTGCCCTCAGCGGACACCAGGGCGCAGACCGAAGCAAGATAGGCAACTTCTTGGGGCAGGACCGAAAGCGCGGGCCGCTGCCGCAGCGACGGGAAGTGCACGAAGAATCTACACTAGTAAAGTTCATTTTGGAATCCGAAGCAGCATTCCAGTTGGAATCATCATCGGGACATATTGGCACTCTCATAAGGGATGGTGCTATCGTACAATTGGTTGACTCCCCTTGGCATTTTTGAGTCCTTGCTAGTAGCTGCTAGTCTCCAGGACTTTTCCCTTTGCTTGTTGGTGCGCTTTGGTGTGCTCGACAGCTTGCCTCTGCTAAGCACTGGGGTGATTTCATGTCAGGGCAGCCCAGCTGTGTGTCTGATCAGCAAGGAACCAGCTGAGCAGTTCTTCTTTTGGGCTCGCATTGCCCGAGGAGCAGAAACCAAGGGGTTGGCATGCGAGAAATATGTTGGCTACAGAGGTTGATGGTTCTTCTTCGAAAAATGGAGATGGTGGACTTAAGATAGAGTAGTCTTGACTGCCAAAGATCATGGGATGTGGGTATCTCCTGAAACAGCAGGCCAGTGTGTATTCCAAGGTGCAACACTTCTCGAAGTTCCTCCAGCGGCTTTCCCATTACAAGTTTTGATGATGGTAACATTGTCCAGCCAAGCTTACAAAGACCCAGATTTGGCGGACCCAAAACAAACCTCCGAAGCCACGCAGATTCCACATGAACAAGAAGCCAGCCCAGCACATCTTACGCCAAAACCACCAACGAGTTTCAGGGAAGAATGAGACGAAACAGGACGGTGGTCCGGGACCAGACGACGTACGTCAAAAGGCCCCGTCCCACGCGGTCCCGCGATCGTCCAACATCCAAGGCCTTGAGATGTCGTTCTCAAGAATTCAACTGCCCGAGGAGAGTCGCTGGACGCGCCGGCAAACGTGTGGTGCGGAAAAGAGAACCTGTGGTGCGGTGTTTCTTTGCTGGCTGATGTGCTGGCCGGTGTGGTGTTCTTTTGTTGAAACTGATTTGCGCGGTGTGATGTGGACATCTGCATGGGAAGTTGGTGGTAGGAGGGATGAATGGATGAAGAGAGAAATGTTGGCTTTTTTTTCTCTGCCCTGGGTCCACCTGGCCAGTGTCGTCCTTCGTATCTTGGTTTTGAGGGGTTTGGCAGGTTTCAGGGTGGGTAAACGTGCATTTTGGATTCGCCCGAATCTTGTTTTGTCTGACTCTTGATTCTTCCAAGGCAGCAAGACACACTGTAGTTACGATTGGTGATTGGTGATTGGCGATTGGTGTCAAAGATGCCAGAGCCGGAGGCAGACATGGCAACACAGGAATAGAGTCAGGGGAGAACAAGAGTGCTTTTCGCTTTGAGATTGCAGGCTTGAGCCAAAAGGGCATGGCATTTTGGCTAGTGAAGTGTATTCCTGAAACATAAGCTGGTTTCCACAACAGGTTCCAAGCACGTACTAAATATATATATATATATAATATATATATATATATGCACACATGATAGCCGCTGGGTTCAAAGGCCCTAAAGCTCGGGCTTACGGGAGCCCAGGACCGGCCGGGTGCGCGAGCACCAACCGGTGTCCATAAGGGAGGGTCTGCGCCCTCCTCCCTTGGCACACGTGTTGGATAGCCTCCGTGCCTCGCTTTTTGAGCCTTTGCCATGGATGTGGATGAAATCCTGCGGATGGCCGATGAGGCCCTTGCTGGCTCGACGCGACTTCAGTTTCGATCCCTGCTTTCGGATCTCGGGAGCGCTCCCTTTCCGCTGGTGGTCCAGGGACGGACCTTCATTGTGGGTGAGACCATTTGCTGCGATGGGAACATGATAGAACTAAAGCCCCTTGCTTTTTCGCCTGGCAAGGGCTTTCACAGCTCGGATGCAATCCCACAGGCGGTGAATATCCATGTGCCTGACTTAGCCATGCGCTCAATGTCCATCCGCCCCGGTGTACAACTGATTTGCGCTGGACCACTTGTTCCACCGACCAAGAAGTTTGTGTACAACTTTGCTACCTCTGCCTCGATTCATTTCAGGCCTGAGTTCGACTGTACATTTGGTTGGGAGTGCACCCATTTATTCTGCGGTGCATTCTGTGGATGGAGCCAAGCGATTGAGTGGTTGCCAAATGCTGGTTTCGGCTTTACAATTGTCGCCAAATTTTTGTGGATCATGATGAAACCATCCTCCAGCTCTGCTGCGCACAGAACAGTATGGACATGCTGCGATGCCCTCTCAAGAGCGATGCACCCTGGAATCCTGCGGGGAAGGTTGCAGTGTTGGGGGATGTGGCCGACATTCCTTATGTCCACAGGTGCCAAGTGAACCTCTTGTGTACACTTTCGCCGCCGTGCCAATCGTGGTCGAAGGGAGGCAAGGCATGTGGCCTCATGGACGCCAATGGTTGGTCCTTTGTGGCTGGGCTAGAACAGGTCTTTGCCCTTCAGCCGGTCTTGGCATGTGCCGAGTGTGTGGATGAATTTGCCTCACACAGCCATTTTAAGCTTGTACAAAGCGTGGCCACATTTTTTGGGTACAAGACCCTGTGGGCACAGATCGTCCCATACCATGAATTGGCCAACCACTGTCGATCGAGGTGGCTGTGTGTTTGGGTCCGTGCAGACATTCAGGCTGAGCCATTGGGTTTTAGTCTTCCCTGTTCGATTGCACCCAGAGTACCATGGAATGATGAGTGTTACCATTTCCACTTGCCCAAGGTTTGGCGTGACCAGGTCCGCCTGAGCAGATCGGAAGCAGAGATCTATAATGATCCCCAAATGTATCCTCCTGCCAAAAGGACCAAGGTGCTGGCTTCGACGCGTCCTGATGCAGGACTTCTTGTGAGACTTGCCAACCCGAAAGAACCGCTCCCTACATTGTGTGCATCATACTCTGCCCAGCATGTGGTGCCATTCGAACACCTCAAATCCAAGGGGATCTTCGCTGTGCTTGCGCACCAGGACGGTTCATATGGTTTCCTTGACCCAGCTCACTTTTGCAGCCTGTTCGGAACCACTAAGGAACTACTTTTGCCGAGCAAACTTTCGTTAGCCTTTAAGGTCGTAGGTAATGCAATCACAGTCCCACGCAGTGTCCTGTGCCTGAGTGTCGGTCTTTATGCCATCCTGCCAGAAGTCATCGATCCTGTCTCGGTCATGAGAGATGCCTGGGAACACCGGCTGACTGCCAGATCAGCCCTCCTCTTCGAGCAAGGTCCCTTTGTCCACCTCGTGCCTTTTGCCAGTGCACGTCAGCGCCTGCGTACTAAGGACATCCTTCCTGATCAAGGTGAATGGCGAATTCTCTTTGCTCTCCGTGATGAGGCGGATGTAGTCGAGATGCGCGCTACTATGAGCACTTCGTTTGCTGAAGTCGCAGCGAGCTTTTTCGATGGGCCTGCCGGACTCCTTCAACAACTGAAGCTGAGCTCCCACCTTAGGACCTGTGATTTGACCTTGAGCATTCGAGAGCTCTCTGCAATTGCCGATGAATGGGACCTTTGGCTTGGGTCTGTGTGCCTCGCCAAGTGTACCTTTGTCCTTCAACCTGTTCGACCATCTCCGAGGCTGACTCTGGCGAGTGAACTTTGTTCCCCTACTGCTCCAGGCCTTGATGTGGCTGACTTGCCCATTGACCTCTCGCGACCTGGATCTTTAGGAGCGTTTTGGTCATTGTGCCGCCTTCATCCGTATCCTTGAGATGTTTCGACCCATTGACTTTGTGAAGGGCACTGCAGGATTCAAGGTCTTCATTGTCCATCATTTGCTTCCAGGAGCTTTGGCCATCCGCTGCAACCAAGAGAACTATGATACTCTCCTTGTTGGTCTTCGACGATTGATCTCGCCTCAGGAGCGAATTGCCACCACACTTGCCTTTGGTGCTACCGCATCTGCCATTGGCCCTTTTCGGGTCGTCCACATCTTTGCTGCCCCAGCCACTGAAGATGAGATTGCTGTTACGGTCCTCATCCCTCAAGATGAACAACTACATCATGCAATTGTTGGCCCAGCTTTGCAAGTGCTCCCAACCTTTTCGCTCTGCCACGTTTTGTACAAGGTTGAGCAAATCAATGGCATTCCGAGTGCCCAGCACACTGGGGCACTCTGCTCAGGATCCTTCTTGAGTCTCAAGCGAAGCAGTGACATTCGTGCAGGAGGGCATCACCTCTCATCCGGTGCTACACCAACACTGCGTGCAGGCGCAAACTTCCAAGAACGTGCTGAATACATGTGTAATAGTGTAATACACATGGGTGGATTGCTGCTGATGAGCTTTGGAGCATCACGCAAAACATTATGTTCATGCAAGATGACTACAAGTTTACTGCACTGGTGTACTGGAATCAGGCTGAGTCAGACTTCACCCTGTCACCATTTGGGGAGCTCTACCTGTTCAACAACACTATGAATGTAATCTGCATCCTGGTCGATGATCACTGGGCTGCCATTGAGATCCGCCGCAATGCCGATGCTGCTCACCTCACTTTTGTGCAACTTCCACAGCATCTTCACACAGCTGCCACCTTTGTTGTCTCCCGCCTCTTGGACATCGCTCCACACCGGCTGACTTCCTCCAGTGAACATGAGGCCCACCTGCCACACTTGTGTGGTTGGAGATTGATCCAGCGATGGGTGCAGCACTTTGATCTCGCGGATGAGTTTCAGCCTGAAACACTCAATGGCGTTGCTGACCGCTTCCATGACATCATCACCATGACCATGGAGTGTGCCCTTGAAGACTGGCGAACTTATCAGGCTCCACCGCCACTGATCCATCTTGCGGCTCTGCTTCGGAAGAAGTTCCTCATCTACCTTGCGCGAAGGGAATCCCAACAGAATCCCTTGCCTCAGAAGGAATTGGTTGCTGCCTTTCCGGTGCGACTTCCACCAATGTCATCATCGCCGTGCCTCCTACGGCCCTTGAGAGTGCCACTCAGCGCATCTCAGACAGGCTTGAGCATTTGTTGACTTATAGCGGGTGGATGGCCTCAGATGAGATGGATTTTTCCTTGGATGTTGCGAGAATCATTCAACCAACCACACTCTTCTGTGCACCAGCAGTGTGGAATCTGATCACTCGTGATTTGGAATTTCCCAATGGACTCCTCCCGGAGTACGGTACGTACAACCACATCATCTGGCTCGTCATCCACAACAACCATTGGATTCAGTTCGAATGTTATCGATGTGGATCGAGTTCGGTCTTCATTGCTTCTGTGCCTATCCATCAATGGGGCATTTATGTTCCTCTCATTCAGCTGCTGATGTTGGCTTTGACCACCAGAACATGGCCATTGATTTTGTTGACCAGACTATGCCACGTGATCTCTGTGGCTACTATTTGCTGGCAAACCTTTTCCACCGACTTGGACTTGTCACACCACCTCCGCTGGACGTGCGTGATCAGTTGTTGGAACAAGGGCAGCACGCCCCACTCATTGCCAGAGTTCGCAGAGAAGCGAGGAATACCTGGATGAGAGCTGAAGGCCTCCCTGATTTCGTTGTGTTTGCGGCCAACATTCGTGATTGGTTCTTGCTTCGTGTCAAGTCCAACCGGTTCCCTGACACATACTATGCAGCAGGCGCAGTCCAGAACATGCAGGTCGATGCTACCTCTCAGCAGCCGATTGCACCAACCTCAGCACCCAGCACAGCGGCTGCTGCAACGACTCCCGCCAAAGGGATTGATCATGTCTGGATCAATGACCCCTGGGGTAGGAAACCCCCACGTCCGGCCCAATGCAAGTGGGCCTGATTTACGTATTCAGCTTGAAGTTCCGTTCATTGGTTCTGATGGTGCTGCACTCCAGCAAACTCACCGCCTGCAGCTTGGTCCCAACCGCGGGGGCATTGTGCTCCTCACCAAATCCTTCTTGTCTGAGGTGTCCAAGCAAGTGGGAAAGCAAGACCTGGCAGTGCTGCTACCGGTTACAGACAACATGCATCTTCCCCACCTTGCGGCCAAGGTTGAAGGTCCATATGAGGTTGCTATGTATGACGAGGCTGCCAAGCTGTCCTATAAGAGGCTCACTCAGCTGATTGTTTTGCACGGCAAGTGCACCTTCAAGCTCCCGGAGCCCAAATGCAAGATCACCGCACAAGCGATGTGTGAACTCGTTCTCGAAGTTGATTCTCGTTTGTGCATGAAGCCGGAGATTGAGAAGATCAAAGACAGCCCAATTGCTTCCTTTCGTGACCTCGTTTCTCAGGCCGTTCCTGCCGTTGATTCCTCAATTGTCCTTTACGGCTTTCGCTCAACAACCCATCCAGGTGCCTCAAAGGGTGACTTCATCTTGCAGTGCATCATCAAGGCTCCGCAACCACTTCGAGTCCCGATGCTGGATGCCAGTGGTGCCTCGATTTTGTTGGTGCGTGACTTCCTCGAAAGAAGACAAGCCTCCACGGACACAACGATCTTACCCAGGTTCTGGGTTCCTTCGACTGCTGAGCTGCATAGCATGCGCATTGCCTTGAAAGACGCACCCGGACAAGCCGGCGTCATTGTTGCAAGACGCGGACTCGCACCACGTGTTTGGATCTCCAAATTGAGCGAGGCTCGGAAGACTCTGCTTGCAGCTGACGGCCGCATTGTTGATGCCAACCGGCATGTGATCCCCCGTTTGACCTATGAACTCGCCGGTTGGCCGGCTGGAACTGATGCAGCCAACATCGTCCGTTCGACCTTGGATTCGACTGGTGCTGCCGTGTTGCCAATGAGGACTTTCCGCAATGCAGGTGTCCATGTGTGGATCGTTGCATGTGAAAAGGAGATTTCTGCCGAGCAATTCTCCATTGAAATCAATGGTCATGTTCACCAGATTCTCATCCAGCAGCTTGCTTCGGGTCAAGGATCCAAGGGTGCTCCCAAGCAAGGTTCCAAAGGGGCCGGCAAGAGTAAGAAGCAGCGTCAGGCTCAGGAGCCTTCTGCGTGGGCTGGACACCTCTTGCCCCCAAAGGCTTCGGCGGACGATGCACGCCTTGACAATCTTGAGGCTCGGTTTGATCGCCTCGAAAGCCGCCAGCAGCAGTTTGAAGGCAAGGTTGACAGCAAGTTTGATAGTATCAGTGATGCCTTGCGCCAGCTCCTGGCAAACGCGAACCCACGTGCCCGTGAGCCAAGCGGCGAATCGCCGCCTTCGAAGGCCCATCAAGGCTCATGATGCCTTTGGGTGGGGCTGGACTGCCTCCACCTTCGCGATTTGTGCCTGCTAGCCGACGGTTTGATTTGCCATCTGGCTGTTTCGGTCTTCCTTGTCTTTCACCTTGTCTCGTCTTTGTTCTCTGTGTCTCGTTTGTGGAGGCCCAGCTTCACCGGGCCTGTTCTCCTGGGGTCCGCATTCTCTTTCAGAGCATGCGCTTTGGATTTCGAGGTCTTCGTTGGTGCTTTCGCCATCGGGATACGACATGTGATCCCTTTCGCCCTCATTTCCGGTTAATCTTTTGCCTCTGCTGGGCCAACGCCGTGGCCTCTTTTCGTTTGTGCTGTCCCTGTCTCTACTACATGGACGATCTGTGTTTTGGTTCCTGCCATGGCTTACAGCAGCCTCAATTCATGGGTTCTAGCGACCAGAGCTGGGCGACTTCCAGCTTTCAGTTTTGGCGAGACGAAAATGTCAGCTGCTGTGCTTCAGCCAGCTTTCACTCAGTTCGCCTTTGACCGCACCTTAGGTTATCCAGGGAGGGGCCGGGGAGGGGCCTATCGATGATGCAGATAACAGCATGACGCTCCTTTCGGCCAACATAGGTTCCTTTCGTACTAACACATCATGGAAAACATGGAATGCAGATGTTTGCTGCCTGCAGGAAACCCGAATTGGCAAGGCCAACCTCCGTTCTACTCAGAATGCTGTTAAGGCATTGGGCCAACGAATTACCACCAGTGACCCACTTCCGGTGAAGTGGCATAAATCAGGATCCATCACACCGTGTGGTGGCACAGCCATCATTGCCCCTGACTCCATCATCCAACCTTTTGAACCTGCTCATGACCAAACGGGGTTGTTTGCCTCCTTGTTTCGTACTCAGAGGTTCAATGCGGCATGGATCCAGATTTCCCCCTCCAGCAGGGCCTTGGTCATTTCCATTTATGCCTGCGCCGGCGCCTCACAAGACCAAACCATCCACGCCAAAAACGACCAGATGTTTTCGGACATCTTCAGTTTTGTTGCGCAGTTTGGCCCCATACCTATTATTGTTGCTGGGGATCTCCAAGCCGAACCCTCTAGCTACTCGAGTATTGCAAACTGTGTTGCATTTCATGGCTGGTTTGACCCAATCCAGGTTGTGGATGGCACCGGGCACACCACAAGACCCCTGACCTTTTCTCGTGATGGAACGTTTTCTGGAAGCGACGATGCCACTTCGTCCATCGATGCCGTTCTCGTTAACAGTTCTGCCTTTTTCGCTCTCAAATCGGCAGAGGTTGTGCCTGTAATCGGTAAGCAGCATCGCCCGATCAAGTTGATGTTTCAGTGGCGCTCCATCCAACAAGTGGTTTACACCTTGTTTAAAAGTGCACCCTTCCTGCCGGAGACCCTCAAGACCTCCACTTGGCATGATGATGTGAGTTCTTGCTGGCCACAGTTCTCTGCCAGATTTGATGGGTGTAATGACAGCGAATCCAAGTGGTCTATCATTAATGAGTTTCTTGTTCAATCCTTGAAGTCCGAAGGTGCCAAATGGGGGAAAGGACCCCAAACCAGAGGTGAACCCCCGGTTTTCATCTCGAAACGGGTTGTCCCGAAGCAGCATCGTAATTTCTGTGCTGCCACCAAGAAGTCTACTGCCCTGTACAAGCTTGTTGGCCGACTGCAGGAACTGTTTTGTCGTCTGTCACGACCCCCTGGAAGTCAGACCGGTTTGACACAAAACAAACTGCCTACCGCGCCTTCAAAAGTTTGAGACAACATCAAGCTCTGATTGTTTGGTCGCATCCAACCTTTCCGACTCTTGCGGAGGTATTTCTTGCTCGAAAGTGGGCAGAAGCTGCAGCATCACTCCTTGATTCCCAAATCCGAGTGAACCGCTTGAAGAATTGGAAAATAGAATCAAGGAATCAGCCAGGGGTAACTGTCACTTCATCTACAAGCACCTCCGTAACTGTGCTCAGGATGAACCCCCCAATTTGGTCCGATGCTGGCCAAATCATTTACCAGCCGAATTTAGCCCTTGACCAGATTAATCGTGCTTGGGACACGGTTTACTCGGCCAATGTGGGATACGAACAACCGCTCAAGATCCTCGAAACTGTGTGGCCTTGTATCCAGAACCAAATTCATCAGTGTGACCTTCCACCGATTCAAGGGAAGCAGCTTTTTGAGACCATCCACCGACGAAAGTGCCATGCCGCTCCTGGCCTGGATGGCTGGCGGACGCTCGAATTGCAGGCTTTACCAGCCCCTTGTTTTGAACCGGTCGCAAAATTTTCATGTTTATTGAAGAATCCGATGAACCCCTGCCGAATGCACTCACATGTGCGAAACAGTGTATCCTTAATAAGAAAGGCCCTGCTGCTGCCCTAAATAAACGGATCATCATTGTTTTGCCGGCATTGCTCTTGGCCTATACAGGCAGTCGATATAGACAGCTGCAATCCTGGTTGCTTGCATCTCTTCCCCCGGCGATTCTAGGAGGGGTCCAAGACCGTCATATGGCTTCTTTATATAATGAAGTTAGACTTGAACTGGACCTCGCCCAAGGTGACTCCTCACCGGTGGTTGGTGTCAAGCTCGACAAATCCAAAGCCTTGGACCGCATCGTTCCAGCTTATGCAGCTGTGCTCATGCTTGCCTTTGGTTTGCCAAAGCAGCTCGTGAATGTCTTTGTCAAGCTTTATCGGTCATTGCATTGCCACATGGCATACCGTAACTGGGTCCGTCCGATTGCCACCACCGCTGCAAACGGAGTTGCTCAAGGTTGCAGTCTCTCCCTACTAGCTATGAATATGTACAATAAAGTATGGTACCATCTCTTGGAACATTTGCCAGGAATCTCAGCGCGGGCCTTTGTAGATGACTCATATCTGTGGTGCAAGTTGAACCACATTCATGATTTGCGAGCTGCCATCCAAATTACCCAGCTTTGGGACCAGCTAGTTGGCCAACTCTTCAACCCAAATAAGTCCTCCATGTGGTCCTCCCACACTGACAAAAGTCACCTGGTCGATGGAGTGGCGCCCAACATGGCTCCACACCAGTTTGTGGTCCAGAAGCACTACATCGTGTGTGAACGATGTGGCCAAAGACTTTTGAAGAACTCTTCAAAGGAAAAGCTGACAGAGCTCAGCATGGCAGAGTGCTGGAACGATCCTTGGCCTTTGCCAGCTCAGTGGACGGGTCACAAGTCGCACAAACTTTGGAGAAAAGGATCCAAAGTTCATTGCACAGAGTGCATGGCGTATGGCCATAATAAAGCCGGCTGCATCACACCCAGCAAGCAGCTGTTGAAAGCCTGCGGAAAGCAGATGCAAGGCACTTTGCCGCAGTGTTTTCGACCCAAGGGGGTCACCGACTAGCACAGAAAAGGAGTGCAGAAAAAATATGCACACATGATCGCACATACATATATATATATATGTATAGTTATAACTATATATATGTATAGATATAACTATATATATATACACATATATAATCCTGATTATTCTACTTTTACATTTTTTTAAAGCCAACAATTTGAGAAATCGATGTCCGCAACGGCAGCGATAACGTTTTTGTTTTGTTTGTTTTTTTAACCGAACTTTTGAACCATCCACGGTGGTTTCAGCAGCACGAGTCTGCCAGTTTGCACAGAAAACATATACATATACAGCAAACTTGGGATGCTTTCTGAAACCGGGGCGTCGTCAAGACTGAGTCCGAGGGCCACTTTTTGAGTAGAAACATCCAGCCAAGAATATTTGTGTGAACAACAGCCCTTGAGGGCTCTGTGAGTAACCTTGAGTATCGCACGCGGTCAATCTTGAGGATCAGGGCCTGCCTCAGTCAGATCCAACTTTCAGGTGTGAAGGCGTAAACCTCTTTGACATTGTTTCACAGATTGGGAAGATCTATACAACTGTTTGGTCCTCCACACGATTCAGGGCACAACTCCGGTGAAGGTTTCCAAGGTAACTGCGTCGCAGGACATGGATCGAATGGAGAGATTGTTGCATGCAGCTGCCTTGGTCTGGTGCCCCTCCTCAGTTGGTGGGCCGCTGACTTGGCAGGACATGTTGGCGTTTTTAGGCATTCTTAACTCAAGCAACAATTACACTGAGTGCCCCCTGCTTTAGAATTTAGAACAATTTGCATTTCTGACAGTACCTGCTTTTGAAAGAAGCATTGGGTCCAAGCTGTTGCAAGTTGGGAACCACAAACACAAAGAAACACCCTTTTGTGATTTGCCACACTCCAGGTGGCGTAAGCATCGAGCTTTGTCCCCATCGATGTTGCCGACAGAGGACGCGTTTTCTGTCTTGCATGATCTCGGGTTGCCGAAAGAGGGTGAGAAGACGAATTGAGATTTAATGCTTTGCTTTGTGATTTGCACCCCCAAAAAGATATTGAGATTTCTGAGACGACCAAGCATCACTTGAGTGACCGGCAGCTGGCTTCCCACCTTCGACCTGGCTCAAGTGCGAAACCCTGGACCACGCGAAACGGATCCGGTGGCCGATCCAGTGGTTCACACCATGCGGGCAGCCTCGGATGCAAAGAAGCTGCTGAAGATTCGCACCGGTGGCATTTGCGTGAGCGAGAATTCCGCGCCTGAAACCGTCGGAATTACCTATGAGCTTTGCAATTCCTCTGACATGAGCGTTTGCTGGGACACCGAGAATATGTCCTTTGGTGATTATCCCGTGGGTGGAGAGGAGTCCGCCTTGAGTATTGCGGCGGTGCACAGCTATCTGAAGGTCTCGGGCGCCGGAGGGGACGACGCCGATGATGGGGTCAACGAGGTGAATGGCATCTACGTCATGACCAACAATTCCTTTTCGCCTGAATACTATCAATACCCGTTTGGAGACGGGCGCCTCATGTATGACGGGGGGAAATGGATTCTCTACAACAACGTGTACGGTTCCGAGAACCATTACTACGAAGTGGAGTGTGAGAGTCTGAACATCCCTGACAAGGGATGGAAGCCCATGGAAGGTTGGGAAGAGGAGATGCAAAACCCGCCAACCATCAGCAAGCATGAGCTGAAGGAGGGGCAAGATGTGAAACTTCGGAAGTTGCATCCTGACAGTCATATCCCTGCTGCCCAGTACCCTGGAGCTCCATGTCCTTTCATGCATGGTGACATCTGCACCGTGGAACGTATCGAAGGGCTCTTCTTTGCTCCTAAGATCTCGCCTGATCAGTGGATTCCCTTGCGGGCAGCGATCCCTGTGGAGGCCTTGCCGGAAGACGAACAGGAGGGGGATCGCCTTGAGAAGCGCGCGCCCAAGGCCAAGGCCAAGCCGGCGGGCAAGGCGAAGGCGAAGGCGAAGGCGGTCGCCGCGGTCGCAAAGGCGGGGGAGGAAAGAGATGAGATTCTCAGTGTGCTGAAGAGCCTGGTGCAGAAGGTGGAGAACTTGGAGACTGAGGTGAAGAAGCTGCAGAAATGAGGCAGCTCAGATCATTGGAGTTTCAACCTTGGCGCAGTTTCCCAAAGGGAACAGGAATGACATGCTGTACGTCACTGGTGACCCTGGAGAAAGTCAATTCCAAGGTCCGCAGACGAGAGAACTCAGGCAAAAGGATGTAAAGTGGCGTGGTTGCGATTGTGACGTCAACAGTTGTACAAGCTTAGCAGGATCTACAGCAAACGCTCATGAAGCCTAGGCCTGTTGCACTAGCCATGTCTCCACTGCATATCTTTCGGCAGGGTGTGGGTGACGAAGACAAGGCCAGTCTGTCAAGAGAGCTGGCTCGAAGCTCAGTTGCTTTGGAGCTTGCTGAAAAAGCGGGTCAGAACTCTCATGTGCCTCTTCTCAAACAGCTTTGCCCACCCCACCGTGGTAGTCGTTGCTCCTTTCCGGCTTCCTTTGACCCAAAAGTGGTCGCATCTTTCCTCTGAGAACCCCCACCAGGTCTGAAGAGAAGAGGGCAAATGATCGATTGAAAGCTCTTTTTACTATTTAGAAAGCTCATGACACAAAAGAAGACCAACGACCAAGACTCGCGACTCGCGACAAGCCGTGCGCGGGCGACTTGTGGAAACCCTTGCAGATTGGCCATGGGCTCTTGCAATACATCACCAGCGCGCAAGTGCTGCCATGGCCTCAAAGGGATCAAGCAACCATGCTTTGATGATGTGGCGAGTGTGGCTACCGTGAGCCTGGAGGCTTTTTATATGTTTGGTCTCATAGGAGGCTCGTAGTGCACGGTGCATGGCGCACAAGTGGTGATTTCAGATCATCCAAGCTAGCCGCTAACTCTAAACCCTGATTGCTTCCGTTCGTAGCGATGCCAGGAGCCCCGTTCGTAGCTTCTTGTTCCTAGTAGTAAGGCCAGGAGCCCCTAGTAGCGTCCGATCGCTCCTGGCCTCATGATGATTGAATATATAGCTTTTGCAACTCTCGTAGAGAGCTTTCATTTGGTGGGGATTGGTTTCCTTTGCCATGCAACTTGTAAAACTAAACTAGAGAAGTCTACTTTGTTCTGATCTAGTTTGCCAACATTGATACTGACTCGCACCATCATTACATATGGCTTGAGGTCGCAGCTGATGTTTTCCACGGTCATGCTGCATCAAGTCATTCACGGCGACGGCTGTGGAGAGACTGGGGTACCTTGGTCCTGTTGATGTGGGCAGTTTTGGATTCCTTGGTCGGTGATTGCTTGACCACCTGTTCTTCTGGGTTTTGACGGTTTCGCGGACGATCCGTGGGGTGTGAGGGAATTCGGCCGTGACTTGGGGCTGTCCTCACTTTTGAAGGAAAGCATGAATGAAGAGACCAACAACCAGGGTCCATGTCCCTCATTTCCCATTTTTTTGGTTCTCCGTGTGCCTCGAGAACACACAGAAGGGGTGTGCCCGAGCTGAGCTATGCCCTGCGGCTCGTCCTCGTCGCTGGTTTCTGACAGTTCCAAGGGCCGTCGAAGTTGCACCAATGCCGAACCCTGTGGGAACGCCAGAAGATCAAAACAGTCCGGTCTGCGTAGTGGAGTCACCAATGGGTCAGTGTGGTCTGCGTTCGTTGTGTGGGAATCCCAAAATGCCTACCCTTCCCACCAGGGCCCTTCCCACCTGCGTGGTCCACCCGGCGCCAGGCCATGAGCTATGAGGAATGGGCCAGCATGAACAAGGGCCTCGAGGAGCGACGCCTTTGCGACGTCGGCTCCCGTGTGGGCTCCGTCTGCGGGGCGTGGAAGGAACCGGAGCTTTTTGGAGCTTTTCGGTGAGACGGGTGTTTTTGGGATGTGTAGAGAACTCCGAATGGGAGAAAAGAAGAGTAGACCCGTCCAGGGGAGGAATGGCTTTTCCGCAAAACACTTGGATCGCTTGGATTCTGATTCTGACAGTCAATGGTGGCAGGTGTTCTTTTGGACGGTTGTCCCATGTTTTTCAGGGGGCCGATGTTCTCGGAGGTGAGTGACTGGGCTCGAGATTTCTCCAGGACGTCCACAAAGACATCCCAGGCTTTGTCTTGAGGCGGACGCGGCGAGAGTGGCAGGAGTTTTGATCCGCAGTTTCCTACATGTTTCGACAGATTCTAGACAAGGGACACGGGCCCGTCTGGACTCCCTGCTCTTGTGTGTGTGTGTGGCAGGCCCATCTATGAAACGATTTGCGAGAAGTTTGTGCCAGAGCTGTGCATGGCCGCATTCTCAGGAGTTATGTCCAACAAACAAACATTGAACCGGTAGAGAGGTTGTGTCGTGTTAGTGCGGTACTACGGTAGTCTCTGTCGTGTTGAAAGGATCCTTTCAGCTCCGCTCCGGCGCCAGGTTTGGCTAGGGTTTTGCATGTGCGCCCAACGCATGTGCCCCCGCACGGTTCTCGGAAACTCCATGCATCCTTGCTGAGGCGCCTAGCTCTCAAAGCTCGGAGGCTCAGTGGTTTCAGATGCCTTTTGTTACTAGTAGCGATGCCCAGGAGTAGCATACTTGCTCCTAGCAGCGATGCCCTTTGTTACTAACAGCGATGCCCTTGTTTAGTGTAACTTTCTTCCACAACCGTTGGTGGAAATGTTTCATCCCCTTTAAGCATATGGTGGACCGAAACGTGTGGCTTTCACGCGCCTGGCGACACTGAAGCACCGTTTGGGGCGGGGCTTGGCGCGGAGTGCATCAATGATCACCTCTTTCAGCGACAATCTCATCCACAAGCATTCATCCAGCAGCCGGCTGCTTGGCCATTTCAAACCCACCAAAGATTTGGACATTTTGAGAACCAACACCGAAAAAGAAACACCCAAAGAGCAAACCCTCAAAAAGCCGTTGTCGGCCGTGTGCGAGCACACGGCTCCGTGGGCGGATCGGATCGCCCAACGAGGTCCCACCTCTCGCAGCCAGCCGTGCCTTGGGTCGTGAAACGGTTCGGTTGACCGAAGAATGTCCAAATGGATCCGATTCGGATTTGGAATGGATGCGGAGGACTGAAAAAGAGTTATCTTTTTTTTTTCAAGGTTTTGGACACATTGGAATACATGGGGAATGCGAGATCTAGGTAAATATATATATATATATATATATATTTATAGAGAGGTCTTCAAAACAGGTTCGTGATTTGCACACATCTTGAAGAAGGTGCTGCTAGGCCAATAATGATTCTTTCCAAGCACACAACCCTGCCACGCCCCATTGAATTAGTTGCAATGCCCAAGACCATGCACGGGTTTGTTGGGGAACATCGTCTTCCAGAGGTCTATCAACGCCGGCTCCAAGTGTTATTTGGAGCCACGCATTTTGGGAATCCCAAAAACGTGTGTAGTCTAGTCCGTACTAGTCCGAACTCAAATTCAATGATCGCTAGGTGCTCTTTCATGAATAGCTGGATAGCTGGGGTTCCAGTAGTTGAAATATGCTGAAATAACCAACCTCGGTTGAGTTCACTTCCATGTTTGCTGAAAGAAAGGTTGATCATGTTGTTGGTGTTCAAGTTTGGAACATCAAATCAGCAAATACTTGAAGCATCCTCGCATTGTGAGCACCTTTTTTTTTTTCCGGGTGTTTCTCGCTTTCTTGCTTTCTCGTCGGGCGCGTTGAAACCCGGTAGAAGCAGGCGATCACATCTGGGAAGCGACTCGAGTTTGGGTCTCAGGGCTTGGAACGCTCGGCCCTAGTCTTTTCCCTTCGTTGAAACTTACTTTTTGAGAAGGGTCATGAGTTTGCATCAAGAGAACTGATATGCGAAGGACAGTGCATCAGCAAGTCAGCGACAACTGGACCTTTTAGTAGATTGCAGATCGTAAGACCCACTGGCACAGTCGTGCAGTAGATTCTTGTGCTTGAAATGAAGTTTTACTTATGCCACCCTCTGAAAAGGCCAGGCAAATAGATTTTTCATATTGATTGTCCGCAAACCCTAATGAACTTTGGAGATGACGCACCTCTGGTGCTTGAACTCAGGTGAAGATGAATTCATGCCATATGGACAGGTGCCAGACTCAGATGCGACCAGGGACATGGATCTTGAGAAGTCTCTGAAGTTCTTGGCACGTCGATTGAGCCCATATTTTTTTGGAGTGACGCCACCATGAACTAGAACACAGATGATCTACGACCATGGCACCTCCAAATGGATGCTTCAGTGGGGATTAGCATCCAGATCAGCCATGTCCTTTATCTTGTGGTGGCTCTCCCTCCAAACCTTCAGCGGAGGGCGGGCTCCCGTCTCGTCTCGATCCTGGAACCTGGTTTGTGCGTCGAGCCGGTGACGCCACGGTGACGCCGCGGCCGTCGCCAGGACAAAAAGGCCTCGCCCATCTCGACCAACGGCCAGGAGAGGATTTTGGTTCGACCGACGTGGATGCCCGAGCGGGATTGAACTTGCCCCTCTCCCTGGTTGGAAAGTCCGGGTTTTGAGAAAAATGGGGAACCCCCATGGTTTGCCAAAGAAATCGGTGTCTTCCTGGGTTTGCGCGTTCGGGAACCGATCTCCGAGGGAAGCGGCCTTCGGCAGGCGCAGGTGACTGGGCCTTCGGCCTTCCAGCATCTCGCACAGGCCGGACAGTGCGGGTGCTTTGGTGGTGACAAAGCTTACGAACATCTTTCCACAATGGGAGAGCATCTCTGTTTTCTCGCAAGCATGCATCTATTTTTGGGAATACTTGGGTGAGTGCATTCATCTGGGCAAAAAAAGGATACCTTGGAGAGTTCGACTGGTGTACAGAAGTGGACGTGACGTGACATGACAGAAGTGGGCGTGGGAGGCCGTGTTTGAAGCACGACCAACTGTGGGAGGCCGTGTGAAAGAACAAGTTTTTGAATTAACACACTCGTGAGTTGATATTTTTATTGCTGTACGTGTGCGTGCAAGAAAACGAGTCAACACTGAGCTGACACTTTGATGACGGTCGATCATATTGACCAGGCTTTTGTTGCAGGCACTACCAGTATACACATGCACACACCAACCGGGGATGACCAGGACCTTCGAACGTCGGAAGCCCATCGGGGGACCTGAAAAGAGTTCCTTTTTGGAGAGACAGAAGGGGCTGTGGGTCAAGATTCAAGATCAGGGCTCCGGTTTTCGTGTTCTTTCTGCCTATGCCGACTGGGAGGACCGATTGTGGACCCAGTTGTATCAGTTGACTGCTTTGGCCTTCACTGCAGGCTGAGGGCTGGGTGCAGCTCAATTGCCACTTGTCCTCCTGGCGACTTGAGCCGCAGCGACGTTTGCCACAGTGCCTTGAATCAACGTTTGCTCACCATTCAGTGGGAGAGGAGTTCTTGGAACTTCAGACGAATGCCGAATGTGGACGAGTGTGGCCTTGACTCTTTTCATGACTCGATTGAACAAGCTGAATAGGCCTGGCATATTCTGGCGCTTTCAGTTGACTGGGGCGTAAGTGTTCCAGTTCAATGTGGCCCTCATTCCAAAAGATATGATGCAACACAACATATTTAGAGTCACACCTGACTTGGTTAGACACCACATAGGATCATTGTCACATTCTGCTGACCAGACCGGAGCACACGGTTGGGTGGCAGACGGGGTGGCAGGTTGCGCTTTGCCGAACCTTCTAGGGACCGTGGGGACGGTGGTCTTCCAAATGGTCACGGTGCTACCGCTGCTCTTGCAACAAAGACCCAAATGTCATACAAACTGGACGTCTTGTGTTGTGGAGTACAAGGCAGGGTGAAACAAACGGTTTCAGGGGGACAAAGAATTTGGAACAGATTTGTCTTTCAAGTCTTTTTCCCTGATTTGGATCCTTCCCGACAACCCAAGTCGCGGTGGGCTCCCTCAGTAGATGAAGACGTCCTTCGCACGCAGCCAGGCCCATCGTGGCAAGCCAGCAGATTCGACCGGGGAGCGAGACCCTAAGTGAGGCGGATGGATTTGGAAGCGGGGAAAGACGGTTTTTGGCGGTTTTTGGGCGGCTGCTTTCGCTTTGCTGGATGTTTGCCTTTGCTTTGGATGAAGGCCCTGGAAGCAGCTTGGCCACAAAGGGCAGTTTTGAGAGTTTAAGTTAGTTTTAGGCACTCGTTTTGAGGAATTCCTTGTTTTGGGCAGGTGGCGAAGCGAGTGCTTCCCTCAACAAAGGTGTCCTGTTCCACCGGTTAGACCTTCCAGGGTGGATGGGTTGGGCTCCTGTTTGCATGAGCGAACTGAAGCAAAGCCTCTATCACCCGGACCAAAAGGGACACATACTACAGTCTCACATTCGTAATCCAGTCATGTTCAGATGGCATAAACTCCAGTTCAGATGGTTCACACGGATTAAACGTGAAAAGGATGCTCCAAATGGTGTATATATATATATATACATGTATGTATGTATACTTGAAGAACCCGTGCCATTTCCCGCCGTCCCTCGCGTCTTCCCAGCCATTGGGCCACGAAAGAAACACGATTGTAGGACCCGCCGTATCATTTGGACCCATTTGGGAAAAAGAACATGTGCTTATCATTATTTTTTCCCCATTTGAAATGGACTTCATCTTTCTTTCAACTCACTGCCAAAACGGCTGTGGCTGGACATGAGATGGCAGTCGCGCTATCTTTCTTTCAATGACCATGTGTTTCCTCTGCTGGTTTTTTCTTTTCTCTGTGTCTCGCGTTGGAACGAGGACTCACTAGGCTACCACGCTTCACGGCCCACTGCTTGATCTCGGGTCCCGTGAGACCCGTGGCACCAGGGCCTCAGCAGTGGCATGAGTGTGGTCGGTGCCAATGACGGCCTCACCGCACTCATGAAGGCCACCGGGCGTTCTGCAACGGGTCGGGTGACAAAGGTGTGCAACGGGTCACGGGTCACGGGACCTGCGGCGCGAAGCCGCGAAGCGTTGGTGCTTTTGGTTCGTGGTTGCTTTGTTTTTTGTTGAAGAGTCACCAGTCACCTATCCAGGCGTCCGCTGAGCATCACCATCGGCCACCATCGGTCACCATCGGTCGTCAAGCTTCGATGCGGAGCACAAAGCGATTGAACCCAGTCGGTTGTTTTTGGGTCACATCGTCTTTTAATTCATGATTCAATTGCGTTGCTAGTCTCGGGTGTGTTTTTTCCTTCATGCGAGGGACAAATACACGTCCCATAGTCTTTGGAGCCCTTGGCTGTTTGAGATTCTCTCAGATCCTGTTTCATTGGTGAACCAGCTCACTCAGTCGAGGTGAGAGCTGGTTCAGATGCAGCCATGCCTCCTGGCCCTTTGGAGCATGGCTGGGTGGGGAACCTCAGCGCGACAGGTGGTCACGAGCGGTCCACATGGGTCCTATTGGACAGTGCGGAGTCTGCGGAGGGAGCATCTCCGTCGTTCGGCGCAGCTCCCTTCGACAGACATGACCTCGCTTGGCCAATGATCCATCCGTGGCCGACCATGGCCGCTGTATTGGCCCTGGTGGATCGAGGTGTGGGCGAGCCTCTGCAGTATTTGCCTCCTCTTTTCAACCATGCCCGGCGCCGAGCTCTGGCGGAACCTGAGAACTGAGCGGAACCGACTTGGAGCGGTCGAATGGCGCGCAGTGGCGCGCGCAGTTCGCGAGCTCTGGCCCAGGGGCTCAAGGGTTCGGAAGGTCCAGTCGTCACGGCTGAAAAACGACATGTGCCAGATTCCAGCTGAGAGGGATAAAGGGTTGTCATGGCATATACCTGTTCGATCCTTTTATCTTATATTATATTTTTAAATTTCAATATATAAACGGATGAACAGGGCTCTTACATGTCAGAAGGACCTCTGAGGCCCACCCCTGTCACCAGAGATTGTTTGATGCATGTTTTGCTCACCAGTGGTTTAGGTCCAGGTGTTTCTGAATTCCATGTTTTGCCACACCTTCACCGAATGCATCTTCACCTTCACGGATTTCGTTCTCAGGCCCCCCGGCAAGACGGTGGGCTCTGAGCTGGCCGCGCCGCACGCGGTGGTGTCTCGGTCGCATGAGTCGGCAGACCGACTCAGGTGGTCGAAGCCTTGCACCCGGGTGACCGCCGGGTGATTATGGGTGACCTTTGGGAGTTGGTAGGGGCGGGTGCTCCGACTTCATCCATACAAGGACTCTGACTGGAACGACTCGGGAGTATACCCTCCAAGCATGACTTGGGAGTACCTCCTGCTCAATCCCGGCATCCTGGGATTGTCTTGGAGTCTTCAACCCCCTTTGAAGATTTAACGATGGCCCAATGGGTCCTTCGTCTACGAACTTATCATTCATCTGACTGGGCTTGCACGTCTTCTTGGTGGAGACATGCCAGAAGAAGAATCCTCAGCAGCTGCAAATTCAAATATATGGGGCTTGCGTTCATGATTAGCACAGGGCGCATGACCCCATGATGATTCGGCTTGTATTCTATTCATTCTCATGGTTTTCCACTTATCCAACCATTGCTCTTGTTGTGTGCAAGTTCCACATCAGCTTTGGATATATAGTATAAGTAGAAAATAGATGGTCAACACACCACAACACAGAAGAACCACGGACTCCAATGGACCAATTCTTTTTGGTTTTCCGGAGGATTTGTTTTCAAGCGCACGGGAACGAGGAGGACAGCTCTCGGTCGTAGGGCGTAGCGCCGAGGGGCGCAACGCTCATGAAGAAAAGGGGGGGGGCTCCTGCGTTCGGGAGTTTTTCGGGTGGGCCGAGGACGGACTGGGAGTTTTTTGGGGGCAGAGAAGGGACCCATCGCAACCACACGGTGGCGGACACGGATCCGCGAGGGGCGCCGAGGAAACGAGAGCCAGCGGTCAGACCACATCGGATGTTGGACGGATGGACGGATGGACGGATGGACGGATGGACGGCCTGACCCTGACGGGTTAATTTACACTTCCAATGTGGATGTGTTCGGAGCGTCCTTCGTTTTTCGTTGGGACCACAGAAACGCCGTTTTGGTTGTCGCTGGATTTCTTCGAAACGGTCCCGCCCCGAGGTCGATGTGAGGCGCCAACAGTTGGGATGTTTTGTGTTCCGAGGACCTGAACGAAGCATGTTCAGGTAATGAAGAAGAAGTGGCCAGTAATGAAGAAGTAATGAAGAAGAAGAAGAAGTTTCATTCATTTCTTCATGACTTATTCATTACTTCTGGTGTTCCATTTCTTTTTTAGTCATGCAGAAGTCACCAGTGAAAGGTGTTGAGTCTTACCCAGAGGCACTGATCACATGGACATGGAAAATGGCCTGCGACGCTCATCAAACAGCCCCACGGGTCCTTGAACACGGAGCGCTGGGTTCGACCCCTTCATCCCCTCCAGAGGATTCGCCGACAAGTGTGGTTGCGTTTACTGTAATCAGAAACTATCATTTGATGCTGTCTAAATACCTGCAACTCCCGAGCCTTTAATTTAGTTTGCTGTAATCCACAATTCACTGTCATTGAACTACTGTACATCAGCCTATGCCTCTTGAGGTCCTAGCTCTGCTCTGGGTGCTTTTGTCGTCTTGCTTTATTTTTGTTTTTTGTTCCCTTTCTTCGCTCTGGTTGGTTCTTCTGGGCTTCAGTGTCCTTCTCTCTTGAGGGTGTTACCTTCTTGATCCCATTATCATTATCCTTAGTGATTGTATGCACTGACACCCCGGTACCCGGTACCCCTGAGAGGGAAAGGCCGCTGGGTGGCACTGGACTCGTTTTGGCAAGTATCGTTGGCTGATGGAGTTGGCTGACCGAAGAGGAACAGGTTCTTGGGCACAACCTACACGTGTATTTTGGAAGCTCCCGCCTGGGTTTCTCAACTGCCAGTAGAATTCGATTTCCTTTGGTGGTTCCGGATGTTGGCGCGACTGCAGGCTCCTGCATGTAACTGACGCCGGCTCCTCAACTTTGGGCACATGAATCGTGAAGGAGGAAATGTTCGGGAATCCCCAAACCCAACAGCTAAGGCACATGTCATTTGGTGTTGAAACGCGAGTGGGAAATGCTGGTGTGGTGTGAGCAAAGCTCTTTGAGGAAATGCTCATTCAAATGCTCCATCGCGGGGCGTCGTGGGCCCCGACTTTGGGCGCTTAAAATCGTTGCTACCCGTCTTAGTACCATCTATTGAACTCCTAGCTTGGTGGTGATATGGTCCATTATGTATCAGGACCCTCGCGTTTGGTCCTGAGTCCTTGACCCGCTCGTCCTCGTCCCAGCGAAGTTGACGACACACAGGTGGACCGTGAAGCACGAAGTCTCACGGTGGCCACCTTCAGCACACATCCCTACCGGCTAAAGACCGAAGGTGCGATGGGAAGGACAGGAGTGAGGGAGAGTCACCCAGTTCCAAGAGTGACGGGCACCAATCGCCTGCAGCTTGCTGTAGATGGTCATCAAGGTAGGTTTAGCTTGAGAAGACAAAGAGCAAACTGGCTCAGATTGTATTCAATCTTTCTTTTCCTCTCTCACTCTCTCACTCTCCCTTGTGTTTCAGCATCCCCAAAGCAGATGCGGATTTGTCTCAGAATTTGGACCTGCTCCAAAGAAGAAGCCAACTCTTCAAAAGACCTAAACGATGTCCACCCACGCTTCTCTGGAAGTCCGAGCCCTGCTGTCCACCCCTTCTTCACCTGTCCGTCACCCTGGAGCTCCCAGGTGCTGAAGAGGGCAGAGCCTTGGGGGACATCCCCGTGGTGTTGCCTTGCCGGCCAGTGTTTGGGTCGGAATTGGTCGAGTTCTGGCAAGGGGGACCCCATCAATTGGAGGGAGATCGTGTGGAGGAAGGTGGGAAGGTTTGGGAAGTCGGAAAGAGCAGAGACGAGACGGGAAGTCGGAAGCCATGTTTTTGCAATCCAGGACCACCAGAGGAATTAAAATATCAGATTTGCTGAGATCATGGATCCAATAGGGGCCTCAGAGTTTGACCAGGGTTTTGACTCAGGCACATGTCATCTCAGAAGCTGCAGGTGTATGACTTTCCCTGCTTTCTGACGTCTCCACCACGCAGCCTCCAGGCTTTGGCTTTAGCATCTCTCTCTCGTCACGGATGAAAGGGGGGCAAGGTTCGCCGGTTTGTTTCTCAAGCCAGACAGCCACACAGCTTCTTCTATTTTTGAAGGAAACAGCTCGATCAGCCTCTTGCACCTAGACTTGCGAAGCGACACATACCAGTGTGAAACCTCCTGGTGTGGACTGGGGCCTGTTCCGCGTGCGACATTGCCGTGCGCCATGATCCTCTTCCGACACCGTGCTGCGACTTGGCCTGCATGGGTCGTGTTTCTTGTTACTAGTAGCTACTTGCTCCTAGTAGTACGGCCAGGAGCCCCTAGTGGCTTCTTGTTCCTAGTAGCGATGCCCTTTGCCCCTAGAAGCTTCTTGCCACTTGGTATCGACTGGCCCATGTCTTGACATCATGTTGCCCCTTTGCACTCGTTGTTCACTAAATATTTGGCATGCACTCCTTGAAACGAGGTCTTGTCTTGCCGGTTTTACTTGCAGCCAGGTTCGAGGTTCGTTCTGGGCAGTGCTCTCCGTATGACCTTGACAGTGGCTCAAATGTTCAGGCGCATCGCTACGCGATCGTGAGGTGGAGGATCTTATAAGTGGTAGTCTAGTCTATAGAATATTGAATCAATTAAGTTCACTGCCACTTATAACTTATAAGACATGCTCGGACGAGTGATCTCCAAGCCTTTGCAACCCGAGGTGGCCACTCATCGCTTGTGCCGGCGGTTCTCTGGGATTGAGACAGAGTTCACCATTGCACCGACCCTTGTAGACGAACAACATCGGACGAGTTTTTCCTTTCTTTTCCGGGGTGCAGACGGGTGCAGATCCGATGACGAAACATGTCCGCCGAAGGAGAAGACACCATTTTTTGTTAAATTTATTGCATTTCACACTCCTGAATCACAAATCTTGCGACTGTGCTGAAACCTTGAACATAAGATATGGTCCGTCGCGATCTAATAGGACCATTGAGTTTATACAGTACACTATATCTATACCATATACCCTAGGATTCCAACCACCATTAATTTCATAGGCTTTACCGAATCAACTAAGGATTTTAGACTACAAAAACCAGGTCAACCATGTTTTTAATGGTCTTGGAAGTCTAGGGTATATACATGTAAGTATGTATATATATATATACATACGAATATAGACTGCCGTGCTCATATGTCATAGCTGGGATTGCCAGAAGAACTGCACCACTTGGTCACATTCAAAGCTGCGTCTCTTTCAGAAACTGAAAAAAGCCTTCCCTAAAACCATCATTCTTTTCCGTTCGCTTCAGATAGCAAACTTCCCCGACCATCCCGCGACCCGCTCTGATTCACCTCTTGACGCTCCTTCCGCTCAGCGGGCGCGACCTTGAAAGCTCGTAAGGTACATCGATGTGCCCGAGTTGGGCTTTCAGAGATCAGTCCCTTGGATTTCATGGTGTACATGGGTGGTATTGGACCCCCAGCTTGGATAAGCTGGGATAGACAGGCCTAAAGGAGTGTAGTATGCTTGCAAGTTGGTAGTTCAAGATCAAACCAAGGACAAGTTCTGCATGCTCACCATCAAGTACCCTGCGTTTCAGGGACTGCCAGAGGAGGAGCGCCATGCAACTGGGCTGCATGTTATTGTGCAGCAGCCTCCGAGAGAGTTTGTTGTTTCAACAAAACAACTGTTTGACGGAAGTCCAAATTGAGAGCCTTTATGGCATGTATGCAAGAAGTTGCAAATTCCCCCATGGCCCCGCAAACGACCAGGCATTTGTTCTTTGCACTGGAACAGGGTTGGGAGAACCCATTCGAGATACCTGAGCAAGGTTTAGGGAACCACGAGGTGGTATACCTCTCTAATCGTGTTCGGGCCTAAGGAGCACCGGGCCTTTGGGGGCACCAAGGGGCCTTTCACATCCTTCGTAGTTTTGAAATAGTCAGGGCCCCAAGAGGATCAATTCGGTGGTGAATGTTTCTTGTTTAGACCAACTCGCTGCAACGCGTAGAACAAGAACCTGCCATTGTGTTCATGTATACATACAATCAGAATTCATAAGAGTCCATACACGTGCAGTCCTTCACCCCTGCGGTCACCGGTCACCAGTCTCTCTCGTCTCCAGGCGGTGTATGAGCAGAAGAAGAAACGACGGGCTCAGTTCGTGGAAGAACTCTTTGACCACTACGACGTGGCTCGATTCGTTCGCACCGGAACGAGTCCACGGGAAACAGAGCAGAATCCAAGGGATCCGGAAAGTCTGGCACTGGATTCGTGGTTGGGATTTGAGCCTTCGAAGATTCTACGGGTGTAATGAACCTCGGAATCCTCCAAGTGACTTGTGCGAGTTGGCATGGACAAGTTTCTGTCCGATTACTGTTCAAATGTTCCAAAAAAGAATTGACAAGTGGCCGTCCACACCTGCCACCTGAAATGGATTCTCTAGTTTGACTGCAGCTGAACCACATAGATGTTAGGAGACCCGCCTCCCAAGAGCAAACTTCCTGCCTTCAGTATTAAGACAGACCCATGTGTGGCGCCTGCATTGAGAGTCCCAAGTGCACCCATTTTGCTTGCCCACGATGGGATGTGCACTTGCCCACAAACTGCTCCACCAAGGTGAGCAAAACAGGCTATCTCTGCAAGGAGGGCCGATGCACGACACGTCCCGTCCTGGGGACGCGCGGTGCGCGGTTCATGTCTTCCGCCGGTGGACGGGACGTTGCGCTGCAGAAGGTGGTGGGCCGCACATCCTTTTCTGAAGATAGTTTTGATATCATTCTGGACAGGCTACCGGACAGGCTAGGGGCTTGAGGACTTCACATCACATTTTGAGTTTGGTCGTTTGGACCATTCTTTAGGACCTTGGAATTGGAGCTGTTTTGGGCTTGGGACTCGGACCAAATGACTCGAAGCCGCCCGGGATAGGACGAGCTCCAGAATGCGCTGAAAGAGATTGGTTTGGCCTTTGATGATGGAAGTGTCCAAGGGATGCTGCAGAGGAGGGGAAGGCACCTGGCCTCAAGCGGCTACGCCAAGTTGTTTTTGGGAGTTCAGTGGTGAGTGTGTTGTTTTCTCAATTTTCAGTGAAGTCAGAGTGCGACATGAAAGACAACGTATTTTGAACTGTTGGGTTTAGTCGAACCAGGGGTCAATAGGGTCTTTACGGTCTTTCACAGGTTTGACAACTGCAGCGAGAGAAAGTAGAGCAAATCTGTTCGGCGGACATCTCACCTGTCTCCATGCCTTCATCGACATGTTTCTTCCTTCATGCAGTGTTATGAATTTTCAAGTTCCCCAGAAGTGCTAAAACAAGCCTGTTTGTGAAAGTGGAATCCGATCCCGTCTCCCTGCCTACTTGGAGGACATGCCACATTTGTTATATAAGTAAGTCCTTGAATAGTCCTTGACATGGGGAAAAAGAAACACTTGAAAAAGGAACACGGTGAACAAAAGCTAGAGCCACGCTCGACCAGCTTGCTGACTGAGCTTTGCTTGCCAAAGCTTCAGCTCTGCTCAGGAAGGAAAAACCGGACGACGCACTGACCATTCAGCGCAGCGAGTTTCCGGACGTGGTGAGAGAGGCCGGTGACGCCGGGACCGGTCGGAGGGAGGACGAGGACAAGGACGGCGTCCGAAACCGTTTGAGACGAATTGGCCACTATCCACTTCAAACGAGAACTGGTTGCCCATCCTCCAAGCTGCTTTGGACCAAGACGAATTCTCCGCGCGACAAGTGGGACCAAGCTGGCTTGGTTTGTTGCTCTCGCCCATGATCTTCCGCAAAGAGGCTTGGGGTCAAATTCCCCGCATGACCTTCAGTGACCAGCTGGGGCACAAGCTCGCAAACCTCTACCAAGGCAGGCACGATGGCGTCGTCATGTCCGGAATCTGCCATCAAATTTTGTTACAAGATTTACAAGGTTTGATCGACAGATGCTTTCTTTGAGTCTTTCATATAGAGATTCTTAACACACGTCAAATGTGCTTCTCCATTTGATGCAGGACTTCAAATCTAGCTGAACTTTAATATCTTATATACTTTTTGACAAGCTTTTGAACATTTGGACTGGACTTCGCCACTGTTGGACCGGACCATGATTCTCGACACTAGTGCAGGGTTCATGTACGCTTGCTCAAAGGCACCTTAAGGTGGAAGGAGGACATGTCTTGGGACCATTTTTCATCACAAGCTTACCTCCCGAACCAACTGGCTTTGTTGCAGAAGATCGCCGCGATGATCCAAGCGCTTGGAACGAAGAAAACAGCCTCTTCTGGCCAAACAAGAGACATCGGCGTGGCACGGAGCCGTTGCCGTGGCACCGAGGCCAGGAGCCTTTGCACGGCGATCGTGCGCTGATGTTTTTGGGGAAGACCTCGCCTGCTGGATGGGCGCTCCGGGCGGCTTTCTGGCCGAAATGGGCGACAGGAGGACCCACCATGGGCCTGGTATGCGCAGATGGACGTGAAGGGAAGTCACTCATTGGGACGCAAACACATGCGCAGGAGGTGCGTGAATGGACAGCATCCAATCTCTGAAAGAAAGAAAAAAGGGTCCAAAAAAGCCGAAAGCCGAAAGAAGAGGATAGAAAAGGTGTGCCCAAATGGGAGCAAACGTCGCGTCGAAAAACGGAGAACATCCTCCCCCGATCGGCAAGAATCCTCCCCCGATCAGAGGACGGTCCTCGTCTCAGCGTGGATTTCCTCGCTTCGGACGGCGCTGAGGTCCGAAACCTTTGCCCATATGCGCTCCGTGGCTGCCAGATCTTGCAGAATGTCTGCAACAATCCGGAGTTCAATCCGGAGTACATGGAAGCCTGGATGGTGGACCGAACTGTTTGAGTGGGGACAAGCCGGACTGTTTACAGGTGTGAAGCGGAGACCATTTGGATGGAAGCCGTCTTTCTTTCCAAATGACTCGCGAGCAAGGACTTTTCGGTCACCTGGCGATGCGGTTTCTGTGTTCTTTTCACGCCCGGACTGACCAAAGAAGTGCTCTCTTCCCCCACTGGTCGGTCAGTTCTTCCGTTGAATTCCGTTGACTTCTGCGCGCTCAGTCCTCAAACAATGGATGTTCGGGGGGCTCCATGCTCGTTTGAGTTGCTGCGTGAAGAAACGGGGACCCACTACACTACACATCAGCGAATAGCCAGAGAACAAAGTTGGAGCAAACCCTTGAACCGCCATAGAAGCTATACATATACCTCAGAAGCTATAGAGGCCAGTTTCAAGCCCAACATGAAGAACCATCGAAACAGCGCCGCCTTCGGCGCCATCGGCAGGACTATCACGGCGGCCCGGTGCGCGACGTGGAGGGCGTGGCGGCCGCCGCCGCGGCCGTAGCGCCCACGGCGGAGGGGGGGCTCTGTGTGCGCTTGGACGCTGTGGACCCGCCAGGCGAGCGGCCGCGGCGCAGAGGGTTTGGGGGAGGAAGGATGGAGAGTGGATCTTTCAGTGATGGCTGGTGAGATAGGATGAGAAGGATGGAAACTGAAGGCTTGTTTCACTTGCTTCTTAATGTTGAGATATGTTGAGGATTTTGCTTGGCTTCACCTTGAAAAAGGGACAGAGGGGGAATGCATTTTTGCTCTATTCTGGGCTTCTATCGGATTTGTTGGTAGAAGATTCGTTGAGCCGCTGGACTCTCCCATTACTCCATCATTACTCAGATGAGCTGAGGATGAGCTGAGGTTTATCAGATTCTCAGGAAAATTGGACTGAGCTCGTAGCTCAAAAGAAATCGTTGGTCGCCTTTACCTGGAGAGACAAGCCCTGGGCGGCCTGCCGATTGCGGCCAGCCGATTGTGTTCAACCGTGGCGACGAGCGGTTTCGACCCCCAGAACTGCCAACCAGTGGGTTTGGATGGTTTCTTGAGTTCTTGGGGGGCTGAGGCGGCCGGCCACTGTTTGGGGGTCTCTTTCCTTTGCAGGTGAGGGCCTTGAAACGGTCTACGTTCCATTGAGAGGCCTTGCTTTGCCAAAGAAGTCTGGGATCCGCTCCTGGTTGGGCTTCTGACAAGTCAACTTCGTCTGGTTTTTTTTCCGCGTGAAGATCCAGTGGTGGTGATGGCACACTTGCATCACATACCTGGAGCTTCAACTACCTCCGGAGAAGGTGGTTGGGGTGGATTTGGTGGGTCTAACTACTGTACCTTCTGCGGATGTGGGCCAGGTGCCCTAGGGTTGAATAAGTGAAGAGGGTTTTTGAGTTTGTGGAGTTTGAGCGACGCACTCGGACCTCCCCAATAAGGTGGCAACAACACATACTACTAAGGGGAGAAGGGATTTTCAGTCGATCCAACGCCGGAAGCCAGTTCAGTGGATCTCAGCCTGTGTAGTGTACAGATTGCATTCGTTTCCAGCAACGTGATCCAATGCCGATCGCTGGGCAGACGTCTGGAACGCAGACATGGTTTCCATGGAACATGACCACCGGAAAGACCATTGGCCGCCTCAGTTCCTGATACTGTACGCCACTCTCAATGAAGCTGCCACCCTTGGTCTGGGCTAGGAAGTTCGCAACTCCTGGGAGAAGGAACAGAATTCCAGTGAAAGCAGGACTTGTGGCCCCCTTCGGCCTTGGTGGAACTTCCAAAACTCTTACAACAGGAGATGGGTGTGAACCCCGGTGGACACCCCGGTGGATGCGATTTGGGCGGGGAATTCCACCGAACTTTTGAACTTTGGAGTCAAGTAGATCATGCACCCAAGTAAATCATAGTAGATCATGACAGTCTGCTCCCGAAAAGCACGTCTGCTTGGCGCGGGGCTGACGTGCCACACGCCGCTGTCACTGCTGTTTGGGTGACGGTGACTTGCCTCGGAGCAAAAATGAGTATACCCGCTGACTGTGGGGGTGGGCTTGCGTCATCTCTCCAAGATTCAGCGAAAAGACGCGACTTGACCCGAGGGAGATCCTGTTCCAACCTGCATTCGCAGGGGAACGAAGGGTAGATAATCACAGGATCAAAATAGTTGGATCATTCACTCATCATTCCAAGTTCCAAGCTCTTGTTCATCCAGCTGATTTCGCTTTTCGCGCTCTGCAAGCCGAGACATAGTCCACAAAAGGGGACGGAATCCCTGGCGCGGAATGTGGGCTTCGGGGTTGTCTGCCATTTCCAGACATCAGCATTCACCGCGCTGTGATCTTTTGATGTTCCTTCCGTGAGCGCGCTTTGCATCCAGCGTAGCGCTGAAAGCTCACGTACTCTCCCCACTCTGATGACACCAAGCCAAATATATACTTCAAAGTCAAAGTGCATGATGTCGGCTTTAGAACTTGCGCCATATATTCCCCATGTTTTCAGCGGTTGAGGTACATGCAAAACCCATAATACTTTGGAGGCATCGCTACTAGGAGCAAGGACGCCACTTATAGGGGCTCCTGGCATCGCTACTAGGAGCAAGGACGCCACTAGGGGCTCCTGGCCCTACTACTGCTCCTGGCATCGCTACTAGGAGCAAGGACGCCACTAGGGG
>CAXAMN010008891.1:641591-657225 GCA_963970005.1 Durusdinium trenchii | reverse complement strand
GCCACTAGGGGCTCGCTACTAGGAGCAAGGATGCCACTATAGGGGCTCCTGGCATCGCTACTAGGAGCAAGGACGCCACTAGGGGCTCGCTACTAGGAGCAAGGACGCCACTATAGGGGCTCCTGGCATCGCTACTAGGAGCAAGGATGCCACTATAGGGGCTCCTGGCATTGCTACTAGGAGCAAGGACGCCACTAGGGGCTCGCTACTAGGAGCAAGGACGCCACTAGGGGCTCCTGGCATCGCTACTAGGACCAAGAAACATGTGTATTAGACATCCGGAGGCCCCCAGTTCCGACCCGTCGACCCCGCGACCAGGGCGACCAGGGCGAAGGTTCGGGGCTCTCCGTCGACTGACGCGTTTGCACCTCCCACTCTCCCGCTTGGGGGGCCAGTAGGTTGGAGGCCATTACTATTAGAAACCAAGAAAAATTGCCCTTCACGCGGACCCACGGTTCTGGGGCTGAAGAAGACCCGCCTTCAGCGTGCCGACGCGCCGAAAAGCCGAAGACCTGCCAAAGACACACGGAGGAGTCTTTGGACTCTTTCCGCTTTGGACTCTTTGGACTCTGGTGGTTTTGCCAGGTTGATGGAAGATGGACGATTTCAGGAGCTCAGCTTGCCGCCCTTGGAGATGAAGGCGCGGAGGGACGGTGACGGGAGGTCCCGTCCCCGCAACGGGAAGGTCTTGGCATTGGGGCTCGGTCCCATGGGTTCTTGGTGTGGGTGCATCGCTTTGGGTCTCACTGGACGCAAAGATCTCTGTTCGACTTCGATGGAGAAGTCGATGACTTGTGAGGGACCGAAGGGTCTCTGTTCGACACATCGTGCATCTCAGAGGTCGAGACCGAAGAAGAGCTGGATGCTTGGGTGTCCCTTCTGGCGGAGAAGTGCCCCAGCTGCAGGTGTTGTGTGTTGGGACCACAGGTGTCGTAGCTCGACTTCCTGTTTGGCAACCGAGCTGTGTTCGAAGTCGGATGAGCTAAAGGAACGGATGACCATGGCACCCCACGGCGTGAGCTAAGTCTGAAGAGATAGCGGATGATGTGGTGTGATGATGTGGGATGTCGGATGATGTGCCTCTGACTAAAGGCTCATCTCCATGATTCTATTTGTTTCCCTTCTCAGTGGTTTTAGGGTCGCATACTTTGCAGACTCGAGTCGCCTGCGTTTTTTGGACAGTCGGGCGTTCCCTTACAAGGGAGTCGACGAACAGGTCGGTCGCCTTCGACACCCGTCTTGGTCGCCGCAGCCTTCGACGCCGAAAACGTCGCTGAAAGTCTCCACCTTTTGGGATCGAAGACGGTTAGCACTTAGAGCTGAGCTTGACGGTTCCGGAGACTGGCGGAGTTTGAGACAGAAGCAACTACATTACATATATGCATATATATAATATTTTTATACACATACCCAATTCATCCAAATTCTCGTGGTTTTGGGCACCCTTTGCCATCTTCCGCTCTTTCCCTGTTTCGCTTCTCTCGCCGGCCGTTCCGAACCGGGCGCCGGCTTCGCATGGCACAGACATGGCGAAGCATCGCATGGTGTCCATCTCTCCGTGTCCGGCCGGTTTCCAGGAATAACATCAAGCTCAAGGATGGGAAGCATGCCATTACCTTGGCCTAAAGAAAGGCCGAGCTTGAGAAGTTGGGAGTGACCCATGGGTGACCTTTGTAGGGTTTCTTTTCTAGTCTGAATTTGCCAAAGTCCTTATCACAGGGATGATGTCCTGGACGCGTGATGGAAGGGATAAGTGGTCACCCCCTGAGCAACAAGTTTCACCTGCGGTGAGTTTCACTGCGCATGGGGCTGGTGACAAGGGTGTTTTGCAGCTTCAATCGGATGCTCACCGGAAGTCGGCAAGGCACAAGAGGCACAAGGACTTTGTTGAAAAAACTCGTACGGGATTTTGGTCTTCCAATGGTTCATTCCTTTTGGCACGATGGCGCAACAAGGGCTGTCCCGGAAAGAAGAAGGTGAGACAGAAGTTTTTGTTCTGATCACTCTCTGGATTGACACCCGCGAGAAGTTGCAAAATGCCTTGCCCATAGCTAGGACATCAAGTTCTGTTTGCAGCAGAACCAAAGCTTTGCACTTCGGTGTCGAAGGTGTGAACCACCCCGAATTTCTTCGCCAACTTTCTGAAGGCCTCAAGACATACCTTGAAAGCACAGTCTTTATATTCAGATTCATTATCAGGGCAGAACATGGTAGCCGACACCGCTGGCCTGCAGAAGTCAGGGCTCGCTGAGCTGTGCTGGCAGGAATATGGGCTTTCTCTGAAACTCTAAGCGTATTGGTATTGGTTCAAAACAGAAGATCCCATCCAACCACGAACATCGAGATCATGGGACTTCAACCATCGTCGACGCTTTTGATCCAACGAACTCCCGGTCCCAACGCATGATGTTGAGAAAGCTCCCGACAAAAGAGAGGTTCTGCATGTCTCAAACCCAGACGTGACAGGCACATTCTCGTGCTCGTGCGCCAGGGTGAAACAGACGCGCGAGCGCGGTGGGTGTCCATTGATCAGGGAGATGGCAGAAGGAGCCACCCGGAGCAATCTGGAGCAGCTGAAGGGTGTCAGTGAGCTCATCAACCAAGCTGCAAACGTACGGAAGTGTGTGGGGTGGATGATTTTGATGATTTTGACAGCCCTTTCTCGCGTTTTTTTCCGACAGTTTTGGGGCGGAATCCGTAGGACATGCAGAGCAGTCAAGCCTTGTCAAGCACTCCATGGAAGCTTTTGCGCTTGCCCAGAGAAGATTGGTGTTCTCGCTGCCAGCTTTGCCAATTAGCTTAGAAAGACAAGCGGCTTGACAAGCGTAGACTTTCATCCAACTTACACATGCCCTTTCTTCTTTCACTGGTTGAAAGGATCTCCCAAACATGGACGAGGACATGAAGACATGTTTTGCCCTTGTTTCTTCCAGCTGCAAACCTAACAAGCCCCCAAATTGGAGACATGCTGAGCGCACACACACACACACACTTACCGCGAATATATATATATATATACACATGATTACATACACTATAAACGCATGTACATAAAACATATTATTGTTATTATTGTTATAATTATATATATATATATTTGTACAACATGAATATTATGATTTCATTTCTCATCACTGACCACAGGTTTCTAACTCAGATGCAGGTGCCAAGGCCAAGCCTTTCAACTCAGAAATTGCACTGCTTGAGCTCCGTTAGAAGCATGGAGATGTCAGAGAGTGATGTCGCTGCACTGCTAGAGGCTGCACGGGACTCTTTCATGCTTTACTTGCATTGTCTCCATTTCTTTATTGTCATCTACGCACGTGTATACGGGGGGTTTAATTGATCAAGAATCTACATTAGGTGAGCACTCCCATCTGCTAAACCGCGTAATCTTTTTTCCTTCTCAGAAACCCTTTTGTTCGCAAACGCCGTTTGGAGCTACCAAGTTGAAGAGGACCAGCATAGAACATAGTCTTTAAGCGATCCCAAAGGGCATTTCCTTGACGTGCTTCATGCCGGCCAGCGACTCGTAGTATTGTCATTTTTTTGCTATTCAAGGCATAAATAACCAAATGTCATTCAACACGGTGTGTGTCACGCTACGAGGCTCTGCAAGCACAAGACTATGCGCTGCTGCCACCACTTTCGGGCGCCATCGATCGGACGCAGGGAGACCCGCGCGGGGTAGTCTGGCAGCTGATGCGATCGATTAGGGTGGTATACAGATGGCAAATTTCCCTTTGAATGTTTCGGGATTGGCTCAAACCCTCATGCCCCGTTGGTTTACCGAGGTGGTTAGGATTCTTTCCTGGGGAATCATGGGAATCTAGGCTTTTTTCCAGCATCGGCGTGGAGTATCAGCTCCTTACCTTTGCTCGGCTCCTTACCTCAGCCGTCTCTCTTTGGGCACAATGGGCGCTGTGATCTACCTTTGGATTTCACCTCGCCACTTGGATGGCATCCCGTGCATCCCCCCTTCAAGGTCTCCTGACCACTTGTCGTCCACTCGCCCTCAAAAGGGCGGTCTGTTGCATGAGCGGCCCCAAAGGGCTGGCCACCTTGTTGATTGCATCCGTCCCGCTTCTTGTGGCCGCCACTCTTGGAGACCACGCTGAGTCGCCCCGTTCTCTTTCAGATCGCTTTTTCCATCGCTTTCTCTTCGAATCTTCTGGCCTTCCGCAGTCCGAATCTTCTAAAGTTGCGCATATCAAGAGTTGGCTAGCCTTCTTGGCCTCCTTTGCCTCCTCGCCTTGATTGGTGCCTCCTCTCCTTGTGAGGTTCAGCTGAGGAAGTTCGCTCGAGAGGAGCCCAACGTGCTGGGGATGCAGGGCACGTTGGGCCAAGGCAGTTCTTCAAGATCTCACAGCCGCCTTCAGCCAAGCTGCGGTCGGACTAGGCATCGAACGGCCAGCGCCGGTTGGAACTGCTTGTGAGTAACTTTAACTTCAAGTTGCTCCCACAATTTGAGGGATCTGTCAGCCATTCCTTCCCTTCTATGGCAGAAGGGAACGGGACAAGGTGTGCATCAAGGTCCTGTGACCTCGTCGGGACCGGGAGCTCCCATCCTACCCCTACCCAGCCTTGGGGCCATGCTGTGCAGAGCCAGCAGCTCCCAAGGAGCGGAGCGTCGTCGCAGGGCGCAGCAGTGGTTGCTCGAGCCGCTCGCGGCCGTCAGACGAGGTCTCAGGGGCTTCTGTGCATGATCTGCTGGTGAGGTCTCAGCACCAGCTCTTCCGTCAGCGCTTGGCCTTTTTGACTTGGGGGTCCGACCTGGTCATCAGAGCCTCTCAATCTGTGCATCTGATCGAAAGGCTACCAGCTGAAGGCTGAAGAGGCCCAAGGTCTTTGTCAAGAGAGCCCAAGCGAACTCGTTGTTGCCTCTCCTCAACGTGTCAGACCTAGAAGGCACGCAAGCTGCTGGAGTCTCGCACCCCAGGCGGAAGCAATATACGATCTGATACTTAGGGGCTTAGGGGTGATTACCTCGCTCAAGGAGGGGTTGTTCCAAAGAAAAGCAGGGCAGGCCCGCTTGTGCAAGCATGCTTTGCTAATCTTTATACCTCAAGGAGACCATCTTGGGGTGGAATTTGCTAAAGAAGGTCATCGAAACTACTTGAGGTCAAGAGGCCTGCTTCAAGCGGAGGATGGGATGAGGACGGGTTCTCCGTTCTTTGGACAGCCCCTTGCTGCAGGCTTGATCATTCCATATCCATTGTTTGCACCAGAGCTTTCTGAACGACACCCTGGTCACCTTCCGCGGGCTGTTGAAAGACCGTTGACTTCCCAGCTGGCATACGAGAAGGCGGGGTTCCTGCGGTCTCCCCGCCAGGATGTCTTTGACCGCCCGCCCGCGTTGCATGGGAAAATCAGGTTCCCGGAGCCGCTTTTGACGCTCCTTGGCGGCCGTGTGCGAGCTGCAGTCAGCGAGAACAAAAACGCACATGAAGAGTGACATAGTATCCGCTGATGCCTCGTGTGTGGCTGCCTTGAAGCCGACAGGGTGTAACGGAAAGACACATGGATTTGAGTGCTGAGATTCCTTGATGTCAATTTTTCGGGGTTTGCCTGAAGAACATCATGAATAAAAGGAACCAGCACTTGAGATTTCTGCCAAGAACTTCAAACAATTTGTGCCAGTCACATTCCGTTTCAATCGGCCTTGATGGTTTGGCGAGTCGCTGTGAAGGGTTCCCCTGGCTTGTGGAGTGACCTCCAGAGGTTTTGTTTTACCATGCATGGGCCAAAGGACACATGTGACGCGAAATCATGGTTCTCACCTCCAAAACCCATGGGTGGATCCGACGCCGTTCCTTTCTTCCAAACCACGTGGGATCCGACGTGGCGGTTCACGTTCTGGGTTCCCGACCCCCGGACCCGGGACCTCCGGACCCCGGCGTTCGACCCCATGGCGGAGCCCGTGGAGGCCGCGGTCGGGGGTCCTTGAGGTCGGTCCTGGAGGCGTTGCAAGGCAGGGAACGCCCCAAGCTCAGCGGAGCTCGCGCGGAGCTCGCGCGGCGAGGCAGAGCTCGTCAGGCGAGGGGCGAGGCAGAGCTCGTGAGGCGAGGTTTCGGGTGACGTCGCGATGTCCCGGCTCAGGATGGCAGCCCGAATTTCCCGAGTTCGAGAATGACACCATGGGCCGTAGCTTCTCGCAGAACAAGGCGCCGTGAATCCTGAATTCAGGTGTTGGAACGGGTTGTTTGTGGGCAGAAAACGAACCGCGGCCCTGTTGAAGACATACCGTCCTGTCACTGACATTGATCTGAAAGGTTTATCGCCTTCAAAGGTGCGGTTCAAGGTTCGATCTGTTTGCTTTGGGGGTGTCCGAACTGACCTGTAACAGTGGGTAAACAAGAACATCAGAACATCACTATTTTTGGACAAGGCCTGCAACTGAAACATCATCATCCACTGGGCCCAGGGTGTCTGGGATATATCCAATGTGTACGTCTCTGACCGATCGCGGCATAGCCCAGTCTGACACCGTTTCTGACACCGGGCGACCGCGGCGAGGTCTCGTGGCTGGATGATGCAGAAGATCACCTCGCCGCGATTTGCAAGGAGAACTGGGTTCCTAGTAGTAAGGCCAGGAGCCCCTAGTAGCTTCTTGTTCCTAGGTTCACATTTCATCACATTTCAATTTCAATGATGTTTGTGTATACTTTGTCGTCATTTCCTTTTCTCACGTACCGTAACTGGTAACTGAATTTCTCACGTTGATGAGTCGATTTGCTCAAATCATTGCCCCAGAAGGTTGAAGTTTGGTCGGGGAAGAACGTCCTGTAAACACCAAAAAGACCTTAACCGGGATGGTGATTCACTGAAATAGCTCGGAACTGCTATTTTTTTTTTCGCACTTTGTTTGTAGATCTGGCAGGAAGTAGGAAACCAAGTGCTTTTCACGCAACCAAGCCAAAATAGGTTGTGTACTGTTCTTGATGTTCTCCATGGCCCACATTCACCCCTGTCCGCACCCAATATGACAGTTTTCCGCGGCAGGAATTAATTGACCTTGCCGAAGTGGTTGCAGGGGTGACGCCCAGTCTGGGGCTTCCTTCTAGTGGAAGGACAGACTGTGAGACGGAGCAAATGCTCATCTGTCAGTGGGGAAGTAGTGGAGAAGAGGGCAGCTTTCGTCAGGTCAAAGACTTCCACACTTGGAAAAAAGGAGGGAAGAACGAAAGCTGCGGGTCAGTCCTGATCTGAACAAAGCTGCGGGTAACGAGCGCTTGTTGGGATGCATGGGAAGGGTTGGGTTTAGGGTTGTGGATCACATGGTTGGACTGCAGATGGACGCCGATGATGGACTGCAAACTCTACCTTCCAGATCTTCAAGTGCCTCGAATCTGCACCATGTCGTTTTTTGGGATGCCTTTGCTCACATGGCAGACAGGGTTCGGCTGCATGGCCCCATGACTTGTACCTGCCATGTGTTTTTGAGGACCAGAGTGATGGCACATACTGCAAGCACGGAGGAGGACAAGAAGCAGCTCGATCCCCTGGCATGATTCTTTTGTTTTTTCGCCCTCCACAGCAGAAGTGTACAGATAGGCTTAGCGGCTTACTGTATTTTTGCGGCTTATCTGTGAGTCTGAGTATGTAAACAGTGGACACTTCGTCAGTTTTGAACACAGCCTGCCGAAATGGAAAAACCACTCTGTTCCACCTGTCTCCACTCGTCTCGCCCTCCACACCAAATCCGGCCCCGCCCGGTCAGGCCTTACCTGCCCAAGGCATCAAAGTCGAGGCCCGTGTCCTCCAGGATCGACTCCTCTTCCGGGAGCAGCGGAAGGCCGGAACCCGTGGTGCACGGAAGACGGGAGAATCCCGGTGAAGATCGGGCGGATTTGGGGCTGCTGTGAAACAGGCAGGTTTTTGATCAACGCGTGCTGATGCGTTTCGGGACGTCCCTACCTGGCGCGTGCGTACGCGCGGCGTGCACCAGCCCTTCCCCCCTTCTGATCGGTCGCTGCAGACCTCGTGGAGATGGGATGCAGACCTCGTGTGCACACAGGTCTGCATCCTGCACATCGTGGGGGGCGCGGAGCATGGAACTCTGATTTTGCATCGTGCCGGTCTTGACACTCCAGTCCAATGTGAGGACGGGGGGAGGGGGGTTGAGTGGTGGAGTGGTGAACCGCGACATGGAACACTTCTGTGGTCTGGTCTGTCTTGAAGCAAAAAGAAAGGGGATTCGAAACACACCCATTCAACATTTTAACCTTGGATATCCTTGGGGGACAGTTTGCCAGGCATCTCAGAAGGATCGACACCTGACGCCTGTGTTTTTTTTTGTTTTGTTTTGTTTGTTTTTTTGTTATTTTTGTTTAAGTGACTTGTTTCTTTTTGCCGTTTCTTCAGTTTGACACTGAAGTTGGAATGAGAGGAAGTACCCGAAAAAAAACACTCTTGCCGGAGCTCATTCCGCTCCAGCTTTCCGCTGCAGTTTTTCCCGCCAGGATGGCATGACTTTAGTTTTCCGACACGACATTTATGACTACAGCTCCCCGGCGAAGCAGCGAAGCCGTCGGAGACAGTCCCTGTATGGCCCCAAGACAGTACCTGGTTATACCCTAGACTTGGACTTGCCAGAAAAGTGGCTGACCTGGTTTTGTGTGATCCTTAGTAAAACAAGGGTTGTTCGGCAAATCTTACGTAGTCAATGAATGGTGGTTGGAATCCCAGGGTATACTGCGGCGCGGCATGGGCCAAGACAAGCCAGTTCACATACTCATACTAAAGTAGTCAAGTGGCGTGGTCTTGGGATATTGGACACCTGCATCAAAGCTGCATAGCCAATGGGGGCCGACCCATTCTAGGCAATGTGCTTAGGCTAGATACCAGATTTTGCCCAGCGCTCATATGGCATTGGTAACATACATGGGCCTGTAGTATTGCAGCGGAAGAGCAAACACAATTTCCTATCCAGTAACAAGTGCATCCCTATTAGTAACAAGTGCATTACTACTAGTAACAAATGCATCGCTACTAGTAACAAATGCATCCTTACTAGTAACAAGAAGCTACTATATACACTGGACGACACACAATCTATCGCAACGCGAGCAGCCTGCCCAAGGTTTCGAGCCCTCCAAGGATCAACATGCCTTGCAGGTTTCGAAGGGGTGTGGACCGAGTCAGTTGGAGAGACTGAATTCGAAGAGTAGCTTAGTAGTCAAAGTCAAAGGAGTCCTGGACAAGCGCTCAGCAAGTCAAGTGGGCGACCCAGAGTGGGTCGATGCGTTGGGTCGATGCTTGGTCGAGGCACCGAAAGCGAGAACGCACGAGCCTATCCACCACGTGAATGGCAGCATGAGCCAGTGTGTCCGACTACCCGACAACTCTGTTGCAGCACTTTTTCGTAGCCAGAACCGCATGGCTGCGCTTTCGATAGATCCCAGAAAATTTTCAGGATTGGTTTAAGGGAACATGTAGAGAACCGAAACCATAGTTTTGGAGGTGACCGAAACCCAAGAGACGATGTATATCTCCTACCTCACCTTGTTTTCAGGGCGCCCAGCAGGATTCGTTCCTCTCCGGTCAAATGGACGGTTCCTCTCCTCGCCTGCGCGTGGGGGCAGCCCACCCCTCAAAGATCGGGTCCAAGCTGTGAACTCAAAAACCGCTTGGACTGTAGATGAATTCAGACCGGGCATGACCTGATCCAAACTGGATGTTAAAACACCCGTGTGAAAGCATGTTAAAGCAATCCAGGGATAACAAACCCGACGGTCCTGGGTCTTCCGCCATTGGGAGATCCTGCCGCACCTTCTTGCCAGTTGTGGCTCTTGAAAGATCCACCGCCAGGCGCGTTACTTGGCGTTTTTGGTGGCAATTTCGGTTTGGATCACCTGCTTTCGTTGGTGTTCAGGTGGAACAAGGATGGGGATGGTTGTGCTTCCTGTAATAGTGCAGCTGTGGTTAATTTGACGCTGCTGTGGCTACCATCGTTGTGCTTATAACTAGCGGTTGCGATTACAAGTGTGGCAGTTGGGTCGGTGGTTTTGTGCTTGTGGATTTGTCATTTTGGTCCGGACATTCTTTGGAGTGGTGAAAGCAGCCGCACGAAGAGCAAATGTAAGTTTGGGCTCACTTCGTTTTTTGTGTCTGAACCCCCATTGCTTCAAGAAGACTAGGTCCGAGGTCTCTTCATTCCAGTGAAACCATGGAGGGGTCTTTGGCGCCCAATCCCTCACGAACCGCTCTAAACGTGTGTGCACCATCTAAACTTCACCCAGTCTTTAGGACATCGACCGAGTCGTTATGCCGCCTGGGATCCAGACTCACACAGTGTGGAGGAGAGAAGCCCATATTAGTGGACCCGAAGGAGGTGGGCAGAAAGATGCAACGCAACGTGTTTTTTTGTGCTGCCCAAGCTTTCTACACACCACAGAGTGGATATGATCTCCAAACAGGCCGTGTATAATATCTTTCTAGAGATTGCTTATTCTGAAGCATTCGACATACAGCAGAGTGACCCAAATAGGTCGAGGAAGAGTCTTGCGGTCTTGTGTCTTCATCCTTTTTCCGCAGCCAAACGGCCAAAAAAGCCTGCAGATTTAGCTAGGCCCCTGTGCAGGCAGGTTGTCTTGTCCGTTTCACAGTCACCTGCACTGCCACCATGCCGGGTCCAGCGGCCACTCTGATGACCCTTGGCGGTCGAGGAAGCGTAAGGAAGTGATGTCAAGGAACCAGGTCAATACGAGGCCAATGCCGAACCTAGCTGACATTGGCTTTTGTGTGTCCAAAGGCTCATTCTTTTGTATGTATATATATTATATATATATATATTGCAAATAAAGGATGTGTTGATTTCCTGTAGCTTAGCTGAGTAGACGCAGATTTGCATTGCAGCTTCGTTAGTGTAAATGCACTATACATTCATGTCCCCTGAGGATTGAAGATGCCTTACAGAAACTCGGCTGAGTTTTTGCCCGCGTCGCGCCCGCTTCGCCCCGCGGAGTGGCCGGCCGAATTGATCCGACGCTCCGAGGGCCATGGTTCGCAAAGATGGACGCGTTGGTGCCAAATATGAAAAGTCCAAAGGCGGACCTCCGGAGCCTCCGGCGGATCCGTTTCGTGGGACTTCGGTCGGATCTCGGGTGGGAGAGTCGTTTCATGACGTGTCACAGGGGGATGAATGACATGTCCGTTTCATCAAGTCGCCCACCTAGACACGGTATACTTATGCCGTGCTCCCGAAAGGAAGGGGATCAAAAGGAGGATGTTTACAGAAATAGCCAGAACTCGACGAAAAAGGAGTGGTGAACAATTCAATGCTCGTGGGTCCAACATCCGGTTTCTGCAGCATGTTTTGTTGTTTGTTTGCGTCTCATGCTTCTCTATTGGCTTTTTCGGTGGTCAAAGGCAGGTTGCATGTTCAGTTCCAGCTAGTACACCTTTCGGCCATGCGTTTCCTCTATCAAAGGATTCTTAGCCTTGGGTTTTTTGGAAGCTTTCCCACCATTCAACTCAGCTGGGCGAAGCTTCAGCCGCGAAGCTTCCAGGTTAAACCACTTCGGCGCTTCTCGTGACGCTGACCGCGCCGAGTTCGGCCAGGCATGATTCCCATGGGCAGTCACTCTTGCTTCGGCGACTTCCCCGATGACTACCTCCCCGAAGGTGTGAAGCAAAAGCTCCGCGATGCACAGCGAGCCAGGAGAGGTGAGCGTTCACTTTGTCTCAGAGAACTCGGGAAGTAACCCTAGCAAATGGATAGCAAGTGGATCCCTCGATTTCACACCAGCCCGCTGAGGTTAAGTTGGTTGTGTTGGACTCGATTGTACCTGTCATGCCACTGCTCCCGTCTGGCAGTAGCCAGTCAATGAACCCAGGGCCCAGGGGTGTCTTGTTCATTGGGAGGCATTGACGGGTGACGCGACCCCCAGCAATAGCGACCCGAGAAGAATCCAACGAGCATGTCCTCATCATCTTTCGACATCGACAGGGAGAGGCGTGATTGTCGATGCTGGAGCCTCCCACAGCCGGGCTGGTATAGAGAAGAAATGCCAGCTCTCCCAAGTCAGTCGATTTGGGATCTCGGCAAACCGTTTCAAGATGGGTGTGTATTTTCTAATTACCCCTGCGAGTTTCCTCTACAAAATCAGAGAGGGTACCCACCCACTGAATTGGAAGGGGTATGGTGTGTTAATCTCTAGGCTTGGTCCCTGAGGCCGTCTGCCGGTCGCCGCCGCCAGGACTGCACTGCTCCCGCGCATCCAGTCGGCGCCCACGTTCACCATGACGACGCGACCGGTCCAGGGCTTCAGTTGGAACCCTCACTTGCCGCCCGACGGCCCACCGCACGCTGGAGCGCGCAAGCGCCAGGTGGCTGCTGGCTGGTCGGGAGAAGAGGGGTCGACCCTCGCTGGTCGGAATGAGGGTGAAGTGACTGGATCCTGCAGACCAAAACGAAATTGAATGAGGAAGAGACATCCGAGAGGGCGGGTGGTTCCTGTTCAGCTCCAAGTGACATTTTAAAACTCAGCTGATGTTCTTATGATGTTCCTACTCATTGCAACCCATCAGCGAAACCTTCGGCAACTCACTTCAGGGTTTTGAAACCTGTGGAAAGGGTTCCACCAGATGCTGGTCAGGTGGTTCCTTCATCGCAGTTCCGCAACTTCTACGATCGTGGCGACCTGCCGTGCTGCATTTTACATGGCTCGGTGGGAGGGAAGATCACCTGGAAGGTGGACTTGGACAGGCGAGAAACCGTTGTTTCTTAGATTTTTTCTGCCTTTTCCGCTGCATTCTTAGGCAAACACCGCGTGGCTTTCGTTCAGGAGGTTCTTTTTTTCCCGTTTTCCCAGCCAGGTCCGGGTCTTTTCAGATTTCGTATTTCGGTCTTCCCGACCTCTTCCAGGTGAGGTGTGTTGTGAGGTCGTGACAGGAGGGCTCTTCGAGGAAAAACCACCCTTTTCTGCTGGAAAAAGACACCATGCAGGTGAATAGACACAGCTTTTTTTGAGGAAACACAGCTGGCAACTTGGCCTGTTGGTTTCGGCCAACATTTTTTGGGGCGTTTCCGGGCTGATCAGCCGACGGTAATTTGGTCACGTCCGACTGACATGAGTTGGGCTGGGCTCGTCTGTATGGTTCAGAAACGAACTGAGAAATTCAATTGCCCACCGCAGTTCTTTTTGTAGCCTGATGCTGAACGAGTGTTTGTTTATTTTTTTGTTCTTGATGATTTTGATCCAGAGCAGGAAGAGGTCTTGTGGCGATCAGACTGATGGCTTTTGGTTACATGTCTTGGGGGCCAAATCTGACGTAAAACGAGATAAAACCGAGTATAAAATGAGACCTGTGCATGGTTCCGGAGCAGCTCCCGTGGAACAGCCCATCCCTTCGGCTAGACCGAGGGAGACCGTTCCCCGCCACGCAGGCTGGACTACCATCACTTCCTGCCAATCTTCTTCGAAGGACTGCGAGAGAAGGAGGATCCCTATCGTTTCCTCGCGGTGACGGGCACCTATGACATGTTGGCACGAGGGGGCCCGAAGATCTTGCCCGTGGTGCCACAGTTGATTATCCCCATGAAGGTGGGATTCAACACCAAGGAGCCGCGAGGGTTGGGAAAGCAAAAGGGTGACGAAACCGAGACGCTTGAAAAGGATTTAACAAGTGGTACTAGTACTACATTGTGTGCATGAAGGAGGCGTATCTAGAAAGCTATACTGTCCGCAAATTGCGGATTGGATACCTAGAGCAGAGAGCACCATGTCATTTGGAAAAAACGAAACAATCATGGGCCGAGTTGGTACCCTCCAACACTAAAGGGCCACTCATGCGACTCCTTGGACTGTTGGAAGGCAGGTCAACTGCAACTCTATGGGCATGGGCATCCTTAAGGTCCTTCCCCATCGATCGTGGTGCCCAGGATCCTGCGATCATTTGCACCATTTTGAAGGTCTTGCAAACCTTGATCCTCAGCGGAGACATGATTGGTGAAGCGCTGGTGCCTCGGACCGTTCGGATCTCCGACCGTGTCACGACCCGGTGTCAGGGCCGTCGTTGAGAAGCGGCCGTCGTTTTGGAACGTCGTGACCAACGTCGTTGGATCACTCAGTATGTCATGGAGGGCTGAAATGAACAGATATATAGTATTATATAATATGGTATATATAATATATATTTTATAACAGAGTCCTGATGGCTGGGGCCGGAGGTGGCTGGTCGACGTCGGACCAAGAAATGTGATTGCAAACACGGGAAACAAGTTTGTGTTTTGGGTGAACTAAACCCCAGATTCCACCTGAAGAAGCAATTTTTCTAAGTTCAGTACTCAAGTTTTTGCCGCCACGGTACATTGATAACACGTGTGAATTTACCTGGCAGATACTGCTTCTGCTCTGGCTTGTCAAGTTGTCATTACTGACAAATGTAGACGCGTTTATGCCCATGCGATGGCTGGAAATGGTTTACGTTTAATTGATTTTGTTATCGTAGCTTCGTCCGGTTATCGTAGCTTCCTTCATTCAGGTTCCCTACTATCGCCAGATCCTCCCCACTTTCAGCCTCTACATTGAAAAGAACAAGAACTTGGGACACTTGATCGACTATGCGCAGCGGAAGCGCCTCAACTTGGGTGAGTTGATCCATGAGACCTTGGAAATTATGGAAGCCCATGGAGGCCGGGGAGGTCTCAACAAGCGCCGCTGTCCAAATGATGAGACGCACGTGTTGCACGATGGTTCTAGTGATGCCAGTGATGAACAAAGGATGCTAACTAGAGGTTCTACAGATCAGGTTCTTGTGCACAGGTTCATGCTGAGAGTCTGCGGTTGCTGGTCGTGCACATGCGCGCACAGAATGGACTCAGTTGATGATAGCGACGTGTGAACTTGACTTCCTATCTCTGATTGGTAACGCCATGAAACGCAGGTGAAGATGCATTCATCAACATCAAGTACATGATCCCAACATATGAGAGCTGCTCCAAGGCATGAGAGATAGCGTTTCACTAGAAGTCTGTGCGAGGACGGTGCCATGTCTTCCACTGACTGTCCGCACAAGGCCTACGTAGCGTCAACGCATACGCTCAGAGTGCGCAGGTTTCGTTGAAGTGCTTGAGGCAACGCAGAGACTCGTGGGACTCGTTTGGGTCCAAGATTTGGTCAAACGCCTCACCAAGCCTCACTAAGTCACTGGTTGCCTTGCAGCAAGTTGCTTGGTTTGAATGAACAAAATCCAATCGGCTTGCCTCAAGCCTCGCTGCCGATCAACAGCGGTCATCGATCCGGGCGACGTGGTCCGAGAGTCGGAGCGCATGGAATTGGAGTGGATGGGGATGTAGGAGACGAACATTCTAAAATGGCCTCTACCAGGATATTAGTTATTCCAGGATATTCCAGGGGGGTCTAAGGCAGGGACCATCTTCTAAACCCAATGTTTGAAGTTGACCACATCGCCTCTTTTTCATTTTTGACCCAGATTGAGTTTCTGGCTGCACCATCGCCAAAGCGATGGCCGGCCAGCTCGGCAGCTGTTTCACTCGACAGAACCTGTAGACAGTGGGGAAACCGTGCATCGAAGGCGACTAGGCCAGTTCTTTCACGACGTCGAAGGCTAACAGTACTAGCAAGGCACTTGTTACTAGAAGCGATGCACTTGTTACTAATAGCTTCTT
>CAXAMN010008891.1:561995-641581 GCA_963970005.1 Durusdinium trenchii | reverse complement strand
TACTACTAGTAAGGCACTTGTTACTAGAAGCGATGCACTTGTTACTAGTTTCAGAGTAGATAATAGTGCTATGGTAGTTTCCCAGTTTGGTGCTTTATATGGACCCCATCTATTTTTCAGGACGGGGGTGCCACTCTGAAACATTCCGAGCTCGGCACCGATTTCGTTAGCATCCCCCAATCGACAATTCTCGACATCAAACAATTCGGAGGGTTTGATCGGCCATGGCTGGCCCCACAAAAGCCTGCGGTGCTCGATTTCCCAATCGTTGTGGTCGATGTCCCTATCAAACCCTCCGTGCAGACCGGTAACTTGGCCCCTCCGAAAGCCCACCCAAAAGCAGCTTCGACAACTGCAAGCTTCCAAGGTCTTGTCGAAAACCCTGGACAGCCGCATCATACTGGCACCCTTCAACTCTGCGTTGTGGGCGGTGCCTCTGACCAAAAACCTTTGATCTGGAAATGACCTCCCAACTTGAGGTGGCACACGGTCCCTGCTTTTTTTGGGCTTTTCTGTGAAGAAAACGTCATGTTTCACTCGATGTTCTGAAAGTTTGTGGCAGAAATTCCATCCCTAGTAGCTTTATTGTTTCTAGTAGTACGGCCAGTTTCGCCCCTTATACTTATTGTAGCGTCCGATCGCTCCGTTCGAGTCGCGATGCCAGTTTCGCCCCGAACCCGTAGCTTCTTTTCGATGCCACCTGAAAGGCTCTGAAGAAGATTCCTGTGGGGCCGCTCTACGGCCGTGCTCCAAGGGTCTGGTTTGTTAGACCCACCTAACAAAAAGTCGACCCGGTCGGCCCGGTCGAGACATTGGAGCTTTGAACCACATATATATAATATACATATCTAAAGGGAACCGGCCTCGTTTTGGAACGCGCAATTGGTCTCAATTTGGAAAGCGGACGATTGGTCTCAATCTTGAACGCGGGCGATTCTGCGGAGGTCTTTTGTGTTTGCGGTGCATTTTTTGTCGGTGTTTCTTTTCTTCTGGTGTTCTTTTTTTATCCTTTTGTTTTGGTGTTTTCTTTTCTTCTGGTGTTTTTTTTGTTGGTGTTTTGTTCTTCTGGTGTTTATTTGTCGGTGTTTTCTTTTCGTCGGGCTGGTTTTTATGTCCCTCTTGTTTTCTCTTATACTAGGTTGTGGCTTCTTTCTTGGGACTGTTTATTCTGTGTCGGCTTCTGTTCTTCTTATGCGTTTTTTGTGTATGCTTTTGTTCGCGCTGCTTTTTTTCTCTGCTGTTTTTTTGGTTGTGTGGCTTTGTTTTTTTCCTGATGTTTGTTTTTTGGTGTCTCTTTTTTGGTTTGCTTCGGGGTAAAATTTAGAGCAGGAAGGTGCCATTCCAAAGCAAACCTTTTTGTGAGCCACGCGGGAGTAACATTTAGAGCAAGAAGGTGCCATTCCAAAGCATGCCTTTTGTGAGCCACGCGGGGGTTGAATTTAGAGCAGAAAGGTGCCATTTCAAGGTAGCATACCTTTGTGAGCCACGCGAGGGTAACATGTAGGCAAGAAGGTGCCATTCCAAAGCATGACGTTTGTGAGCCACGCGGGGGCTAAGGGGCTAAGCCAAGCAATGAATGAAGCAACCAACGAGCCCCACCAACGACGTCACTAGACTTGGTTTACATTGCGGCGGAGGCGCTGCGCCCTGCCCCGCGCCCCCTCTCGTTTTTTTAAGGAGATCAAAAAGGAAAGCAACCCAGGAAGGTATAGTACCTTGGTTGTGTTCCAAAATGAGCCGAATCATGTGTCCCAGAATGAGCTTAAACGAACAAATTCTGGGTGTTGCAGAATGAGCCTCCTCCCCATCTAAAGTGGATAGTTACATCTCGATACATAAGGACGTCATGTTTATGCTTTTGCCTCGGATTGTGGGGTTTCTTGATCCTTGCGCTCGATGATTTTCAGTTGCCTCACAGATCACTGCCAAGACGGCCGTGACTGGACATGAGATCGAAGTCGCGCGATAGGTAGATTGATAGATAGATAAACAGACAGACAGACAGACAGACAGACAGATAGATAGATAGATAGACAGATAGATAGATAGACAGATAATAGCCATGTAACTATACAGATGCACATGCACACACATACACATACAATATACATATACACAGACACAAAGATATAGTTCAATATAATGTATTTGTAAGATTTAATTAATTATAACATAGTACAATACAGTCTGATATAATAGTAGATGTAGTATATATTGGTATTATACCTATATCTGCTCAACAAATTTATACAACTCTTTTGTTTTCGGCATTGCTCGTTCTTCAGGCACGGGCAACGACACCGTGGACGTGATGAGCATTTCGGCCAGCTTGCCGGGGCGGGGTGGTGGACATTCCCAACCTGAAGAGGGACTCCAACACGATACATAAGGGGCAAGGGATTAAGCAAAACATAATTTCCTTACATTCTTGTGGGGTTGTCAAATTTTGGTTTGCATTGTGCACTGGCTGTAATTGAAGTGGATGGTCATCGGATGAGACACAAGTCTGCACAACTTGTTGGACTTGTTGTTTGCATCTGAAATAGAGTCACATTGACCGAAGGTTGTCTTGTAGTGTACGAACTTGACATTGAGTAGGAAGTACGGCAATGAACATTTCCACTACTGTAGTTGTATTTTTTGTTGGGATTCTGTGACCGGGATTGTTTAATTTCTTTCTGGCAGTCAGTGGAGCGCATTCTCTGCAAACAGACGCAGAAGTCTGCAGATCCCTTTGCGGAGGGTTTTGTCCGACTCTGTCTTTCTGACACTTGTATAGCCCTTTTACATCCTTTTAGAAGAAATGGTCAACCACACAGAGCTCCCAAAGCCCCTCCTTCCAGCCTTTGATTTTGTAGTTTTTTTTCCACGAACAGGTTCGAGATCCGGGCCTGGTGAATGGACCAGAGGACCGGATCCGCGGTGCGGATGCAGGCGCCGTCGTTTCTCCGTTTCTCCGCGGAGACTCGTGCACGTGCCGTGACTGGAGGATTATTGGGCCATGCTTTCGGGAGGATGTGACACCATCGTTCGAGTGCCACTGGACCGTCAGGGACTGAGGATGAGTGTTTGAGCTCGCCGGAGGTGGGTGTGGATCTACAGGTTCGTAGTGGTGGAACGAGACTAATTATAGTAATAGCTATGTATATATAATATATATAACATGTATTATATATATACACAAAGACCAAATTGGCAAAGTGGACAACTCAGCCAAACGGGGAACAAAAGATGAACTCTGCATGTACGTGTTTGTCGACCTGAGACGTTCGACAAAGTCAAGTGACAAGTTGACAGCTAAGCCCTGAAGATGTTCGGCTGCATGATATCGAGTTGTTTGACTGCTGCTGTTTCAGAGCCCTGGCAAAGACACATACACCGGGCAGGAAATAAAAGACAAAGCAACTTTTCCAAGCAGAGCTCTCATTTTGTTTGAACGAGATCGTTTTGGAAAAAAAAACGGATGGGTCCTTTTCCTCCGTTCGGGCCATGAAGCACTTGCGCACTGGAAAGGTGGTACTGATTCTCTTGGCTTGCACAATATTGCCCAAGGTGTTCATCGAGGGTGCTTCCGTGACCAGGAAGCTGGTGGTCCCCTCCCGTGTGGCAGAGAAGAGCTTCGCCAACGATGCAACCTTCCCGTCTCAGCAGGGGGATGAGCCGACACAGCGCCCTAGGCGCTCTTTCCTTCGTAGGCTTTTGGCCATGCTGGGTTGCTTTGCCTGGTGGGCCACAAGTAGTGATGTCAAGGGCTATGATGCTGCCTGTGCTGTTCAAGCTGCTGCCATGTCCAATGACCAAACACTCCAGTCACTCCAGTCGATCGATGCCATAGCTGCTTCCCTGGCTGTGGAATCCGCTCGCCGCTCCAAGGCCAAGCGCTCCAGCCCCACCGTCGACCGTACAGAGCCGGCTTCGCCGCCGAAGTCGGCACCCGTTCCACACGTTCCCGGCCTGGACACGGCCAACTTGGTAATCCAAGTGTCCACCGAACCAGGTCGAGCCAATGAAGTCATGGCCAAGCGCACCAGCATGACGGCCTCGGAGTTGATGGCTGAGTCTCCTGAAACCATTCTTCGCATGATTTCACGCCCCGGCTGGCGCATCGAGCTCCCGGACCCTGAAACCGTCGGTGGAGGGAGGTCTCCAGACTCAGACTTTGAGATCTTCTTGAACCCAGTGAAGTACGAGCTGCCGCTGGGTGTCATCACGATCCCTGCACCGCACTTCCGGGCCCATGTACGGGAGACTGAGCAGACTCAGACCGAGGGACCATACAAAGAACGCTTGGAGACGGACCTTGTGTTGCAGAATGGGGATGGAATTGTCACTGTCTCTTTGAACTTCCCCTTTAGCACCAGCTTTTCGATTGGTGCAGCTGGATGGTTGCGAGCATCCATTGGCCAATACGAAGATGATGTCCGTGTCCGAGCAGATGTGGAGATCGGTCTCAATGTTCCCAGAATTCCTGGCCTCGGATCAGCTCTAGAGTGCTTTGTGAAGCACTACATCCAACGATCGACGTTTGGGTGCGCAACTAGTTTCAGGACTCAATCTTAATTCTCCAGCATGTAGGATTCCCCCGAACCATTCCATGGGGACTTCAATGGAATGTCCAACTTGGGGCGATCTATAAAGGATGTGCCGAGATCACCGCAAAGCCGTGGTAGGTCGTAAAGACTCCCAGCAATCGAATACATTGGATGAGTGGAAAAAAAAGGGACCGTCCGCCGCAGTAGCCCGGAAGGTCCATGTTCATCAGTTCCTGGTGACGACTTCTTCGATCGGACTCGGACAACCCCGATCGATCGCCACTCGTCTCTCAGGTTGGGACTTGGAGTTGTACTACTCGGCAGAGCCCGATGTCTCCGGCAAGGACCGCACCGATGCGAAGCGCAGAGTCGAACCGATACGAAGAACCGGTTGGTTCGGGGGGTGAAGGGGTTCCCATCAAATCAGCTGAAAGGCAAGGCTCATGATGTATGAAGTCTGTATGAACATGTTCATAGTTTGGACGTTTTTCACCAGAACACAGGCGTTCTGGCCGGTGTCTACATGGATTGTCTGCATGTACTGTGCGCACGGACCCAAACGGCTTGGATGAGTCTTTTTTTGTCTACCTGCAATAGACAACGTACGCACCCTAGACATCAAGGACCTATAGAAAGCGGCCTGCATGGGGCCAGAACATCTGGAAGCCATCTGTCATCCGAGTGGAGCAGCCTGATGTAGATGAACCTTCGATCACTTCCAGGTCTTTTTCTTTGGTGTGGGTGAAACATGTTTTTCACCTGGGCCTTCCCGGTTAGCCATCGCCACTCTTCGTGGCCAACAAAGGCCCCCCAGGTCGAGACTGCGGAGAGTCATGCGACGATGTCACGGTTCCCGGACGGCGGCTTGCGCCGAAACAGTGCACTCACTGCCCGTAGAAATGGTTCCCTGGTTCCCTGTCGACAGGGCTACATCCAGCATTTTGGGATGCTGACAGACCAGCAGATGTCCATGTTCGACAACCAGTTCTTCAACATGACTCCGGAGGAGGCCATGCGCCGTGCGGACTTTGGTGGACGGGCGGGTGCTGAAAACCTGGTGAGGAGAATCTCTCTCTGCTTGTTAGGGATCACCATTCTTTGAGGACCGTTGACCGAGTTTTTTTAAATTAAGACGATATCTAAATGCGCAGTTGATGGTATTTTCGCCGTTGACAAAAGACATCATTTCATTGAATGCAGAGTCTTTGGTCATTTGGCCAGCAATGCAGCAACATGGTCCTGTGCGTCCAAAATCATCCAACATCGATGGACTGGAGAGAATTACAGGCTTTGACCATTTCTTCCTCGGGCTCTAAGAAAGGCCAACAAGGGTCTTTCTGGTTCTATCTGGCTCAGACACCTCTGCGTGTCTGGCTTCACTTGATTTCAAGGAGCTTGTACGGTCCAAGCAGAGACCCTTGCAAAACAAAGATGTCATGTCCCTGCAACACCCCAAAAACTGGTTTTTAGACCCCCCCTGACATCCCCTGGTCCCCTGACTAGGTCTTTTCCATCTCAAAATGGGTGCTCCTAATTCCCGTCCTGCTCCCTTCGCTCTCCCTCCCAAAGCTCCAGGCGGTTTCTTTTCTCCCTTCGCTCCACTCTCTCGGGGTCCTCTCTCCAGGTGAAGTTTTTGGATCCGACCCAGCGGAACGCCCTGGAAGTGGGCCACCCGACAGCATGGAGCAGCACATGTCCAGCACATGTCCAGCGGAGCAGATTGGGGGTGACGGGGTGACGGACGGGCCCTTGGGTGAAGTGGGCATCGGAGGAAAGAGAAAAACGGCTTGGGCTGGAGAGGGTCAGTGGCACCAAATTCGTGCCGGATCTTTTGAATATTTTTTTTCCGAAGGGCTGTCTGAGGCTGTCAGGGCGCTGGAGCTGTCAGGGCGCGTCCCTTTCCGAAGCCACCCAGCTTTTGGGTCGGGTGGGATTCCACCGGGATTGAGAATCCACGGCCTTGTTTTCCATGCTCGACTTGCCCAACGAAACCGACTTCATGTAGGGGATGTTTGGAAGCGGAAGACTATGGAAGGCTCCCATGTTGTTGTCATTTGTTTTCCAGGTTTTTCTCCAAACCAAATTTCTTTTTCACATCCAGCCTAACAAGGCCGTGAGCGAGACGACGGGCTATGACTAGCATAGCATGCATGCCAGGCTATGACTGCTTCTTCCGGGCTGGCTGGAACCGGGAGTCCTTGCAAGGGACGGAGATGCGAAGATCTCAGAGAGCGGTCGATTCACACGCGGCTGCGATTTTACATCGTCGCGGAAGGTGTCTCAAGGGACCTGACCGTTGCGGGACGTCGGACTGCACAACGGATTGGCTCAATTCAAGCTTCAAATCTGCAGAGACCTGACCGTTCTGACCCGGGAAGATTAGCATCCCGTCACCCACGGCTTTGAAGTCACCCAAGCTCCTGCTACTGTGCAGCGGAAGCTCTGAGGTGTGCCAGCTTTGGCTATGCAGCCAGTGAGTTTGTCGTCAACATGGCCTTGCGAGGACTGGCCACGAGGGAACCGGTTCTTGTTTGAAGTTTGGACCTTAAGTGGAGACTGGAGCTTCTCATGTGACACGTTGCTCATGCGACTCGGCGGGTGTTCAGAACACGCACCTGCTTGGACCCGTGGCCCTCGACAGCACGCCAGGACATTTCGGATTCGAGTCCGACCTCTACCTCCAAACCAATCCGTCTTCTTGTGTCTCTTGGACCGAAAAACATGCACGAGGAAAGAGACTCGAGGAGTCGAGAGTGGCCTTTTTCTCTTCTTTTGCCCGGAGATGCGCTCCTTTTTTTGGAGCGAGGGGAACCGAACACGTTTTCGTATGTTTTCGTAGGGACCTCGTTTTCAGCGCTTGAACCGAACATCTTGGCCGGTCTTGTTCTGCACGCCTGACGTCATCGCCTGAGGCTTCTCGATTACACTATGTCTTTGGCATGAAAGGTGGGAGGGAGCGGCCCAAGTCGCAGTCGTCAGGGTGCAGAGTTCAAGATCCATTCTGCTCAGGCAGAAAGTGACTTGGGGACCCTCATCTACCCCTGACTCACTCAATCCATGCGGTTCTGGTAGGAAAGACCAAAGCCTAATGGACCTCTCACGTACAACCTTTCTTGTACCTCCCCCAAGTTTTCAGACACTGTCCCATGTCTTGAATCAAAAGGGTAATTCTTTGCCAGCATGTGCCTAACAGTGAATGAAAGCAAGGTGCAGCTATTTGTCCGCAAGGTGCTTGGCCTCTTTTTGGGCCCATGTCTCCTCAAAAAGGGCCCGGCCCGTGGAGAAACCACGACGTGCTTCGTCACCTGCCCGGTTCAACGGATTCGTGAGCCCCTTTCTGCCACGCACGGCACGCATGTTATGTGTTGTGCAGGGCAATCATCCAGCTGCCGTGTCGGGCTTCCATTTTGGACACAACGATGCCCCAAATGGTCTCCCTATAAAGGATCCTTTTTGATCCTTTTTGTTCTGATTGTTTTTTTCGTCTTTTCTCTACCGAGAGAACAAACAACGTGAGAAAAACACACACATTCATGCGACGGTCAGAGACAGTAGGGGACCTGCTGGGTTTTGGTTTTCCTGTCTCGACCGAAAACGCCTCCGATGAACGGCAGAGGTCCAGTCTCCACCACGGAGACGGCGTGCTCGTCTTCTCTGTCTGCCGTGGGCCTGATGCACAACGTGACGCGGCGACACATTTGAATGCCAAGCCTGCCAAGCCCCGTCAGCATGGGGAGTCTTGAACGTTTGTGGGTAAACGTGAAAGATGTGGATAGATTTCTATCAATACTAAGTCATTTCATGATGTTTTTGTTTTGGATTCTGGAGCTCATTCCCACTCCTCTGTACCCAGCAGCGGTCTGAAACTGGTCAAAGCTGAAAAGCTTCTCATTCCGGTTCTGGCCGTTCTCTTTGTGAAATGGATGCGGTACCCTCCAATTGAGCCTTCCGCCTTTTGAGCTTTTGCCACTCGTCGCATGGGCCCGAGATGGCCATTTGAGCCTTTCCTTTTTACCTGTTTCATGCACCGCCCTTGGCCATGGAAAAGATCGATCGAGCGGTTTGCTGAGACGCCCTTTTTACCCCTTTTGAGCTGCAGCGTGCATTTGCAAGCACTGCTGCGAGTTGGTGGCGCGGAGCCTTGCGCCCTTTTGCTTCACTGCTCGGCATGTCCCAGGAGACCTCGTACGATTGGCAATGGGATGACCCTGAAGATGACTACGGCTTCCCTTTTGCCCACGACGATGAGGCCGCTTCTGAAGAGACGCCGGGCGACCTTGAATTTGACCCGGTCTATGATGACCACCCTTGGCAGTGGACGCCCCGGACGACGAGCTTTGACCAGGACACGAGCGATAGCTCTATGCCCGAACTCCAACGACCTGACGGCTTTGTGCATGTTCCCCTTTGGTTGTGTAGGAATTGCCACAGCACACAATGGAGAACGCATGGAGAGGGCTATGTTTGTTTGGATTGTGGTTGCCCCAACTTCTACGATGCCAACCTTCCTCATAGCCATGATACAGGCTTGGGTTCGTGGACATATACTCCACATGCTCCCCGAGGCGAGACACACCATGACGATCCACGACCTGTTGGACATGAAGCCCGAGAGACCGCTGAATCAGAAGTTCCCACTGATGACCCGAGCGTTGATCCCTCAACGTTGCAACCTGTGACAAGGCCTTCACGAAGGCAGAGGAAAGCTCGGAAGCAAGCAGCTGGACGAGACTCTGATTCACATGTCCCTCAACAACCTGCGCACACTCCACTTAGAGCCCCTGTTTTACCAGGTCTTTCTCCTAAGGTGCCACGAGATGATCCTCCCCCGAGCCGAGAACAAGCTGCTCAAACTATGCCCATGACCGGCGAGTCCAAAGCCGGCAAAGGAGCTGACGCTGGCAAGTCCAAAGCCGGCAAAGATGTTGATGCTGGCAAGTCCAAAGCCAGCAAAGGGAAAGGTGACGGCGTGCTCAAAGCCGGATCCGACCATGGAAGCTCGAAGAATGCTGGCTGGCGCGACGAGATGTTGAAGTCCATGCACGGCATCCACAACAAGTCCCAACAAGAAAAGCCTTGGGACATCACCAAAGGACCTGCACCAGGTCTGAAGTATCGCGGTGGCTCACCTCCTTCGCCACCGGCGTGGGATGCTCAGAAAGGCGACCTTCAAGCCTTTCAGCGCTGGGAGAGGAAGCTTGCTTTGTGGCGCCGCCAGATTCGAAGCTATTTGCCCCCGAATGAGGCCTCCATGTTCCTCTTCGTGAACCTTGGCGGCGAAGCCGCCGAAGAACTCGAGCATTGCGACCTCGACAAGGTCGATGATCCCCAGGGCATCGAGTACATCCTCGAGACGCTCAGAGCTCCTTGGATGGTGAAAGGCATATACCTCAAGAGAAAGCTCCTGGACGACTTCGAACGCCTCTCACTGCTACCATCGCTGCGAACGCAGCCTAGCAGCTGTTGGAGTACATGTGGAGTACATGTCAACCACATGTACGATGAAGAGGCCGCCGGCTCCAGACTCTTGGATCGAATGCGCTTAAGCGCTGAAGCCCAAAGGATGATCCTTGTCGCTACATCCAACTCCATCCGCTACCAGGATGTGAAAGAGGCGGCCGAGACGCAGTTCCCTGAGCATCGTGCAGTTCCTGCTGTGGTCTACACCCGGGACTTTGAGACCCACACCAAAGAGCCTAGAGAGCGGACTGACCAACCTGTCCGTGATCAAGGCAAGTCAAAGGGCAAAGGCAAGCATAAAGGCAAGAGCTCCAGCAAGTCGAGCTCTTCCAACACCTTTGTTCACTCCTCCTATCTCACTGAGGTTCCCGAGGGTGACCAAGCTGACGAGGAGCAGGGCACGATGGAAGAGACGCATGAAGATGAAGGCGAACAACCGCCTGATGAGCTTGAAGCTGAACCTCGCGACCTCGATGGTGAGGATGAAGCAGAGGCAGACGCCGACATGTCGGACCTTGATTTGGCAGCTCACTGCCTGACGGTGACAGCCCGTCGACTTTCAGGCATGCGCCTTGGCAGGAAGTTTTCTGGTGGTGGCAAAAGCATTGCTCAACGCAAAGCGGAAAGCCACTGTGCCGTTTGTGGTCAAAAAGGCCATTGGCAAGGTGACAAAGAGTGCCCTCAGTCCGGTGCTCCTTCAGGTGATGGCAAGCCCAAAATGGGCAAAGATGATTCCAAGACCAAGGGGTCTGGGAAAAAGGTGCTTTTGACAGTTGCTCATCCCGATGGATGCAATCGGTCAGTGACCTTCAACACTGACACCAACGACAAGATGGAATCCCCCTATGGCACCTACTTTACCTATGTGGTCACTTCATCACCAACGATGCCTCCATCGAGACCCTTGGGATCGGGATTGCGCCAGGTTTTTGGTGCTAACATCACCATGTTCAACCACCACCTGATCCTCGATACTGCATGCCAGAAGACGTGCTGCAGCAACACGTGGTTGGAACTTTGGTCACAACATGTCAACCAGTTCCGCTTCCGCTCGAAGACCTCGCCGAGTCGTGAGCCGTTCGAGTTTGGTCATGGCCCTACTCAGTTTAGCTCACTTCATGCACTACTACCGTGTTGTTTGATGCCACGGAATCTTCATGCTGTTTGTTGGGCACCTCCGTTCTTACGACCTCCAACGACATCCCATTGCTTGGAAGCAACACCCTCTTGAAGGACAAGTTGAAAGCTGTTTTGGATTTGCCCAACCAATGCGCCTTTTTGAGTGAGTTTGATTGCACCGTCCCCATTTGTTTGTTGAGTGGCCACCTGGCGTTTGACATTGCCATGTTCACCAAGTCCTCCCACCGTTTTTCTGTTTGGAAGCAGCTGTCCACGAAGGTTGACTCCGATAGCTTTGATTCTGAGTTTGTTTTCGCAGCCGCTGCAAGTGCTCACACCGATCGTGTACAAGATGCCCCAAAGACCTCCGGCCTGGCTTCAAGCATGGCGGAATCTGGTGAGGACCCTCCTTCACGCGGAGATCCTCTTGGGAAGAGGGATGAGCCAGGCGGTCCGACTCCGAATTCGACCTCGAGAATGGCTGGCCCATCAAGATCCACTGCTCATGGATGTGAAGGAGAAGCTCTACACGAGAGCGATGGGACCATGCCCTCACGACAAGATCACCCGCTATACGGCAACCGCCACGGTCGCTACAGCAGGTGCGAGGACTGCAACAAGAAGTGGAAATGGGACGATGCCGCGCAAAAGTGGCTAGAACCAGCAGTTCGAGGCTCGCGGCAGCCGCCGCTGCCTTTACCATCTTCGTCCACGGCGATCAGCTTCGAGGACAAGTACCATACCCCAGCGCTCCGCATGGGCCTCGGTGGACCTTCGAAGGGCTACAAAGCTGCGATGGAAGCCATCAAGGACTGGGAACAGGTCAAGAAGCCTTCCAAGTCCGCATCGACAAAGCCCAAGAGGACCCACGAGAGCTACGACATCTACGAGCCCGAGGAGATTCAGACGGACGAGAGCTTCGAATGGGACAAGGTAGATCCGCTGTCTCCTTGAAGGCCCCTTCCTCGAGCACGCCGGCATCCTCACCTATGAGCCCAAGAATGACCACCTCCGGAACATTCGGGACACCTTCAACTACCAAAAAAGGGCAATGTGACATGGCTGCTCGGACACCTACGAGGCAGCCGCAAGACCTATGAAAAGGAGATCAACGCCTATGAGGCCCTTGCAACACACGCCCAATGGCGAAAAGATGGATGCAAAGCTGATGTTTTGGAAGTCTTCGGTGGCAAAGCTCGCATCAGTTCCCTGGCTGGCTACTTTGGCCTGTCAGCAGTGCAGCCATTTGATTTGCACTACCTTGCAAGGAGTGGTCCATCTTCAACCGCAACATGAACTACAGCTGGCGCTTGGATGAACTTGAGGCCCTTCGTGATGAACAACGACCTCTTGTGTCCCTTGGCGCCGACATCTGTGAGTACCAGATTGCGCATGACCGGTTGTACTTGTGTGAGAACCCACTTCGCTCGCACATTTGGAATGAGCCACCGGTCCTCCGTGTTCGTGACCAAGGCATTCCTCCAGGGAGAACAAGATTCAACTGAACGGCACGATCTGCCGCTGTTCATGGAGCCACCTTCCGACCCCATCATCCAGGCCTCTGGTGGCTTCTCCGCTCCGTTGTATGAGGTCACTGGCAATTGCTACGGCCTCAGCAACGCCCCAAGAGTATGGTACAAGAAAGTTGACCGCGCGGTCAAGGGCGCCTCCTTCCAGCAGCACTCCTTTGACAGGTGCTTTTATACCCACCGCGGTGAAGACGGCCTCCTCGACTGCCTCATGATCGTGCACGTTGATGACTTCATGGCATCTACTCCGAGACCTTCGATCTCGACACCCTCAAGAACCTCTTTTCTTGGGGAAGCACCGCCCTCATCACCGCGTCCACTCCGGGCGAGTACCGTGGCAAAGAAATCTCCCTCCATGAGGAGAACGGCAAGTTCTACTACAAGGTCACTCAGCGTGGCTTCATTGAGAACATGCACACGGCCAAGCTGCCCAAACGACGCCTCAGTGGCGACCCAGGCCTCACGGCCGATGAGATGAAAGAGTACCGCAGCGTGTGCGGCTGTCTGCAATGGTTGGGAGGGCAAACACGCCCAGATGTTTGCGCCGCTACCTCACTGACACACCGAGGCGGAGCAGCCCAGATCCAGGACCTTCAGAAGCTCTACGACGTGATGGAGCATGTGCGCAGCACCAAGGAGCAAGGCCTGACCTTTTTGGGCATTCCGCTCAACCTAGCTTCGGTGATAGTCACGTTCACCGATTCCAGCTGGGCCAACGCTGACAAGCACAAGTCGCAGTTTGGTGTGCTGGTGACACTTTGTCCACCACAGGTGACGCAGGTCACCTGCAATGCAGTCCTTCTCGACTGGAAGAGCGGACGCTCACCACGCGTCTGTCGTTCGACGCTTGCAGCTGAAGCCTGTGCGGCCGACGAAGGAGGAGACAGAGCAGCATTCATAAACTTCTTCCTCACGGAGTTGCTGCATGGCACCAAGGCAAAGCAATGCTCTCCTCCATGCTCTGCGTTGACGCCAAGAGCCTCTACGACTGCTTGGTTCAGGAGAACCCCTCGGTCACCGAGAAGCGGCTGATGGTGGAGCTGCGTAGTGTCCAGCAGGTTTTCGAACCAAGAAGTGTTCGACGGGTGCCGACGCACCTGATGCACAGTGACGGTCTCACTAAGGTTGATGATGGCCTCATGCTGGCCTTGTTGAAATGGTGTCAAGCACCATGGGCACAGCTTGTTGAGGAGCAGCAAAAGCTGAAGAACAAAGACCAATATGAAATGGATGCGGTACCCTCCAATTGAGCCTTCCGCCTTTTGAGCTTTTGCCACTCGTCGCATGGGCCCGAGATGGCCTTTTGAGCCTTTCCTTTTTACCTGTTTCATGCACCGCCTTGGCCATGGAAAAGATCGATCGAGCGGTTTGCTGAGACGCCCTTTTTACCCCTTTTGAGCTGCAGCGTGCATTTGCAAGCACTGCTGCGAGACTCTTTACCTCGCAGTCATTTACAGTAAGTCAGAGTCATGATTGGACTCCATTGTTGGGGATCCGCCTCCAACACACCGCAGGGCCCGCAGGGCCGATCCGCGTGCGCGGTTCCACGTTCTTCGCGTGCCAGAACTTGCGGCCTGTCATGCCGGATGAGAGTGTGGACATGGCCTCCATGAGGAAGCAGGCAGGAGAAGACCCGCCAATTGGAACGACCTGAACAAGCGGACTGACGAGAAGAGTTGGTGCATTGTCCAAATTGGCTCCAAGCACATGTCGCAACCGTGATTCCTTTAGTGGGTGCTGTGTTCGTCCGTTTTGGGCAGCGGAGATGGCAGAGATGGAATCCGGAATGAGGTTTTAGAATGCAAGCCAGCCAGCCCAGAAGTTTAGCTGTTTGGCCAATGTGGCACGGGTTCGCAGCGACCTTTTGTTATTGTGTTTGCTTCTGCAGCGAGTGCAAACCTTCTCTTGAAACCTTCACGTCAGTGCGCTAAACCAGCCCTGGCTCTCTGCGCGTTCCATCGCAGAACTCTCTGCGTGGGGCTCGCTGCTCAGCTGCTCAGTGTGAGCTTCTCGCAGGTGAAGTATGGCATTGCCATTGGAAGCAATGGGCACTTCGACCCTTTGTGCGGAAGCCCGGTCGGGTTGAGCGAAGACCGACGGGTTGAGCGAGCGAACGAAGAACACCGCAGTGCTTTGGTTCATCACCGCAGCAGGGGTTTGTGGGAGGTTCTGCTTTGCGGCGGAGCAGACGGCGGACCAGAGCTAATTTCTTTTGGGGTCAACTGCTCAGTGCTCATCAGCCTCACTGCAAAAGTGATAGTGTTTGATGGTGTGAGATTGTACGCACCATGAGGCGAAAAGGGTGGTTTGAAACATCCAATTAGCTGTAGCTGTTGTTCCACGGACTTCTTCATATGGCACGAACTCGGGTCTGTTTTGGCATCAGGAGACACTCTGTTGGACCCTTGCTAAGAGGAAAAACATTGACAAAACAAATTAGGGGTCTCCCCATTCCATCAGATTCCTTCATCTTCTGCTTTGATCTTTCCTGCTGAGAATACCAGCAGAGGCGCGGAAGTGAACACCCCACGCACCCGCCTTTACCGCACTGCTCAGTTACACCATTGCTCTGTGTGGTGCTTCCATGTGTGGAGTCCCAGGGCCCCAACGAGTGCACTGAACGGGGCGACGGTCGTGAAGTTCCCCTTAGACTGACGTCCGTGGAGTCGCATGGGAGTCAGTCCACTCAAGTGTATATAGCTGGATGTTGTCGATCTATCTATTCACCAACGATAGTGGGCAAGCTTCGGCAGAGTGAGCGGTTCAACCATCAAACAGCTAATGTAGACTCTTGACTAACCAACAAAAACACACCTCTTCATGGTGGGGGGTGTTTGATTGAATCAGTCTCCAGACCCTGGTCCTGCGACCGATCACCCTTCGCACCCCGCTGGGATCGCGCCAACGCGAGCTGACCCCGATTTCAGGTCACCTGGGCCTGTCTTGGAATCCAAAACGGTCATTTTGGTCCTTCATCTTGGCGCCATGCTGAAAAAGGGTGATGTGATTTGTCTGGAATTGTTTGGGGATTCGCCCGTTTCATCCACTGGAACTGGGGAATCATCGAAAGACCTTTTTCTTTTGTCGGTGTACATATTTTTCCGAGTTTCCAAGTCATGCGAACCTTCACTTTTTTCCAGGTTGTCGCATGTGGGGCGATGCTTCACCTTTGACCAGGTCGGACCGGGCGACCTGGGTTCCAGGTGGTGGGCTTTTGTCGGTGGTTTTGGAGGTGGAATGGTGGGAGCTTGAGGACGTTTCATGGGTGCAAAGTACTGTCTGGTGCTCAGACCCTCTGTCAAGCTGCGCTTTTGGAGAGGATTCTTCGAAGGTATACTCTTGGTGAACCTAGACATAAAAACCTACTTGCTGGGAAGATCACATTCCAGTTGTTCCTTGGATTCACCAGTTTCAACCGCATTGTGTTTTTTTCCCCCAGATAGCATCAGAAAGCGTGAGCTATTGCGGTTCTTACTGTACTTCAAGTATAAGAAAAACTGCATGTGTGCGCTTTTGAGCCTGGGTGCTGGTGCCGCTGCAGGGTGCCGCTGCTGTGTGTGCTTGGGCTTGGGTCCTGGTGCCGCTGCTTTGTGCGCTTGGGAGCTTGGGTGCTGGTGCTGTTGCAGGGAGCCGCTGCTTTGTGCGCTTGAGAGCTTGTGGGTGCTGGTGCCGCTGCAGGGTGCCGCTGCTGTGTGCGCTTGGGAGCTTGGGAGCTGGTGTTGTTGTAGTGTGCCTTTCTATACTTGCAAGTGCATGCTTTGGAGTATGGGTGGTGGTGCCGCTGTTAAGTGGCTAGATGGCACCAGAAGGAGGTCCCCGTAACAAGCCAGCTTAGACAAGCAAGGGGTTGGCCCAGGCCTTGTGTATGGGGCTCCGCCGTGGTGAGCTGTTGTTCTGAATGGAATGGACCTACCAAGTTCCTCCAAATTCTCCATCGTGAAGGGTGGTCTTTGTAAAGGGTGATCGCTGTTGATCTGCAGTGGATGCTCCAATTCTTCTGGAAAATCTGCCACCATGGAGAGCTGTGTTTTTGTGTTGATCACCCACATCTTGGTCACCCAAACTTCGTGGTTGTTGAGCCAACCCATGGCGATCCAACGCGATATGGAGAGGTGTGGACGGATGGAAATGGAGAAATGGAACCCTCTCTCTGCGTACCACCTCCGATCTGAACATGGTGTACCGCCCGATGGAGATCTTTCTCGAGAAGTGGATCACGTGTACCACGTTGGCGCCCAAAGATCCCCATGGGTCCCTCCCATGCTTTCCCCTCAAGTGCGGTGGTTTATGTTGTGGAGAAGCTTCCCTCGGCCATCGGCCGCCAGTCAGCGGATGGCTTCATCCGTGGTGAGGGCTGCGGAGCCATGAGCTTTCGGGTGAGCAGTAAGGAGGATGTTGCAAGGCGCGGGTGCATCCCGCAATGGGACCTGGCGTTGGACCAGTCTTAGAGAGAACGAACTTTCATGGAAACATTCATGTCATTCAATCACACTCATGACCAGAAGACCTCCACCGGGGGCATTTTCACCATTTATATAACTCATTTAACCCTGAGTGGCCGTGTCGTTGGGTGGGGGTGTTCATCATCTGTATGCAGATTCGATGTGGCATCCTGCATACGGCCATGGGCAACAATGAGAGTCTGATGATGGGGCTTGAGTTTGATGATTGGAGTCTCTGGGCCAACATACCAGGGGTGGATGTGTGGGTGGAAAGCGACCACCTTGGTGCTGTGGGCCGGATTGGTGGGTTGTGAGGCGCATAGGTGACCTTTCACTATGTTTTTTTGAATGAATAGAGGGGTTGGTATTCCCAGCCCCCCAAGCCGTGTACAAGTTCGGTCTGTGGTACCTGGTACCCCTTTCTTTCTATGATTCCGAGCCAGCACCCCAACGGTCACCGTGTTTCTCGATCGACTCGACGGGCGGGCAACCCACATGTCGACGCGAAGAACCTCCAGGCTTGCAGTGCTGTGTGGCACCTGCTTGAACCAGGCCCTGGCCGAAAGGGGCCGAGTGTTGATCGCCTTGGTCGCTTCTCTGGTCACCTGTCTAGCCTGTCTGTGTGTCCCGAGTGAACGGCTTTTTTGAAGGGGGAACAGGACAAAGTGTTTTTCCCGAATGCGTAGCGAAGGGTTCTCGTTTAACTCTTGGGGGTCTGGGGGTGGAGCCTTGTTCGCGACCCGTTGTTTCTATGTTCGCAACCGTCCGCAACCGTCCGCAACCGTTCGCAACCGTCCGCAGTAGAGCGCTAAGGCGCTGCCATTGGGGGAAGCTTTTGCAAGTGACCAGGCATGGATGTGTCACGTGTCAGTTTGCGACGCTATTCCATTGTGATTTGCATGAAAATGACATGTCGCGCAAGAAACGTGATGCATTTCGCTGCACAGGCGCAGCGTTTTGTCAAAACCTCAGTTTGCTACGCAGTTCCATTGGGATTAGCGTTTGGAGAGTCGTGTTTTTGGGGTGTTGGATGTGGCCGTGCCATTGGGATTTGCGTTTCAGGGTGTGGCATCGAAGCTCTGTTTTCGTGACCAGTCTCAGCTGAAATGGCGATTTAGGTGGATGGGAGTGTGCTCAGAATGGGTCGAAATCATTCCAAACGTGTGGTGTGTTGCAAATTTTGTTGAAGCTGACATGAGACGATATTGCAACTTTTCGTGGCAGGCGCAGTACTTTTTGTGGGTTTTGAGGCGTGGAAGTGCGATTCTCGTGGCAGGCGCAGGGAATGGTGAGGTTGCGAGGTGTGACGGAGGTGACATATCATGGCAGGCGCAGTACTTTGTGCGCGTTAGACGTGTGGATGCGGAAAGATTTGTGGCAGGCGCAGGGAATCGTGAGGTTGTGAGTTGTGGTAGAGGTGAATGTCGCTGTCACATTGGGATTGGCGTGTGAGCGGATGTTGTTTGGAGGGGCTGGAATCGCGAAACTGCTTGGCAGGGCTGCGTGATGTGTGTGCTCCGATGGGTGTTTCCGCTGGACTTTTGGAGGAAGTCTCGTGCGAAACGTTCGTTTCGCAGACTTTGACATGTGAGTTTTTGAGGAAGTCTCGTACGAAACGCTCGTTTTGGGGACTTGACATGTGACTTTTGGAGGAAGTCTCGTACGAAACGCTCGTTTTGGAGACTTGACGTGTGACTTTTGGAGGAAGTCTCGTGCGAAACGCTCGTTTTTGAGACTTGACGCGTGACTTTTGGAGGAAGTTTTGGAGGAAGTCTCGTACGAAGAGTGTGCCCTACAGGAATGTCCCACAAGAGTGTCCTACAAGAGTGTCCCACAAGAGTGTCCCACAAGAGTATCCCACAAGAGTGTCCCACAAGAGTGTCCCGCAAGAGTGTCCCACAAGAGTCTCCTACAAGAGTGTCCCACAGGAGTGTCCCACAAGAGTGTCCCGTATGAGTGTCCCACAAGAGTGTCCCGCATGTCCCACAAGAGTGTCCTACAAGAGTGTCCCACAAGAGTGTCCCGTATGAGTGTCCCACAAGAGTGTCCCACAAGAGTGTCCTACAAGAGTGTCCCGTAAGACTGTCTCACAAGAGTGTCCCACAAGAGTGTCCCGCAACCATGTCCCACAAGAGTGTCTCACAAGAGTTAAGAGTGTCCCACAAGAGTGTCCTATAAGAGTGTCCCACAAGAGTGTCCCACAAGAGTGCCCTACAAGAGTGTCCCACAAGAGTGTCCTACAAGAGTGTCCCACAAGAGTGTCCTATAAGAGTATCCCACAAGGGTTTCCTACAAGAGTGTCCTATAAGAGTGTCCCACAAGAGTGTCCCACAAGAGTGTCCTACAAGAGTGTCCCACAAGAGTGTCCCGCAAGAGTGTCCCAAATGAGTGTCCCACAGGAGTGTCCCACAAGAGTGTCCCGCAACAGTGTCTCACAAGAGTGTCTCACAAGAGTGTCCCTTAAGAGTGTCCCACAAGAGTGTCCCACAAGAGTGTCCCGCAAGAGTGTCCCAAATGAGTGTCCCACAGGAGTGTCCCACAAGAGTGTCCCGCAACAGTGTCCCGCAAGAGTGTCTCACAAGAGTGTCCCCTAAGAGTGTCCCACAAGAGTGCCCTACAAGAGTGTCCCACAAGAGTGTCCCACAAGAGTGTCCCACAAGAGTGTCCCACAAGAGTGTCCCACAAGAGTGTCCCACCACAAGAGTGTCCCACGAGAGTGTCCCACAAGAGTGTCCTGCAAGAGTGTCCCACAAGAGTGTCCCACAAGAGTGCCCCAAATGAGTGTCCCACAGGAGTGTCCCACAAGAGTGTCCCGCAACAGTGTCCCGCAAGAGTGTCTCACAAGAGTGTCCCTTAAGAGTGTCCCACAAGAGAGTCCCGCAACAGTCCCACAAGAGTGTCCCACAAGAGTGTCCTACAGGAGTATCCCACAAGAGTGTCCTACAAGAGTGTCCCACAAGAGTTTCCTACTAGAGTGTCCCACAAGAGTGTCCCACAAGAGTGTCCCACAAGAGTGTCCCACAAGAGTGTCCCGTAAGAGTGTCCCACAAGAGTTTCCTACAAGAGTGACCCACGAGAGTGTCCCACAAGAGTGTCTTACAAGAGTGTCATTTGGACATATGTAGCTTTTTGAAGGTGTTTGCATTCGGGTTCGTGGGTTCCATCTTGTTTTTGTTTTTTTTGGAGATCACATGTAACATGCATTTTGGAGCGAGTTGAAACCTGTGGTGCCACCCCAGTGCTCCCATGCGACTGTTTCAATTTCACTGCAATCATATGATGCGACGGTAGAGTTGTTCGAGCACGATCAACGCAGCAAACTAAGTGTGGGCTGCTGATCCTCGATCCACATCCTACTGGAAGGAGGGGCAATCACAACAGCAAGGTAGTCGGTGGGGAACACCGACATACTGCCGTTTGGCATACCTTGGAGGGTTCAATCAATCAGCTTCTACGACCCATTCGAAGCTTCGCTGGGAATTTTGCCCGACCTTTGCCACAGAAAGCCGTTGGCAAAGAAGCCGTAAGCAAGCCGGCAAGCCGTCCCAACCAGAAACAAGCCACTTCCTATGTAAAGGATCGAACAATGGCCATATTGGACGAACCAATTGTTTCTGGTTGGGACTGGACACCTCCTGGCTGTCGGGCACGACACCTGTTAACGCTCGCGCAGATCGGGTCGATTCACTGGCTTGCGGTCTATCAGCCTGTCCAAAAGGAAGAGTGCGAAAAGAAGCCAGTGCATTTTGACAGACTGTGCACTTGTTGTGGGAGGCCCCATGTGAGGAGATTTGGAGCCACTGGGTATGCCTTCGTAGAATCAAACATACTGGTCCTGTGGAATCCGGATCGTTGTCCTGTCACCAACTGACTGCCGCCAGTAGTGGACAGAATCCTGCACCACCAAAGACCGTACAATAAGTCCTACAATATTATCCTACAACGTAGGTCTGACAATGTATTTTGGATATAGTCAGTGACATACTCTTTTTTAAAACAGAATTGGTGTTCCGCATCTGTGGTAAATCAACAGCATCCTGCACCACCATAGATACCCTACGGCCTACGGGAAGATCAAAAGTACTCATGTGCACATGATGACCAATCCAATTCCCAAGTCCTCTTCATTTGGGTGTTAAGATAGGTCTCGACCTTGCAGTCTCTTCGCTCCTGGAAGCTTCGTCTGCCGGTTGCTGTCGTCTCCAAACACGGCCAGGACGGCAGGAGTGCCAGTCTAACGGCACCCCATGGACCCTCGCAGCAGGCACCTACCCCGTCAACGGTGTTCCGCGCTCCTTTCGGTGGGGTCAACGGGTGAGTCGAGGCCCCGGTCAGCCAGAGGAAGAGTCGCATCCGGAGAAGAGCGGCTGAGATAATTTGACATCCTTGTGGATAGGCCATTGCAACTTTCGAACGGATGATAGGTCAGTTAAAGTTTGGAAAAGCACGGGATGCTTGGGAGATGATCCAGACTTGGCTGACCACGGGCTGAGGCATTTTTTTGGCGTCGAATCCTCGCCAATCAAATCGGAGACCAGGTTTTACATGTTGCTGTTTTTTTCGATACATACATACAACTGCCAGACGTTCCTGTTTAGGGTGCCGAAGAGGAATTTCTGTGCCACTGATCCACTTCAAAAACAAATAAGCCACAGACTGCCACAGACCCGTGTGGAACTGTATGCGGCGGATTGGTTTGGCTTGGGTGATTGCAGAGGTTGCGTGACCCACGTCTCATTTCGGGTGATGTGGAAGACGATGATGAATTTTCAAAGGGATCCATTCTTCCAGGCCACTTGAGGACGACTATAGTGTCTTTCCTCTTGTTTTGGGCGAAGATGCGCAGTGCCATATTTGTCATGTTTTTCTTGATCCAGTTCCTACCTCTTCACCTGCTCGTCCGCAGGACCACAAACCAAACCGGACGTTCACCGGTCCACCGGGTCCACCGGGTCCAACACAACACCACGAGCTGCGATGAGCTGCGGTGAGCTTCCTCTCCCGTGAGGAGTGCATCCGTGCTTCCCTGAGAGAAGCTGGTATCAAGCCTTTGGACATCCAGATTCAGGATTCTAGCAATCGCTCGTTCCCGACCGGAGGGACGTTTCGCTTGGGGATCCTTTCTCGGGGGTCGTTTTTCGGAGATCAGGTTTCGGCTTTTCGGTGTTCGGTTTGTGTCGAAAAGGATCGTTTATGGAAGAATGAAGAACATCAGAAGCAGACTTTGGAATTGTCATGACTTTTGGGGTCACTTCCATATTTGCGTGAGGGTGACTGGATCTGCGTGACAGGTGGTTTGGATACCCCAAATTGAAACCAACCAACCACAAGTCCTGCAATGTAATTAATAGCTGGACCTTTTTGTTCATTTCAAAAGGGATACTTTGGAAAGGATTTCACTGGTTGACATCACTTCCAAGCGAAAGCCTTTCTTGCAACACTTCCCGTAATTTTGAGGGGACCTCATGTGCAACGAGGAATTGGCATTGTTTTTTCTTTTCGAGAGATGTGTGAAAAGCTCACCGAACAGGCATGCCCTGCTTTTGAGACACTCTGCCAGATCGGGTGGGCGTAGAGGTACGACACGTGTGGAGGTGCCGGGGCCCCAAGCTAGACCAGCCTCAGGGTCATTCCCCAGTTTTTCCCAACAAGAACACTTCAGTCAGAGCTCCTCATCGAAGACCCATATCAAAACCATCACGCCCCAGGGTCGCACGAAACGGACAAATCCTCTATGGCTGTGGGTCAAAACCGGGCTACCTGGGTTGATCAGAGAAATTGAACAGAATGGACTAGTAAGGAGTTCAACCGGGTGCCATGGTTGGGAGATCCGGGTGCCACAGCATCCCGCGTCGCATGCCACTGCCCCGCGCAGCAGGAGCTCCATGGCACCGGGACCGCTTTAGGTGATCCCATCGAGGTGCGATGGCGAGTGGGATCGCGTGTGGCGCACGGAGAGGTCCAGAGGCCTCCGCTGTGTTCTCAGCACCACACAGGATTTTACACGTCATACGTCGACAGGGGACCCAAGAGGTCCAGGACCGAAGTCGCCTGTGTCATTTTAAAAGGCCTTCAGATGGTCAGAGGTCAGTCTGACAGTCTTGCTATTTTTCAGTTCGTTGACACTGCACCCTACCCACCCAACCCAGCCGAGTCCTGGGTGTCTTAGGTGTCTCTCAGCTGGACACCCGGCTCTGGGTGTCAGGTGGGCGCCTTGCGGGCGACCATGATGCGCTTCGAAGGCGGAGAGACGGAGCGGGGAGACGGAGAGAGAAGGGACTCCTTTGGATGGACCGTTTTGGATGGACTCCTGGACTTCTTTTTAGTGCGGGGGGGGAGGAAGGTATTGGAGATGCAATCTTCGCGAGACGGGAATTCGAGGTCAAACAGGGCAATGGAAGGCAGGTTTGCCTCCTTCAAGCCCTTGCGTTGGCCAAGCGAGGCTGTTGTTGCGGAATCGAGGGCGCACCATGCCAATCGGATTGAGTGAACATTCTAGATTCTAGATGATAAACATAAAACACATTTATATTTATACATGTACGATCATATACGAGGAACTACTTGAAGCTAGAAAATGTCAGGTAAGATTCTACCAGAAGTTGACCTTGATTGCTCACTACCTGACAAACCTGAACCCCCCCAGGAAATTCCCGTCCGTTGCTTCACTGACTGACATGTGCCCGGCTCTGAACGTTCAACCAGTCCTCTTACAGTCCAGTTTGCAGCATTGAAGATCAAAGACCGTCTGGAAGTTTTCATGAAGTGATCATTTCCATTCATTTCCATCCATTTCCCTTCACAACCTGAGACGAAGGTCCGAAAGCTGGTTGAGACACCGGAAGAGTTCGAACGACGAACGGCCGATCATTTCACCCGATCGATCGCGACGCGGATGGCCCAGGGGTACCCTATGCCGTTAGACAAGGCTCGTTCGAATGGCCTCTGCAGCAGGTCAAGTGAGACAGCATCCTTTGGTGAAGACCAGCTCGAAATCCAACTTGGGGCACACAGAGATGTCAGCCAGGAGCCCGGATGGATGAAAATCCAGGTGCAGAAAACATATGGCGTTCATCCCATTTCTGAACTCGTTGACAAGGAACTTACTGCATCATAGCCCCGATTCGGGGTCCACAAGACCCCCAATTCTGGTTCTCGATTCTTTTTGTTCTATGTGGTGAAGCCACTGGGCGACCATACGGCTTTAGCAAAGTGCAAAAAAGGTGTTCTATGTGTACGAGTTCACTGAGCAATGATAAATGACTGCGATTCACCAGTGGTTTGTTTTGTTTTCAGGACGGTTTTCAGAACTCAAGCTTTTGTTCACAGATGGCAGGCTGAACCTCAACAACAGGTTGTTGGAGAAAGAGGTAGCTCCACTTGTGCCAACAAACAGAGGGTCTTTGCTTTGCCTGCTTCTCTTTATGACCCATCCGATCACAATTCCACGTCTCTCCTTGGAGTGCCGCCCTTGCGCGCTGAGGCAGGGATCAACGGACTCATGAAATGTGTGCTGATGGTCTGTGCCTAAGTCCTAAGTCATCCAGACTTGATCCCCGAAACCAACTCCCGCATGCCTATAGTGATCCCTAAATAGATAGAAACGGTTTCCAATACATTTTCAGCGAGCATCTACTTTTCTATCTATTTGGGGGTCTATATACAAAAAAACATTCCTTTTTTCATGTTGTGTCCTTGCACGTTGCGTCCTTCCAGTGTGTACCTAGAACCTGAATGACCTCTATGTTGGACCACCAACCAACCTTTTAACTATAAACACAGAGGTCAAATATGGTCAAGTGGGCTCTCTAGGTAGGCTTGAGTTTGGGGGAAGTCTGCCTGATGAGCCGCCAGTCTGGCCTCTTGAGAGGCTCCAGGGTCCCGCAGACAGCCGATCGCCAGGGATGCTTTGCTGTTTCGGCACCGAACATCCACTTGAGGTGCGTGGGTTTGAAGCCGCTGGAACGGTCACATCGAATCGATCTCCGGAGACTTCCTTCGACCTTTAGACCTCTTTTTTTTTGCTTTTTCATTTTTCTTTAAAGAACTGCTCTCAGATGCGAGAGAGAATAGGGTTGACAGTGAAGCGCTGTAAATCGCCAGCGAGTTGGCCTGTGACCGTTGCTCCTCGGCCTTTGTATGGAAGGCTGCTAAACCCTCACATTGATGACGCCGTGACGGGCTCAGTGGTCAATCAAGTGCAGAGCTATTTCAAGTTTGGTCACAAATGAAGAGACTTAAATTCAAAAGGGATTTGAGGAGAGTAATTACAATGCAGTACAAATCTGCAACATCATATCTCCCTTTGGAAAAGAACCGGTTGGTATATGTTGATATATTGAAACATATTGACCGCAAGGATTGTTACCTCAACCCAACGCCACACCACAACGCTTCGAGGCATACCCGGTCTATTTCACCCCAGAGTTTGTGGACCAGGGCAAGGATGATCGAGATCCGATGACGTTGGTGTTCCTGAGCGCCTCACCCGATGACGTTTGTGCGGCGATGTCTTCACGCAAGGAACTGAGCACCTTTGTACCGAAGGCAACTCGTCTCGGCTCCACACATGTTGGGTCCAACTCGTACTCTGAAAACGAAGGGCACGCTCACAGGATCTCGGCAGGATCTACCACACGGTTTCTCACTGGGGAGTTCTGGGATGGACGTTGATGGGATGGGCATGTGTCGCCGGTGGGTTTCGTCCGTCGAGCGGTGTCAGGAGACCGGCTTCTTTGGAGTCTCGTCCTTCGGCTTTGGTGGGTCCAATGCCGGGGCACCTGGTTTTTCACGCTGGGGTGGAAGACCAGAGCACCTGAACCGGAACTGTTCCTTTTCTTCCCCTCCAGAAAAGAGGTCCCAAGGTCAAGGGATGGCATATATGAATATGTGTAGGTTACACTGGATTCATGATTCGCGGCACTTTTCTGCCAGCGCTAGCAGCAAAGAGGAAGCGGCTCGAGGAGGCTCGCATCCAGGGTTCGGTTCGGCGCATCCATCGCTGCCAGCGATGTGCGTGGAGGCCCGTGGTGACATCTGGGTCAGCACCTCAGCCGTGCCGAGATGCGGCAAGTGGCGGTGTGACCCAAAAACCAGAAGAGTACAGGCTCTATTTCGTCTATGACATCGTATATCAGCTACATACCCCAACACCCCCAAAAGTGCCAGTAGAACCCTCCAGCAAAACGTTCTGTTTTGCCGAATGCGTAGCGAAGGGTTCTCGTTTAAGTCTGGGGGTCTGGGGGTAGAGCCTTGTTCCATCTTGTTTTTGTTTTTTTCTGACCAGGTTTCTGCCCTGGGCGCTGAACCTGACTTCCCCCCGCGCGTCTGGACGTCCAGACGCGGGTTCGATCGGCTCGATGCCCGGACACCGGAGAGCCCCGCCCCGGACGGTCTTGGTGACCGGGTTCGGAAGACCTGGATAGGCCGGGCCGGGGCTCAGTTGATTCTTTCTCACGGAAAGTTTCCGGTCCTGAAAGATCGCTGAAATCATCGAAGGGCACGTGGGGCAGTTGTGGGGCTCAGTCACAAAAAGGATAGAGCACGCAGTTCCCCAGGATCGGGACATCCGGAGAGCAACCGTCCTCCGTTCCACGGGGCCCAGTGCCGCGCTCAAGCTGGGCATCGCAACACCGCTCATGATCGCTCGAGCATGAGCTTCGGCCGGAGGGTCCCAGCTCTCGCGTGGCTGGGGGGAGTGGTGGTTTGGGGGTGGCCAGGTGGCCAATGCGAAGGGATCCCGAAGGTTTTGGGATAGGCCAGACTTCGGTGGTGTTGCTGATCGAAATAGAGAACAGTTTGAACGATCGAGAGCATTGGTATGGCAAGCCTACAGCATCCTGCAATATATTATTGAAATTTATTGAAGTATATTGAAGTTTACGCATGTTTACACCAGGTTCCGTAGTCTTGCAGATGACCGGCTACATGCAAACTTAGATTGTTGGCGTGGGTTCGTGGAGTGCCAAAGCGCCTCATGGATGTGGCGCACTCGCCCAGGCTGCGACCGGATCTTCCGTTGCATCGAAGCCTTTGGAAGTTTGACCATGCCCCTTCCAGGCCTTTCACTCGTATTTTTGCGCCGTTGTGTGTGTTTTTCTGCTTGGCCCACCTAATGAATCGAGTCTGCGTCGTGGACACGATGGTCCAGTCCAGGACAGGTGTGTGTACCAAAAATGGCCTCGGTATGGACCATGTAGATGTCCTCGCTATGTCCATGAGTCAAGAGATGGAATCAGGTGGATGGAGATGTCCGTCCGTCTGATATGTCTTTTGTGCGAAAGCATCAGACGAGGCGTTGACCCCTTTGAGACGGAGCATGGTGACTCCACCGAAGGACTCAGTGGTGCCCTGGCGAAAGCAAGCTGGACCCGGTGAGATGAATGGTCCGGAGTGAGAACAGTGTGGTAAAAGGTCAGTACTTCTCCCTGGAACTAACATGGAAGTGGAAAACCACCTGTTTGTAGTGGAAAATTGTCTTCCAAGGAGCCATTCTCCACTTACATGTCAGTTCCAGGCAGTGCAAATGTCGGATTGTTTGCTAAGTCGTGAGTGAAATGTCTTCAAAAAGGGGTATGCCTTGGTGGTCTGCTTTCACAATTCTTGGGGCATTAGAAGGGCGCATGGGACAAGGATTTTGGAGGACTCCAAGGTTCACGCATTAGAGGGGGAAGTAAGGTGGTTTCGAGACCAAAATGCCCTGTCGTCTTTTGGGTTCAGCTGCAACCCCAATGTCTGATCTTTGTCAGCTTCATCCCATTCAGCTGCAAACTTCCACTAAGCTTAAGGCTAGGAGTTGGGTCAACACCTAGAACCCACAATGAATGCTTTTCAAATGCATTTGATCGTTCTTAAGTCTTCTGCATGTTCGTTTATCCAAAGCGCATTTTTCACCTGGCTAGATTTGTATTCCATAACCTGAAGAAGCAGTAACGGGGCTGGTTGGACCGCGCATGGCCATTTTGTGGCATGTCAAAGGGTTTTGACCAAATCATGACGTGGGTGTCACACATGAATCTTCCACTGTGTTTCAAATATAAAATCAAAAGGGGGGCCGCACAAAAAAGTGTGCGTCGTTGCGCCATGGTGAGGTGAGTACACGGTTGGCACTGGACTCAGAGTGTAGAGTGCAAGAACTCCAGTTCTCGTGGTTTCTGGTTTACCCTGCCAATTGGTTTGCTCGCTTTTCCTCTCTTTCTTCTTCCACTCCCCTTTGCTTGGCTCACACAGACAGACTCACACGACACATGTTGCTTTTTTTATTGTCCTCATCGAAACGTTTCCTGGACTGGAGTTCGCTGCTTCGCTGCTTCTCTTTTTGGCAAACATGTCGCTAAAAACGGGCCAATCTTCGGATGAAGTGTTGTAGATTGTAGATGCTGTCGAGCCAAGCTGCTGTATACCCTGGTATGAACGGATGAACATAAATTCATCGAAATGCTATTCTTCATGAACCCATTCCCCTGTTGGATCCCATGGTCTTATATACTCGAAAGCAGTATATAATGGTGCTCCTCTTTGGTCAAAGCCAACAGCTAGGTGCGAAGCTCCAGGGCAAGACGGAGTGCCCGGACCCGAAACCGCCACCGGTGTTTCCGAACAAAAACCGGTGGCACCGGTGCTGAAACGACCCCGTGTTTCAGGCGTGCACGGAGCCGAATCCATTCGACATCCTCTTGTCGTATTTGCTGGTGGTGTCAGAAAAAGCGGTTCCAATACACATTTAGAGGGACACATTTTTCTACATGGAGCTTCGTATTGCTGCAGTTGCTTGGACCCCATACTGCCGACTCTATTTTTTGTCGCTCAGCGAGCCAGTCTTATGGTGAACCAATCCTCTTGGTGCCGAGATTTCCTTGGTGCTGATCCGCCACCTGCGCCATTGAGCATGATTGAGCTAGGTACTTCGTTGTGAGCAGTGCCAATGGTTGGTCCTACGGCAAGATGCTCTGATCTCAGTTGTCTGGAGCATGCCTGGTTCTTCCAGCGCATCAGGTTGGGCGCATCAGGTTTTCAGTGCTTCAGGTGGGATCTCGCACGATCTCGGCGTTCTGCAGGGAGTTAGACGAACGTCATAATGATAGAGAGAGTCTATGAGAGTCTCGGTTGCAGCAGCGGCAAGTTGAATGCCAGATAGATGCCCTGCACTAAAACAGGGACACCCCAAGCCAACAAGCTGGCCTTCAACAACTCCGCCCTCATCCTTCTTCATGCGTAAAGGGGGCCCTTTCTTCCAATGCCCTGTGAACGTGAGGATGAAACCAGGCAGAACCCTGTACCACCAGATTCTCATCGACTCTCCCCCATCTCTGCCCGCCGTTTCTGCCAAAACACGGCGCTGTCATTCGCCTTACGCCTTACGCACGCGCCGTATAACGCGCCGTACGCCGTGAAGCACGCCGTACGGCGCGTGGTCAAGGACTTGGGACCCATCCTCCAAGTCGCACTGCTATGCCATCATGATGGGCGAGGCCGACGTGTGGTGGCCGACGTGAAGTTTCACACACTTTGCGCCGCTAGCAATTGGAAGACGGGATCCGGGAGATGCGGTCTGTCAGGGAACCTGAGGACTTCAACCAGCATCCTCCTGTCTTACAGTCTCTTTTATGTGGTTTTGCATCGCCGCACAACTGGGTATCTTATGGTATCGTTTTTTTCGGGGGGGCCGTGGGCCATGAGCCACCCTTTGTCAGCAAAAGCATTGCTTGTTGATGGACAACATTCCGTGAGGCCTGTAAACACTCGGATCTGTTGGGCATACCACGTCTCTTCAGGTATTTCTTGAGCATTTTCTTGTTCCTTGTCACAAGGCATGAGCTTGCCTTCTCTCCAGGCGCTGTGCGAGCAGTTCCAAATTTCTTGTGACGGGTGCGCACCTCAGAACGTTTCCAGCATCATCTTTGCGAAATGGGTGGGTGCCAATTCTGCCAAGAAAGCGAGATCTCTGATGATCCCAAAGATTCTAACATTTCACGTTGGCAGCAAACTGCTTGGCCGGAGAATCAGGGGGTGGTTCTGCTTGGCTGTCAGCTTCCAGTCACAAACACACATCAACCCCCAACCGAGTTCTTCCTTTTGGCCCTGAAGACACATGACTCCCAGATTCGGAGAGGAGGCGAGGGGGTCAGCGCCTCAAGCCTGGCCAGCGGCGAAAACGCCGAGGTTTGACGACCTCAAGATCTTTCCAGCCACTCAGCTGGCGGATGAGCAGGCGCCGCGTGTGGGGTCCACGAAAAGCGGACCCCCAGTCCGCGGGAGTGTGGAGGCGAAGCGGGGGGCGGCTTTTTCTGGGGGAACAGAGGTGTGACGTGTGACGTTGGGTTCCTTGTTCTGTTTGAAGGAGGCACCTGGAAGAGACATGAAGAGACACGCAGTGGAGCAGGTTTTGGCCCGTTAGCATGCGAGCTTTTGTTCGAAGATTTTGCGTGGGACCTCAATAGGCCTTTTACCAACTTGAAAGCTTTACGATCAGGACAGTGTTGCGTGGTTCATGTGGTCAGTAGCTTCAGCAGATGTTTCTGGAGGCCCTCATAATGGCAGCCATGGCTGGACGTCCAAGCTCTGGTTGATGATGGGACGCCGGGTTGAAGGGCTGGCGCTCCAGCTCCAACAGTATCCTGAAAGCCTTAGTCAGTCCTTAGGACTGAGACACTGTTGCCGTGCAATCTTGACAGTGTCCAACACACTGTTGAAACTATCCCCATCATGCAGTACACGCACATGCTGGCCTATCAAGCTTATAAGGTTGCTTTGAACAAATGCTGATGGATCGTTCGTCCCGCAACCGAACCCACATCAAGCCACATGAGGCCTCCAAGCCACACTTGGCTTGGACACCCTTATATATCAGATTGCATGAGCAATACAAACCAGGTTTCGGTTGAGGGCAAAGGGGTGCAAAGAATCGCCAACCCTCCCTTCGAACGCATGCAGCAAGGCAACCCGGTTGGACCTTTGCTTGAATGAAGTGTTGGTGGTTGGACTTAGGGGAGGCTCTGCAGCTCTCCCCTGTTGGTGGCCAGCATGTGTGCAAAACGGTGACTCTTTCGGTCTGAAGAGCAGATCGACTTTTGGGGTGTTCTTTTTCTTTTTCGAAACCGACGTCACACATCCCGTCGCCAGGCCGTGGTGCTGGGCCCAGGCATCGCTCCCAGCGGCCCGGGATCCAGAGGTGACGCGACGCGGTAGGCGGTAGGCGGTCACAAGGCGGTCTCGGTGCGGTCTGGAGGCGATTCGCAGCGCCACTTCACCGGATGTCCGAGCTGCAAACTTCCAATTTTCCATCATGGAGTTTGTAAACGGATGTAGGGAACTTCGCCACAAAACTTAGGAGTGGAGGTTTCTTGTGCTTTAGGTGTGGAGTCAAGAGAGAAGTCATTTGGCTTGGTATCAACCGATTCGGCTGGAGCCAATCTGACCAGTGCATCAGGATCAGGGTAGCTTCACAAATCAGCCCGCAACCATGTGCAATGAAGCTCTTCTCTTTGCTGTTGTCATCGACGGGCACCGCGCGGCGGACCGCGCATGACCCAGCTTGCTGGGAGGGCTTCCAGTACGAGGAGTGTTGCGGACCCTGGTTTGGGCCATATGGCAATGCAAGCTGTTGGGACCAGACCTTCACTCCACAAAGATGTTGCGGGGAGGAGTATGCTGAGAAAACGCTTCATAAGGAGCCTTGCCAGTGCTGCAACCGGACTCATGAGCTTGCAATCCCGAAGTTCTGGTCGATTTCTGCCAGCGTCCAGAAGGAAGGGGTGCCCATTTTCTTTGACGCTCTGACTCCCTGGGCGGAGTGGCTTCGGAAGGTTTATCCCAAATGGGAGCCGGACACCTTTGAAGTCTTTCGGCGCATGGTCCCTGGGAGATATGTTTTAGACATTGGCGCATGGATAGGCTGGGCCGTTGTTTTCAGCCACGCTTTCAGACACTCCTGTTTCTCCCGTTCCGCAGCCGTTCGTCTGGTCGTTGCCGTCTTTGCCGTCAATGTCGACCCGTCGACCCTGCTGTCGACCCGTTTGTGCCGCGCTTCAGGTCCAACGGTTCTGTGGTCAGCGAACTTTGCCAAACATGTCTTTGCCGTAGAGCCTGCCCCGACGGCCTATTGCCAGCTGGTTGCCAACCTCAACTCAAATCCATTGTTCATATCAAATCGGGTCTCTGCGGTTCATGCAGCCTTGCATAGGAGCCAAGGGCAAACTCTTGTGGTTTGATTTGTTTATGCTTCTGTTTCACCATCGTCCCCCCGTCAGCTCATGGCGAACCGAAGACAGGAGCAACATGGAGATGCAGATTGAAAACTCTGGCGACTCGGAGGACAAGCTTCACTTGGGGCCTCCCCGACCCCGCCGGCACCGCCGGCATCGTCGGAAGCTGGGTCATGTGAAGGCGCGGACAATTGAAGACCTGCAAGACGAGCACCCAGGAGGCATTTAGAGGAAATGAGTGGATCAGAACTCTGAAAGCATTTTGGGCCCTCAGAGGGTTTTCACTCAACGACTCGTCCAAATATTCCAAAGGACTCATCTTTTCTTCATGTCTGGAAGTCATGCCAGACAATTTTTTCGGATATTAAGATAGGCATAGATAGGCTACAGGTCTAGTATCAACTGGATTTACTGTAAATCTTTGCACCATTTCTTATATCCATTTTCCTCTACCTCAGGATGCCGGGTATCCGCGAGGTCTCGTTCGTAAAGATTGACACAGAGGGACATGAAGAAGTCATCGTGCCTGCTCTGGAGTCCTTCTTCCGGCAAAAACGGCCGACGGTCTTGGTGTCTTTGCATCCCATGTTTCTTGGACACCGACGAGTGCAGAAAGTCGTCCAGCTTCTACAGCGGATCTTCCCGTACCTTTACGAGGTGCCTTGTTTTATTTTCCCCCTGCATCGAGAGGTGTTCTTGATCGTGAAACAGCACCTGGCCCGAATACTTTAAAGCCAATGATTTGCGTGTGATTGCGTGTGCGTGTCTTTTTTGAGCACTATTTTACATCGAAGTCACATCATCGATCGACCATCATGGACTGAAAACCATGTCCCTTTAGAAGCCTCTGGTTCTCCACCTGGTCGCTGCTTTGTCCTCGTTTGCATTGGTTTCTGCCTGGCAGGTGGACATGAAGACCCCTTTCGACATTCAGAGGAGAAGCTATTTTGGCGGATCCCACAACGGGACGGATTGTTTGGCGACCTGGGAGCCTCTTTGAAAGCGGAGGAAAAACGACACCGATGCTATTTTTGGCGTGTCGCACTCGTGGGACGGAGCGGAGAAGAAGACGCGCTGGTGGAACGGGGCGCGACCGGAGAGCACGGTGGAGATTGCGGTGCTTCAACCGCGGCTTTGGGGCGGGTAAGAGCAAGAAAGACCGGGTCCAAATGATTGGTCAATATTGGGTGTAAATGAGATTTGGACCCTTTATGCCGATAGACGTCAATAGACCGATGCAACACCTTGTTGGTGAAACGGGGATGCAGCTACTTGAAGGTGTTGGAGGAGCAAAGTTCGGGACACAGCCATGTTCGACTCCTAGCCGTCCCAATATAAGAAAGAGTTCATCCCTATGTGGCACAGCCATTTGCGAAGGCTACCCTCCCCCAAACAATGGAATTGGACTACTAGGATCAAGGACGCTGCTAGAGGCTCCTGGCCTTACTACTAGCAACAAGGACGCTACGAACGGGGCTCCTGGCATCGCTACTAGTAGGAGCCCCTCAAAGGACAACAGCCGATCCCTTGGGGCGGTCAGCGGAGGCCACACTTGGCTGATCGATGGACGGAAAGACAAGGCGAGAGACGAAGCGAACATGGCGGCGATGGGCTCCAACCTAAACGAAGCAACAGAACATCACCGAAAATTACCAAGTGAGAAAACAGAAATTGCTTTGAGCAACCGAAGAGACCGGACCAGTTTCATGACTCAAACCAAACATCACTGAGTTGAGCAAACACTCAATCACCGATGGCCTGGTCTGGTTGGACCGGTTGGCCTCCCGGACTGGTTGGGCTCGGGCCTCGGGAGGTGAAGCCTCATGCACTCTACCGCATCAGTTTGCAGTGGAACGAAGAGCTCCGGAAGAAGAGGCCAGGGAAGAAGCTGCGCCTGCGCCATCTGCTGCAGGATCCCATATACGAGTCTTGGGTCTTGACTGTTGTGTATAAGTGGGTCCCAAATAGATAGAAGTTCGTAGCTTCTTGTGCTGTAGCCCAAGAGCGCCTTGGCAGTAGGAACTGTGGGAACGCTCGGATTCTTGGTTCCCAAAAGAAAGCTTCAAGGTTTGTGCAAAAGGTGCAGGAATGGGTGTTACTCGCCACTGCATGTTGGAGTTGGACAAACGGATGTTTGATGAGTGTATTGCGTTGACCCAACCCTGGTTGGCTTGTTCTTTTTGTCATGTTCTGTTTTGACCAGAGCCAAATCCACTTTGATGCCTGTATATATTTCACTGCCACTGCAGTGTACTCTTCAGAGCACGTCCACCACCCCTCTGCGAGTTACACACCTTTTCGCCGCATCGACGCACCTCATTTTGGATCGAAGAGCGGCCGATGTTTTTGAGACAGGACAGCACAGATGGTACAGATGGCACAGATGGCCGATGATACAATGGAGCCGTTACCAACATAGTAGCAGAAGGACCCAGATGGCAAAACAACGACTATTCAGACTATTCCCACGTTGGGTTGCGACGCCCCTTTCATGAGGACGACCCCCGAAAGCTTCGTTGGTTGAAGCAATGGATTTGGGCAGCAGTTCACCTTTGACCAACCCAGATAGGTTCAGGATGTTCAGCTTGTGTGTCAAACTGAGTGAGTATGTGAGAGCCTCCGCACCTCCGCTGTCCATGATCTGATGGAAGGGCTGCAATGCAAACGGCTCAAGCTTGACCACGAGGAGACTCCGTTGGCACGGCGGATGCGGCAGAACATTCGCTTTTTGGCAGATGACGCATTGAAAGGCGAGGCGATCGGCGATAGGCTTGATGCTTTGATAGGCGATAGGCTTGCAGCTTTTTTTGGATCAAAGTCGATCCATCTACAGTGGGGCAGAGCCGAGTTCCAGGAGGCTCATCATAAGCCGCTTATGATATGGCCTCTCTGGAGTCGACCCGTACACTGACCGCATACACTGACCGCGTACACTGACCGCGTACACGGAGTGCGTACTCCACCAGGGGGGGGTTTTCTCCACGAATCCTCACGTTGCGAGTGGAACCAGATGTTCTGGAGCCGCGAGAGGTCGCAAGCCCGGTACCTTTGGAGAAGAGGTCGCTGCAGCCTTCGTGGCCAGCGAAATGGAGGAGATCGGGTGCCTTCCCGCAGGCGAGGATGGCACGTATTTTCAAACAGCCACTGGGAGCTGGAAAGGTCTTTTTGGTGCTAGAGCCTGGCTTACCTACGCCAAGTTGCTTTGCCCTTCCTTTTTTGGTACACCTCCCATCTATCTAGAGCTACAGAAAGTCAGGTAACTCGGTAACCCTGCAAGCAGCAGTGCATCGCAGAATTAACTAATTTTTTTGGAACAGCCCTGCGTTCCTTTACACATTTTACAGTATAAATCAAATTTATAGAATATGGAACGGCGAACTGCTTTTTGTCTTCATATGTTTTTCAATCAGATACATATCATCTTCATTTTTTCACTTGGTCTGATGACTCAGAAACCTCCTGTTTTTGGTCTTTTCGGGAGTCTGAAACTGAGGTGAAGATGGTTGGCTTGACTGTGAAAGAAGAGACCTCAAGGCTTGGTTTCAAGGTGAAGGACTTTCAAATCACGGGGACATTTGGCGACCTGAGCTGCGGAGAGCATCACTTTCTTTAGACTGAAGAAATAAGCGTGGTAGACCATGGGGGCACGCTGAACCCGCCGAAGAGTTTAGGAACACTAGGGTGTTGGTTTCAGAGGGGAATCGTCAGTCATCGAAAGACAACTGTTGGCTTGCAACATCTTGCAACTATGTATGACCCCCAGTTCACTTACTTGATCTTACAGTGGGTTCAGAGTAGATGGCACAATCCCCAAGCTCGGTGGTTTATATGGACCCCTCTCTAAAGGACATCTTGGGGTGCCAGTGCCATCGAACCTCTGAAACAACTGTACTTGAAACGGATCTTGGACGGATAAGGTGATGATTATGTCCATTCCATGGATCCAACGGACTGTGGCGAGAGCGAGATCCTGTCATCGCTGGAAAGCGACCTTGTCTTTGTGGGGCATGGCGTCAAGGCGCCAGAACTGAGTTGGGATGACTTTAAGGAGCAAAGCATGGTTGGCAAAGTCATTCTGGCCTCTTGACCTGTCATTCTGTACACTTTTCCACCCTCTGAAAGCAGAAGTTGCCAGTTTCAGGTCACCCCAAAAAAAGCCACATAGATCATCATAAATCCATACAAGCGCATTTTTTTTTCAGCGGTTCGTTCTTGTACAGGTTTTGGTCAACCAACCACAAGTTCCGCCCTTCCCAAGTGATGATATGCTATACTATGGCCGCTGGTCCTATAAGCTTGAAGAGGCAAGACGGCGAGGGGCAGCCGGGTGTTTGATCATCCATTTTAGCCACTTGATTTGATTGAGGGACTATGCATGGCTATGCCTTTTGTTTGACTTTTTGGGTGATGCTGTTGATTTCCCAGCCAAAAGTGTGAAAACCGTTTTGGAAGCGTTTATGATTGCCAAGCTGTCGAATCACCTGTCAGATTGCGCAGTGATTTGTGTGATTTCCATGCTTTTGAGGAGCAGTAAGCTTCGCCGTTGATGCTGAAATTGAGGTGAAGAATTTGCTGGTTATCCCTGGAGTGTTACACAGACTGGCTACAAAGGAGAGAAAGTCTCCTTGGAGAAGGAACAGGCAAGTGAGCTAGATCATGCCAGTTGTCTACTGTACCCCATTCCAAAAAAACATGAACATTGCCAGAAGAGGATTTTTTCTTTCTTTCTTTTCCCCCCAACAGCGAAGCTTAGGGGTTTTCAGCCACAGTTATAGACTTCGCAGCAGGTTCCGGAGCAGGCTCGGGCACCGGTTCCGGAGCAGGTTCCGCAGGAGGAGCTGTCCCGGAACAGGTCCCGGAAGAGGTTCAGGAGCAAATTCCGGAGCAAATTCCGGAGCAGGTTGCGGAGGAGGTTCCCGAGCAGGAGGTTCCGGAACAGGCTTCCACTTGATCAGAGAATGGTTGGATGCATTGTCGAAAAAGACTGTCATGACCAAGCGGCCTGCCTCAAGCATGTGTTGCCACGCCGCTACGCCGGCATGACTCGCGTTGTCACGCTGATGTTCCTGTGTGGTGTCATGCTGACACGTTTTCATGCTGGCGTGCTGGCATGGGTCCCGTTAATATTGCGAATTGCGAGATGTTGTCACGCTGAGATGCCGAAGTCGGGCCATGCCGTCGTGCTGACTTGCTGGCAAAATTCAGAGTGGGCTCCGGGTTCCGGATCTTGCCTGTAGTGGCGTTGTCGTGACCTGTGGGCACATGATATGTGCTGTGCCGACGTATCACCGTGTTGGCATGCTCGCATGACACATTGAAAAGGCTCGCGTTTTAATAGGCAAAAAGCACGACACTTGCTGGTGAACTTGCGATGGTGCCATTCCTTAGTAGGCGGCACCAGCTGTTGTTTTTTTGGGCTCGGCTTATTCTCCTACACTCGTTTTGGGAGGGTGTTTTCACTCTATGTAGTGACGTGCGCTGTACCACTGTCAAGTCATTTCAAGTCAATGTTTGATGTGCTTTTTGCTCAGTGACTTCTCCCAATGCTCAGACGCGTTGTCACTAGCTGCTACAGAAGTGGCTAAACGTGGCAAAAACTTTGGGACAATTCATCAACAGTTGCCACGTCCTGAGTCCTGTGGACGAATCCTAGAATTTCAACATAGGCCCCCTGTCTTCGGTGTTTTTTGGGGTCCTTCCTTCATGTTCTTTCATGTTTCTACTTTTTGGGCGTCCCAAACCCATAAGTTGCTGTCTGAAAAAGACCCCCCCAGGCACGAAGAGGCTCCGTCCGCACGAACCTCGGTTTGGAGTTCCAAACCGAAACAGGCTCCCAAATTCGGTCAACACCCGTGATGTGAAACCACATGTCTGAGCAGTGGGTGCCGTTCATCCCAAAGCAAATCTGACTGGGTTGGTGTTATTTCGACCAGGTGAATCCATTGATGCTGCAGGGCTGGTTGAGCCAAAGGATGGGATACTTGGTTGAGGCAAGGGAGATAGGGTTTTCTGCGACTTGGAAAGAAGAGGAGAAGGTGCTAAGGCCTTTTCGGACAGTTGCACAACAACCCAAGCCAAGGGAGGTTTTCGATGGGGTGGCCCCGATGGGCTCCTTGCAGTTGCAGATGGTGATTTTCAGGATGATGCCCCAAGGGGCACGCTGTTCTCTTTGCGTTGTTCGGTCGTTGCCTGGTTGCGGGTGTGTTTGACGTAGTACAGTAGTACATTATATATAGAGTTGGGTGTTTCATCTTGGATCATGTTGGCCATTGATTCATCTGCGAAAGATCCGTGAACTGCTCCTGATGCAGGCCTGGAGTCGAGAGGTTCAATCTTTCACCATGTCATACTAGACTCACTCAAACAAGGCACACACTCAAAACAAGTTTGGGCACTTGAGTAGTTGCCCACTCAACTCCTTGCGCCCAACTCTACTTCTTGCGCTTTTGTATGAAAGACATTCACTCTGCTGACCGCCCTGAAATCATGTGTTGATACCCGTGTAACGCGGAAGAAGACGCCGAAGATATCGGATCGCCGCTTCCCCATCCTGCAATGCGCCACAGATCGAAATACAGCACCGTGGTTGGTCAGTTTAGCAGAGGGGTTTAGCTCTGAAAGTCGCGAATGGCGACTGACCAAGTCTTGATTCATCGCATCTCTGGTCAAAGGGAGGCCATGGCTCTAAAATAGTTACTTTCAGTGCATAACACTCTTCATCGGTTTGGGTGGCAAAATTTTGTTGTAAAACCACGCGCGGCGGTTTCTTCTGAAAGGCCTTGTCTGGCGGAGTGTCAGCTGTCTAACAGGCACCACCTCGCTGAGATGGGGCAGATGCCTCTCTTGGGCTTTTGACGCCTTTCTCCTGAGTCGCCTGGTTTCGGGCGGAGTTTGGAGCCTTGCAGGCCCCAAATTTGGGAGCTCTGATATTTGACCCTTGAACCAGACTCCTCAAGCTTTCCGGAAAACCGATGCATGCTGAGGAGAAAAACTGGCGGAGGCCTTTGGTGGCACTCTGCAGAGCTGGTGCACAGAGGCGTGTGCCTCTGACCGAATCAGATTCGCTTTAAAGGACTTGCAAACATAGAAGCGGACAACAAGTTTATTGTTTCTTGTCGTTTTGCACTTCACTAAGTCATGAAACAGGGCCATTCTCTACTTCCATGTTGGTGTGTCAGATTGTGGTTGTGGTTACCATCATGTTTGAAGAATGAAGACCTTTGTGGCCAGGCCAGCAAGTCCGACTTCCAGCCCTTCACTGTGGGCCGCATCTCTCATGAGGTGGAATATCAGCTCCGACGCTTCCAGGTGCGGCACGGCGATCCTGGCGGCGCGGATTCATTTCTTATTCTTTTTAAAGACCACGCCAGGCCTGTCGTTGGGCCGCTTGAGGAAGACATCCGTTTACTGTTGGGGTTGTCTCGGGCTGGCCACAATAGCTGTGGCCCTTGTCGCCCTTTCTTCACCGCCTTGTCACGGGTGCCGTGTGTCCTGCTTGGCGCTGTGGGCCCTGTCTTCTCCGCCTGGTCCGGGCCTTGCGGCGCTGTTTTCGTTTTTAAATGTTTTTAATTGTTATTTTTTCACCGCCCTTGTCCGGCAATTTTTGGTGGCTATGAATGCAACAGTGATGCAGCAGTTCAAGTTTGATACCATCCTGTTTCCCACTCCCATTTTTGTTTACATGCTGTTTTCAAGCAGCTGGAGCCTATAGGAAATTATGGGAATGTAAGTACAAAGGTTTCCACCGCATTGGAATTCAAGGAGCTGACATAAAAACTGCGCTGAACTTGTTTAGGGTCTATGCTGTAATATTTGTTTTTTGGATGTTGGGCTTGGACGGTCGTAGACGTGTTTCAAAAAACACGACCCCGTTGGTAGACTTGTGGTACAGGAAAAAGAACGCACCCAGAACGCTTGGGGATTGGCTTTTCGATTTTGGTTGCCTTGAGGTGCGATTTCACCATGTTTTTTCATTGACCGTTTACATTGCTTCGGGACACTCATGTAAAAACTCGAGCGAGCAGATCACACACATATGTATATATATATTATATGTATTAATACAACATTTATGAATCCTATCCTGCAATCCAGCGCTATCAGAGTTGCTTCCTCCCACTTCCTGCGCAGTAAAACCGCAGGGCCGGAACGTGCTCGGGCTCATCTCTGGCAATGTGGCCCCTCGCGAGGTGGTGGTCATTGCTGGGCACCATGACCACCTGGGAGAACAAGGCAATGAAATCTATAACGGAGCGGTGGACAACTGCACTGGCGTGGCCACTCGGTGGTTGTCCAATGCCCACCGGTTCGAAGGTCTCTCTAGTGGTGAACCAGTTGGCTGGGGTTGTTTGTTGTTTGGGGGATGGAATGGCGGACCAGTGCGTAAACAAGGTGGACTGGCCTGAACAGTTTGGGATTGTTGGAGTGTATTATATTGAAACAACTGTTTGTACTTTGTACTTAGATTTATATATATATACGCATGTGATGTACATATATATATATACACAGATACATTACCTGCTTATCCACCATTTTGAGATTTTGTGCCCTTGCTGGTGCGGTTTGGGGCCCCAGTCAGTTGTTTGCACGATGAGCCTCGCCCGTGCTTGCATAAGTGTGATATATCTTCAGGAACGGAAGAATGAACCAGTGTGAGACTACAACACTTTTTCTCCAAATGGGCACGACAAGTTGGACTACGCTATTGACCAGCATTCTACGCACACACGTACTTTGACTGCAAGTCGTGCACATGAGGGACCTGTATGTGGACATCAGGGATTTGGTTCCTCGTTGACAGAAAGTCCCAAGCCACGTTTTGCAGACCTCGTTACAATCTTTTCGGACCTCTGGATCTCCAATTTCCTTTGTGGGGTTCCCACTGTAAACCTCTGCCTTTTGGAGGGTTGAGTGCTTTTTTTGTTTGACCTTCAGACCCCAAATCCATCATCCAAAAGGCAGACCTCTTTCCCTTCTTCCAGGGGATCGTTGTTCCAGGGGATCGTTGCCTGGGAGGTCCTCCCTACTGAGCACACCCATCTCGGGAGGGATGCGATTGGCGCCGCTCCATGCTCCTCGTCGAGCGCCCGCCCTCCCTCGAGGCGATGATGCTGGCGACGGCGCGCCTCTTGAAGGACATCTCCTTGGGCCGCTCCGTGCTTTTCATGGCGCCCACCGCAGAGGAGTATCTGTGAAAGGACATCGCCGGCTGTTTTCCTCAACTTTTGGGACCCAAAGCTTTGGACTTTTGGTGCTGTTGACCAACTATTTCTCTCATTTTGAATCCCAAGTGTTTGAACATGTTTGAACACTATTTTGATAGGAGTACAACAGTTTCGAGTTCCCTTATTAAGTGAGGTGTGGCATGCTGGGCTCCGAGTTTTATGCTCAACATCCGCTGGTGGGCGGGCAGCTGATCCAGCCAATTGCGGCCTTCGCGTTTGATGTGGGAAACGTGTGGGGCAAGACGGCGGATCTGGCCATTTTGGGCTTTGGCAAAAGCACCTTGGACCCATTGCTGATGGAAGCGGCTGAGAGCCAAAAGCTACGGATCATCCCTGACCAGCAACCAAAGATGGGGCTCTTCTATCGTAGTGACCACTGGAGCTTTGTACGTCATGGAGTGCCGGGGTGCTGGTTCTTCTTTGGGCATGATTTTATTGGCCGGCCAGCCACTTATTATGAGGAGGTGATTGGTCGATATATCAAGACGGAATATTATAAGCCCGCGGACACCTACAAGGAGCACTGGAGTATGGAGGGGCTACTGTCCCAAGTGGAATATACTGTGGCAGTGGTGAAGTTGCTAAGCTCCCGAACCGATTTTTATCCCAAGATCCTTGAACAGGCGCCGCCGGACACTCCGCCTGTGCCAAGTCCGGACAACTCTTGGAGGATGCAGCGTGGGAAGAAAGGTGTCGGTTTTGGCCTGCGATGTTTCGACTGCAAAATCGAAGGTTGCGTATGCTTCCTCTAAGGTTGCATATGTTTACAGCTGACAACTGATGGACAGCGCCAGCGCCATGCGCTGTTCCAAGTTCATTTCAGAGGATCCGTGATGCCTTTAAAAGATGACCCGAAGCAGCGTTCGGCGGATCAGGTTGACCGCGCTTTGCCGGTTGGTCGTAAGGAAGTCGAGGATCATCCCAAAGCCACGGAGGAATAGCCACACACACAATGGGCTTCATGGTTTTGCTTAAGGTTCTTTACTTTCCCTATTGGTAAATCCCCAATATGTGTTTCTTTCCAGGTTTCTTAGACTTGCTCTGACCCAACAGAAGGCCGCCCAATGTGCGAGGAAACGGCGAGGGAACGAGCGACCAACGACCGTCCGGTCCAAACAGGCTGACCTCGCTGACTCGTCGGGTGGGATGCCTGTCGGTCTCCCACGGGCTTGTTCTGACCTCGCTGACTCGTCAGGTAGGTCGACACATGTCGACACCAGTCCTTTTTGAAAACAAGTCTTCATCATCTTCCATCGCTCCTTCTCTTCCTTTGAAGGGTCGCCGGTCGTTCCGGTCGTTCAACCCGGAACGACCTTCGAAACGAGTTCGCCGGTGCCCCTCGCGGAGCCCCCGGGTCACGCCGGACCCGTCGATCACCAGCCCCCTTGACTCAAGAAATATTTTTGTACTCGGGGCGAGGATGGGCGAGGACCCTCACTCCACCCTAGAAGTCCAAAGACTATTCTTGGCACCACCCAAGTCAAGGGAATTCCTTTTCGAACCACCTAAAAAGACCGCAACTGGACTCGTCACCCCGCTGCCAGGGTCTTTTGGGAGGTGGTGGAGGCTTCGGACCTGCCGATCAAGGCAGGCCCAGCGAGTCGCTCGTCGCGGTCGCTCGTCCCGTGCGCTGAGTTGCCCCGCGGGCGCCCGTGCTCCGTTGCGGGTCCAGTGATTTGGAGACACCGAGTAGAAGGAGAAGGTAGAAGGTGAAGTGATCGGAGAAAACGAGTCCTGAGAGATGCGATGAGATGCATGTGGTACCTTAGTGCGAAGCTTTTTACAGGTCTGTTCAAGGTCTGCTTATGACCTCAGATGGGGATCGAGTTCGATATTCTTGCTTTATTGGGTTTTGGTATCCTCGAAGCAAGAGAGGAAAAACACTCTTTGCGGTTCTTTAAGGTTTTGCTCGTGTACCTATATACTCAGGCAGCTTTTTGCATTTGCGTTCGTAGAGCTTGGCCCCAAATGATGCAACATTGCATGGGGAGTTGAAGAGGATGCTACTGGATCTCTTGCTCATCGCTTGCCGGATCTCTTTTCTATTTTTTCGAGGTCGTGCGACACAGCTACTACATCGTGGCTTCCTGGACGGCCTACAAGTGCGGTTCTCGATCTTAGCCTCGCAGCAAGGCTTGAAGGTGAGAGCTGAAGAGCCCTCCCGGACCCTCCGTGTTCCGAACTGGGGTTGGACCAGGCCCTTTGAGATGGTGCCCCTGCGCAAGGGGGAGCTCTACGAATCCACCGTGAGGTGCGAAAGGGTTATGCCGTGTTTGGAGAGGAGCCACCAACCCTGGAAAGAGTAGCAGTGATTGTATTGTCCCTTGAACAGCTTTCGAAATAAATCGTTGATCGTGCAGAAGAAACCATTCATGTCTGGATCTTGGACTACAGTAAGGTTGTTGATACTAGTAGCTCCTGGCATCGCTACTAGTAGCAAAAAACTACTAGTAACAAACGGCATTTCTACTAGGAACAAGATGCTAGTAGGTTGGAGGTCATTGCTATTAGATTCCCATGTCCATAGCTTTGACATAGATCGGATCTTAAACTTTCGGAGACGTTACCCGGTAGACGATAGACGATTCAGAGGACATTAGACGATAGCTGCACCTTCTAAGCAGAACTGCTTCAGGTTCATCCTTGAGCTGTTCAGCTGTAAACAGCTTGTAACTGCTTCAGATTTGAGGTTGAAAGCACCTGCTGTTTCATGTGGTGCCTCCTTGGTTCTTCGCTTCGCTGGTGTGGTTCGAGGCGTTTTTGTTCGGGTCAGACTGGTCAACCGAATCAGGTGGTCAGACTGGGCGGACCATCGCCACCTGGCCACCGATACACCGAACCAGAGGAACAGCGACGTCCAACGTGGCAACTCTGACGGTTGGCTCCAGCAACTCTGACGTATGTGACCTATGCGCAAACGTTTACAAGACTCCACCAAGCGACAATTGAACAAAGGCATTACTCAATGATACTCAATTAATCTGCAATCGTCCAGAAATGCTGCACAATGTTAGATAGCTTGAGGGAACTCTTTCTATTTTGACATTTTTGATCATTTTTATATGCATTGTTTGTACTGAACGCTTCATTGAAACCTTCCGTTCTTGCCTACATAATATCAACATTTGCTCCATCTAATTCTGCTTTGCTGCAGTTCTTGCTGCCGGCCCTGTTCTGTTATATTGTTATCAACATCGATGTCTCTGATCGCCTTGTATCCTGCTATCCATGACATGACCATGCACGACGGTAGATAGTAGAAAGCTGAATCTTACACCAAGTCATGACAGAGGGGATTCTTTGGGCACTTGTATCTGGTATCAACATGTATCTATCATAAGGCGGCTACTGTGAGACGCATCGCTTCTCTCAAGCCAACACACCCACCGCGCTGCAGGGGTTTCTCTCCGTGGCCGCGGGCTGGGCTTCCGCCTCACTCGTTGCGGCCAGGATCGGCATCCAGGACCTCGAAGAGTTCCAATTCCTGCGCGATGCGGACGTGCTGCAGGCTGCGGTCGGGCGCACGGAGGGTCCAACGCGCTGCGGTCGGGGGCGGTGGAGAATGGATGGAGACGGACAGATGGAACAGTAGGAACATGGGAACAAGTGGACGCGGTGAGGGGAGAATGGATCTCGGAGTTTTAAAGTGGAAATGACATCCAAAGCTTCGAAGGTTTCATAGTACTTATATGTAGATGTAGATGGTACACTCCGCCAGATGATTGCAACAAGAGAATTGACACTGCTGCTATTTGCTGCTTATTGTTTGACATCTTAAAAAGGCTTTAAGCTTATAAACATACCAGAGTAGGCAAACACTAGCGACTCTAGTATAGAAATTGGTGCAGTTTGACTGTGAAACTGCCAAGAGGGTTTCCCTGAAGTTGAACGTGATCATATGGAAAACAACCGGACAAGCCATCTGTAAAATGCAAACATGTATACTGTATAATTACATCTCAAGTGGCACAGAATGTTTTCTTTCAGAAGTATCGCAAGACTCGACTGTAAGTTGTTCACCAAAGTGGGCACTTTGGATAGTCCACAGCATCCGCCACCCCGCCACCACGGGGTGTATGGGTTGAGACAGGTGAGACACAGGGTGAGACCCTCTGAGTCACACACCACCTCTTTTGTGGAGGAAAATGGCTCTTCCAGGGCCTACTTTCCATGTCCATGATCATTTCAGGGAGTGTCGGTCCCTTACACCTAAGGTTTTTTGAGCCCCATCTCACACTCCAGGCCATCTATCCAGCCGAGAAGGGCGGTAGCCATGCAGTTCCGGCCGGCCGGCCCGGCCAAAAAGAGCCGCCTCTGGGGGGCCTTTGGGGCTTTGCGTGGTCGTCCAGGCCATTTGTCCTTGGAAATACTTGGCATCCTTTGTTCTGATTGAGGCTCTGTTGTATCAAAGGTCTTATCCACAAAGTCATAGATGATCCAGGCGCCACCGATGCGCGAAATGTCCAATGTGACTTCGACTTCCTGACATCGAACGGCTTTCCCGTTTTTGCAATAAGGGCAAGCGCATGAACATACATCACGATATACATGAAGGCTACCTAGACGAATGCTTAGCATGGTTTGTGGTCAAGATGTGTTGAGTCTAGTGCAGGTGTGTTGGAGATGTTGAAGCCTTGGCTTGCTGGAGCGTACAGAAATGTACAGAATCCCATATTCTACTGAAACTGCACTGCCCCTGCCCGGCATCAAAGATCCAGCTGAACATTGACTCCTAAATCTCAAGATTTCATATTCTACCCAATCCATTTGTGATTGCATAGCAGCTCGCCTAGCTAGTCCGAGCACTTCGAGTGTCCACGCCCTCTCTCTCTCTTGACCCTGACACCCAAAAAGAACCTCGAAGGTTCAACCACATTTCACCCTCCAAAGTCCTGCAGAAACCCTCAGACCCCCCTCGTCCGGTCCGGACAAGAACCTCACCTCGGTCGTGTCTCTCCTCTCACCGTGCGATCCGGTCGATCCCTCGAGGTCTGTGGTCCCGATTCCTTGGGACGCGGGAAGTTCTGGCGCCTCGCAGGGCAGAGTGGCCAAGCCTGGCGGATCCAACTGCAGGCGACGACGGAAAGAAGCAGTTGTTGGAGCGGCGGGAGCGGCGGGAGCGGCGGGAGCAGTTGCGGCGGGAGGGTGTCCTGTGTTCGACAGGTTTGGATGGAAAGGACATCATATATAACAGTTAGAATGGGCCTTGCCCATCTTCCAACGCTGAACCCTGAACCCTCACAACCCCAAACATACACACATCCCCTCAAAAAAAACATCAACAAAATCATCAACATAACCCATAACAAAAATATCACAATCAATAATCATAACAATCAACCATAAACTCAAACCCCAAAAAAGAACATCCAATATTTCAACAAGATAAATCTTGTTGAAATATTACCCGCTAAAATTACATAAACAAATAATCAACAAACAAAACCCCATAAACCACAACAACCCTCAACCCTCAAAAAAATCAAACAGCATAACCATGCCCAACCATTATCCCCCCAAAAAATATGTTATAATTTCTGTGGTAAATTGTCGGGCATGGTTATGTTGATAGAAAATTTATATTAAAGAATATGTATTAAGATTATACATTATTATTCTTAATATTTATTTAAATACTTTTCAAAAAGAAATATTTTTAATAAACCCCTTTAACCCACCCCCTTGGACCCCCCTGTCAGCATCCTGAACGATGAGAAGAAGCAGAGTTGATGGTCTGGACCTTGATTTTTTTAAAATATAAATATGAATGTATATATGTATATTTTCATACTTAGTATTTTCCACAACTTCTATTACATCTATCACAGTATGGTATTATATTCTCCAGTGTATGGGTGTAATCATTATTTACCCTTTGCGCAGTTAAATTTGTTGTTATATTTCCCCCTTTAATAATTGTATGAAACCCACACCCACAGTACTTACATTGGTTGGTTACATTATCAAAAAACCATTGAACATTTACATAGCCTTTTTTTGGTATTGTTCTTTTTGCTTTCCTGTCCTGTTGCTTGTAATTTTCTAGTTTTCTTTCATATTTACTTTTCATACATTTATAATTGAACTCATCAGAGACTCATCATTTACATCATCACTATATTTAAAAAACTTTACCTTGTTAAAATCTCTTGCTCTTGTAATTGCTGTCCATAACCACTCCGTATAATTTCTAATGTCAAAATGGTTATAATCAAATATTGTTATATCTCCATCTATGCTACTACCTTGCGCAGAATGGCAAGTAGTGCAATGAGCAAATATAAAATTATCTCTTACCTTCTTAGTTTGAATGGATTGAAGTATATTAGTTTTAGTATTTTTCAATGTCATAACACCATCCTTTCCAATATGGACTATCTCATATTTAAAATTTACATTAAATACTGATGTAGGGGTTTTAGTGTAGTCTCTGCATATCAAAAATTCCCCCACTTCATATTCATCTTTTCTATTTTCCAGTTTCCTAATTTCACTTGCTACATTCTTGCAAGTATCATTTAAATAGGCAATGTTATGCTTTGAGCCACTTATGCTAGTGGTATATCTGAAATATTTTTCAATTCCTATTTTGAAAGGAAGTTTATTAACAAGAATATCAGTTTTTACATTTTGTAGTTTTTTTTTTTTTTTTTAAATCCTCTTTTGTTTTCAGCCTCTTACATTCTTTTAACAATATACTATTTGTAAATATATTGTTGATGATATGGTCAGCATACACTTCATACTCTTGAATGTTAGTTAATGGTTGAATAGGTTTTAATTGCTTTGTGTCTCCTGTTGCTAAGATTATTTTTTTGTTTTTATTTTCTTCTACAAATTGCTTTATTCTCCAGTAGGTGCTTAAACTACTAAAATAAATCTCATCAAAAACTATAGCATCATACCCTGAATAATCAAATGGTTCTAACTTTACATCACCGAAACTTATACCAAAAAACTTATTCAATGTTAAAGCATCTCCTTCAAATTCTTGTAGCAGTCTATTAGTAGGACATACAAACATGACCCTAAAACCTTTATCTACCATTTTCTGACATATATAACTTTTGCCTGTGCCTGGGAAAACACCCCTTATCATCATTGGGTTATTTTCCTTGATAACTTCAATGATATTATCAGTGTCGTATTCATTTTTAATTTCAATGTCTTTATGCTGATAAGTTGGTATTTCTACTTTTTCATTCTGCACTATATCATATATGGTAGTTGGTAGTATGATATCATCATCAGAAATACTAACTCTCCATCCTCCTATATCATTATGAAAGTTCAATAAATCTTGAGCCTTTTCAACATCAGAAGTATCAATTACAAAAGCATCAGTTTTAACACTATGAATATAAATTCCATTATCTCTTAGCTTATAATATGCTTCATTCATTGTCATCTTATGTTGTTGTAAAAGTAGTTCTTTGATATATCTGAAGCCATTTTTAAGTTTTGCTTTATCACTTAAATTTAAGATATAAGACTTTTGTTTTACCCTTTCATATCCTTCTTCATTTTGTTCTACATGTATTAGTTTATGTAATTTGCCACCGTATTCACTCTGGTAATTTATTGCCTCTGCTAGATTTCTGAATACTAAACTTTTCTGGTCTGTAGCCCCTCCTTTTTCCAATAACCCTATCAATACATTAACGATAAGTTTCTTTAAATATTTGTCTTCTTCTTCTATATCACTTATTGTCATTCCCTTCAATTCGTTGAATAATTCTTCATAATCTACATTATGGACTTGTGAAGGGGTTTTGTAATATAAAACTTTTTTATTCTTTAGAATTCTTGTATCAGTAATCTGTTTCAATAACTTACCGTAGATTAAGTTATACTTCTTGTTGAAAAATAACATTATACTTCTAAACTTAGTTGATAATAATGGATTTCCTTCAGCCACTTCAACATAATATAAAGTATAATCTGATAGTTCATTAATATTGATATTGTCATGAAAAGTTTTCCAAATGTCAAATTGGTTAAATACCATAGCACTTACAATATTGATAAGGTTTTACAATCTGGATTAAATAAGCCTACTGGCACGACTGTCCTAGTTTCATCTAATATCTTAATATCAATATCATTATAAAAAGTTTTATGGGCTACATTAAACAGAGATTTATGAAAATTAAAAAATGCTAAATTCATATTGTTATATGTAGTTTCATTACTAACTGCTATACATCCATCAGCAGAAGTTTTAACTAGATTTTGTGTTTTAATGATGTATTTAGTATTGTTAAATTTCATTATGATTTCTGTTATAATACCTGCTTGAAACCTTATTTTTGGTTCATACCCAGCAGTAAGCAGTTGAAAAAATAATTCAGTTAAACTATTATTATCAGCAATTAATTTTATTTATTTTGTATCTTCTGCGATTTCAATTTTTAGTATATCATCTATGTTTTTTATCATCTTAAATTTTGGTGGTTTTTCTTTATCACTTATTTAGTAGTCAGTAGATGCTTTTACTGTAGGTATATTACTTTCTTGTTTCTGTTGAATGCTCTTGAGGTCATGATTTAAAACATAAATATGGTTGTTTTTAACTAAAGCGTAAAGGGTCTTGATATGGTGATTTCTTTTGGGTGGGTCATACTTATACACTAAAGCATTTAAATAGTTATATATTCTAGCTTGGATACTGAATTCTACAAATACTTTTTCCATTTCCTGAATTGATGCTCCCTTTTCATAAAAGTCATTTCTGCCTAAAATTTCAACAATCCTTTCAACTGTCAGTCTTTTTCTGGTTTTCTCATTCATAATTGTATCCTTGTAAAAGTCAGTAAGGGCATTAACCCAACACATATTATCTATATGATTTCCCTTTTCAATTGCTTTCTTAATGGTTGATGCTTCCATTTTTAAAGGTGTATGTATATAATTATGGTATATTGATACATTAACAGCACCAGTCAAGTTTTCATTAAGTATATTTAATTTTTCACCCTTCTTATTTACTACTTCTACTGATGTAATCTTAATACAATGAAAAATATTATCTTGGTAATACATCTGTAAGGTATTGATTAACTCATCAAATTCTGTATCATTCTTTAAAAGAGACATTACTCCAGTAAATCTTGGTTTTTTTTCCTTCATATTGGTCTTCTAAAGTTTCAAACCTGAAAATTCTTTGTCCTATAATATCCTTTGGGAAGTTGGATACAGTGATTGTAGCATTTCTAATATCAAAACTGTCAATGTAATAAGGTTGGTTAAGGTATTTAAAAGATGGCTTCATTTTTTCATTCACTGGCTTTCTGGTGGTAAAGACTTCAAAATTGATAAAGTATGTATTCTTCTGGTTTTTTTTTTTGTTTCTTCCATTATTTTATTCAATGGTTTTTGTTCCTTAAACTTCTGTATGGTGCTTTTATATTTTTCAAAAGTTTTATCATAAATTCTTTTATTATCAGAAGTTAAACCTTTAATGTAATTTTCGGCGGTTGCTACATTTGCTATTTTTCTTTCAGTGTATAGTTCTATGATTTCATCAATTCTTTTCTTTGTTGCTTTAGTGGTTTTGTCATTAATTCTCTTTCCTTTCAACTTTTTTAGTTCTGAAATATTCCTTACCCAAAACTTGTTCATAATACAATATATATATTTATATTAAAATAATATTTCTTTAAATAACATTTTTACAAGAAATATTTTATAGTACAATTTCTAGATATTTTTTATAGTAAAATTTCTAAATGTTTTCCTAAACTCTTGAACATGACTTATAATTTTCTATTATAAAATCCATTGTTTATTCAAAATCGGAGGTGCTATTCAAAAACTGTTTCAATTCTTTATCTCTTTTCTTTTTCTTGTCCGATTGCTGATACTTTATTTGATTAAATAGTTTGTCAAATTCATACTGGCTTATTCTACTGCATGCATCTAAAAACCCATAGCATCAGATAATTTGATAGGTAAATTGAGTTCATATTTTGTAAATTGTGATGTATTAGTTGTGTATAATATGCGATAATATTTGTTCTTTTCTTTTTCAGTCCTTTTTAAATAATCTCTAATCTCTACTCCTGTATTTCTTAAATATGTCATTTTGTCAAATAAAAAATCTGTCATACTACTTTTGGTAATGGTGCTTAAGTCTGTTTTGTTTTGTTCTGTGTATTCATCTTTATATTTCTTATGGTAGTTGTACCATAAGCGAAAGAAAGTCAAGGGTCTTTCAAAATTATGAGTATCTAAAACCATACCACCTAAGTGTTCGTTTTCATATGCTTCTTTAAACTCTTTGTGAAGTTCTTTAGTGTAAAATTCTTTGTTTTCTTCTGAAAGTGTTTGCTTATTTTTTTTGTATGTAGGATACGGGTTTAACCTTGTAAAGTAGTATGTTTTAAGGTGCTTTTCTTCAAAATCATCAATGGTTTTCTTTCTTTCATTTGCTTCATTAGTTATTGTGTCCCTCACTTTAGAACATATTTTGCAAGTATGAAAGGTTGCATTTTCATTATATATATTTGTAGGTAGTATTTTTGAAAATTGCATTCTGATATTCAAACATTGCTTTTTACAGGCTTTATTTACAAGTCTTTGTGATTTCTAGCACTTTGTTTTTTTCATCCTTTAGACCTGACATTACTATATAGTATATACTATAAAATATTTCTTTAAATAACATTTTTTACAAGAAATATTTTTATAGCATAATTTCTAGATATTTTTTTTCTTTAAATTATACTTTAAGTAATTTGTGCCTCATCAATTTTCTAGGATAGTCAGCCATTTTAAAATATGTTTGTCCTAGCGATTTAGTAATCTCTTCTACTGTATATTCACCCTTTAAAAAATTGCTTGTCCGTTCCTTTTCTGTGATTGCCTTTTTTCTTATAATCTTTACCTTATCTCCTACTTTTATCTCTGGATATAATTTTTCCTTTCTTGCTTTCATCAATATATATCAATCTTGCTCTAAATTAATTGTCTTTATTTCTTGCCTTGTTTGGTGTCATTCCTGTAGCACTATGTATATCCTTATTATTGTAGGTAAGCATTATTTCAAAAATATAGTCTATCCATTGTATATTTTCTTTGCCATTCTTTTCATCCGCTTCTACTCTTTTAAAAAGCTTATCCTTAAATGTTCTGATAAATCTTTCAGCGAAGGCTGGGTGGTTTCTTGTTCTGTAAAGTTCAATGCCTTCACCTTCAACAAATTGTTTAAACTCATCTCCTGCTATGGCTCTTTCATCATCAGTATAAATTAACTGCGGTTTCTCTTTCATTTTGTTTAGTGCTTCCATTGTCCCAGCTATTACATCAGGGGCTTGTTTGCTTTTTATTGGAACTACTACCGCATATTTACTTAAAACATCTATCAACACTAAACCAGCTCTAAATTTTTGTGTATTTTCAAAATCAGTTTTACCCATGAAAAATATATCTACTTGATATGTATGATTATTATAAGGAGCAACACATGAATTAATACCTCTTTGTTTCTTTTTCACTTCTACATTATTTTTAAAACAACTCTTTAACATCATTTAAAGTTATGCTAGGTTCTTCTGCTTTAGCATCTTTAAAAGTAGTGGATATTGACCCAAAACCAGCCCTATCAACATATATACTTTTTATAACATCATCTTTATTAACATTTGCCATATTAATAAAGGTGATATTTTTTATTAAAATGTTGATTTTTGTTGTATTTTCCAAAAACAAATTGTTTTAAAATCATCATCAGTTTCTATATTACATAATCTCTTAAAATGAGCAGATTTGTTTGAATTAATGTAGTATCATAATATATTTTTATATTCCACATTAATATTTTCCACGAGCACCACCCCACAATACCTTTTTTTGTCATTTCATTCTGTATTATTTTACTACAACCATTTCTAATAAAGTTGAATTTATATGGCATCTCCTTATACATATTGTTATAATAGTATTTTATCATAGGCAAGGTTTTTCTATTAACAAGACTTTTTACTTCTCTAAAATCATTTTTGGAAAAATAAGGATGTAGTTTATATTGTTTAGTCATATTTTTGAAATCCTTTATGGTTTCAGTAAATGGAAACAATTTTACTAATAAAAATAGTGGTTGTTCTTCAGGGTGTATTGATTTATATATAGGGTCATCTATGATATCAAGTATTTTATTCTTTTCATCACAGTCTAAAAAACTCATTATATAATTACTTTGTTCTTCAAAGAAGTTTTATTTAGTGCATTCATTTTCAGTTGTTTGTTCTTACAGTCCTCACAGCATACACTCACCATATAATAGTATTAGAACATATTTATTTAAATACTTTTTTACAAGAAATATTTTTATAGTAAAATTTCTATATATTTTTTCTGAAATTCTGGGGTCTGACCCCTAAAAGTGTGGGGCGTCCGCCCCTAAAAGTGTGGGGCAGCCACCCCCAAAAGTGTGGGGCGCTACTTATTTTAATCATCTTTAGTAGCGCCCCCTAAAGTCTGGGGCAGCCGCCCCTAAAGTCTGGGGCAGCCGCCCCTAAAAGTCTGGGGCATCCTCCCAAAATGACAAAATTCCAGAAAATATTCATTAAACATATCATTATTTTTAATAAATATTATTATCAATTTATACACTTTTTAAGACCTTAAATTTAATATTCTTGTATTTTGTAGGTTTTGTATCTTGTATTTTTGCAGGGTCTTTTGCTTCATAATCTATATCTTTCAAAGTTATTTCTCCAGTTTCTGCCATTTTATCTATCTTTTTTCTTCTGTTATATCTTATCGCACTGGCTCTTTTAGTTTCCATAAAATCTTTATCCAGTCTCCTTTTTTGATAATATAATCTATTATACAATGCCAGTTGTTCCTTAATTTCTTCTAGTGTCATGTCTTCTGGTGATAGTGTAGTCATAAATTACTATATATATTATATTATAAAATATTTCTTTAAATAACATTTTTACAAAAAATATTTTCAGATATTTTTTCAGATATTTTTTTAATTTATAAATCATCCATATCTCTATTCTTTATCTTTTTGTATAGCTCATTTTGATACATATCTCTCAACTCTTTCAACTTGTTAGCCTTTTCAGTTTTCTTTGCTTTCCTCCATTCATTGAACAACGCTTCATAATTTCTGTATGTCATAAGGTCAATTAGTTTCTTGTTGTGTGCATTCTCAAACTCCTCTCTCAAAACCTGAATTCCTATTTTGCTTGGTATTACTGCTTTCTGTATTGTTTTTCTTACCTTGCTCCCTTTTCTTTCTTTTACATTCACTGGTTCTGCTTCTTCTTCCTCTTCTTCCTTTTTCTTTTTGTCTTTTTCCATTTTTGCTTCTAATCTAAGTCTTTGCTTTTCCTTGTTCTTATTAACCCTCTTGGTTTTTCTAGCTTCTTCTGGTATTTCATCACCTTCTCTTTTTTCAGCATTTGGTCTGTCCGTTCCTAATTTAAACATTTTGGGTCTTCCTGCTTTCCTCCTTGGTTCTACTATTACTTCGGGAGCATTTCTTTTAGGTGGGCTACTTGTATCCATCAATGGCGCTTGACTGCTTGATGCTGGAATATTTGGATTAGCAATTGATGCTACATTGATACTTTTTGGTGGGTCGCTCGCAGTTAAATCAAAAAATTCAGGTGTTGTAATCTCTGGTGTTGGTGGTGCTAAAATTTGTGGGGGATTTATTCCTAAGATTTGTTGGGCAACTGGGTCTCTCTGTCCCTTTAATGCTGTGCTTGTGGCGTGTGCTTGTGCGGTTTCTTTCCTTTTCTGTTTTGCTTCCATTCTTCTTTATCTATTTCAGCTTGAATTGTTGCTAGTCGTATTTGTCTTTTTGACCTAGTGCCAGTTGGAAGCGTTGCATCTTCTACATCCATTGGTTGATTTGGTTCTTGTGGTTGCTGTGGTGGTTGCCTAAATAATGTTGATTGTCTTTGAGTTCTTGAAAGATGAACTGTATTTCCGTTGTTTCTGGCTTCCTTCTTAAACATAAGATTTCTTATTTCAGTTTCTAATATTCTGTTCTGTTCGTCCTTCAATGCTTCTAAATGCTCAATTCCATCTAGATAAGAACCCTCAGGACTTGATTTAAATTGTGTTGCCGTTCTGTCTGGAAGTTTGCCCAAGAAATCTTTATTTTCACCTACCAAATCTGCTATTTCCTCATAAGTGGGTCTTCTTCTAAAACCATACTTTGAAAACTTATTCACTAATTCTAATTTTGCAGTTGCTGATGCCATATAAAATATGTTAGATAATTAATTTTGTTTATCTAAAATATTTATGCAAAAACTAAACTCTTAAACTGTTTTATTCTGTCTTCTAATTGTTCTCTTGTGTTGTAATCTAAGTTGTCTCTTTGGATTTGTTCATTGAACATATCAATGTTATTTCTGTAATTTACCCTTTCATTACTTTGCTTGATGTCTTTGACATAAGAAAATAATTTATCCATTGTCTCTCTGTTCTCAAACTGTTTTTTATGCCACTTCATATATTGGCTGTCTTGATGCTTGAAGATTGGGTGGATGGGTGTTTTGGATGAATGTTTGTTCATTTCTCTTCTGAAATTGAAGGTTGAGTTTTCAAATCCAGTATTTCTCAAAAAGTTATTCTGTCGGGGTTTTATACTTTTGTGGTGATACATTTATATATTATTAGATAAAATATTTTTGTTAATCTAGTCATGCAAAATTGCACCCGACTCAGTTAGCTCTAATATGGTTTCACTAATTAAATGTACACACAGCTCACGGGGTTCTTCTGCTGTGAAAAATTGACCTTCAGTTGCTTTCACTTTCATAGTAATCAAAGACCCCATTTTTGTGTTTTCTGATGTGAATGCCATATCTGGTACTTTAGAAAAAGAACAAGCAATAACATATTTGTTTTCTCTGAACTGTCTATAACTGAAACTAACTGATTGCTGGTCTGGATAAAGTAGATTTAAAGTCTGTCTTAAATAGTAAAAAGTTTCTGAAAGTGATTGAGCTTCAAATTCGGGGAATTTCTTATTACCAATTTGCAATTGCCAACTGATATTTCGGCTATTGTCTTGAAATCCTTTTCCTTGGAATGCTTCTCTATTTGCACCATCAGGGTCAGGACCATCATTATTCAAACCATTAATCATAGGATTGTAAAAGTAATTCCATCGCTTATAGACATAATTATCAACCATATAGTTATTAAATAATTCACCTGACCGGGGTTCTCGGTATAATGTGACAAATGCGTGAGACAATTTTGAAGCAGATTTTACAATATTCATATTGATGTCTCCCGCACCACTATTGAAAGTTTGTGTAATTGTGTGATACTGTGGCAAAACTAATTTTAAAGAAGAGCCAGATAATAAGTGGCTGGTTATAGAATTATCCACCGTATTGTCCAACGAAACTACCGTCCCTCTCATTACCACATTGTTGAGTTGCCACTCTGTAGATGTATTACCATCTTGGAAGTAATATCCGTTGCTATCACTTTGAGCTGATGAAGTTCCAAATGGAACAACAACAGGGTCATTAGGGTCTGATACTAAGGTTAATTCAATTTCTACTGGTGCAATTCTCAAAGGCAAGAAATATGAAGATTGAAGTAAGCCTGAACAAAATTTATGACCCAATTTCATTTTACCATTTCCCCCGGGAATACCGCAAATACTACGTCTGGTGTATCTTTTCTCAATTCTACCCCATTCATTATGGTCTCCCTCTGGTGTTATTTCAACTGCATCACCAGCATTATTAGGCTTCAAAAAAATTGTCTGAGCCATTAGCATAGTTATGATAATCAGCATCCCATCTAGGATTAGCGCCACTTTCTATATCATCCATATCTCTTACATCTTTTGCTTTAAAACTGTTGTATAACTCACAATGTCTATTGTATTCAATGATGTCTTCTACCAATACACCAGCAACTGTAATTCTCAATCTTGAAAAGAAAGTGCTTAAGTCTCCTAAAGGTCTTAAGAATTTAGCCCTTGTAGGGTCAGTATTTTGAAGATTAGCAAACATTCTAATTGATGACAAGTCTAAATATTGGTTGCTGTCTCCACTGATGTAAAATCTAATGCTTCTCTGGCCTTGGTTCGGGGAATAGATGTTGCTACCACTAGCGAAATAATTTACAAATCGACGAGACACGACGTATTGAGCTGTTTCTGGAAGTGAAGAGTTTAAATCATTAATCATACTGTCAGGTGCTTCAGAAGTGATATTTTCCATTGCTATATATGATTAATTTAGATAATTTTATTTTTTATATTTAGTAGTATTTTTCTTCTTAACATTCATTTCTAAAGGATTTTTATTAACATTTTTATTAACATTTTTATTTTGAATGTTTGTTATACTATTATTCTCACTCTCTATTAACATTTTGATAGTGTCATAGTCCTTTGGTGCTTCTTGCCTTGCATTTCCTTTTCTACTGTTTGGTAGTTAGATTTATTTTTATTCAAGGGTATGTGTTTGCATGTACAGCCCATATATACTCCGCTATAGGTACTGCAGACACGTGACTCATGACGTGTTTTGGCTCAAGGGAAAAAGGCGTTCCGTAACGTCGAAACCTCGTTTTCATGGTAGCGCACGAGTCCGGTGAAAGTGACAGGGACAAAGCGCTGCGCATAAAGGAAGAAAGACATAGCAAAGTCGAGAGCTCCGAGGAGGAGGAGCTGGGAATCTCGGGAGCGGCAGCTTCTGCCGCCCCGAGTGGAAAAGAAGAAGGAGGAAAAGGAAAAGAGGAGGAGACAGAGCCTTTGCCAGCCACATCAGCGGCGGAACCAGCCGCAAACACCACTCCGGCGGTTGTAGAAACTGCCGAAACAACATCAGCGGTCGAAGGAACCGCGGAAACAAAAGAAGAGGAAGCAAAAGAAGAGACCACAAAAGAGAAAGAAGGAGGAGAAGAAGAAAAGCCTGAACAAGACCCCATAGTAGAGCCAGAGGCTGAAGCGGCTGATCCAGCCGCACAGCCATCCTCATCTGGCCGAGTGATCGCTGACTTCCAAATCTCCCCAGAAGGTGTCAAAACAGGTTGGGAGGTTTGTGGCATTCACGCCAAATATACCCCAGCCAAAGTTGATCCCAAAGCACCTTGGAGGGTAAAGAAGAACATTTGGGGGCAGGTCAAGAAGCATCCAGAGCCACAATCCGGACTTCGACTTCGAAGCAAGACTTCGCTTCAGTACCGGAGGCTCAAGGACCTGGTCAGGCTGGAGAAGAAGAAGGGTGTCATCACAGAGGATCTGAGGAGGCGCATCAAAGAGTTTGGAAAGGGGCGCACTCCACAAGAGATCAAAGAAGAGCGGGAAGAGCAGAAGGTCCGCAATCAAGAGAAGCGGGCCAAGAAAAGGAAGACCTCAGAAGCGGCTGATCCAGCCGAGGAGGAGGAGGTCGAAGAAGAAGAAGAGTCGGTGAGCCATCCAAGTCCAGTTCGACAGCCTCGAACACCGGACGGGCCACCGCCGGCTAAGCGACCGCAAACCCGCGACACCCAGCGGGGACGGGCGGTCTGGGGGCGTGCACTGGAGTTGAACCTCCGCATCATCGCCCTAGCCAACGAACGGGCCCAGCGATTGACGATAGAAAATTGGAAATTGGAGAGCCCGTTCCAAGTGCGAAAGTTTGCTGTAGTTCTTGTGACGAACGGCGGCAGGCACAGCTGCCGGTGGTGAAGGACTACATCAAGCGGCGAGGACTTAAGGGACCTGCCGCTCTTGGATCGAGCGCCAAGTCCAAAGCGGCGCCGGCTGTGAGCCTGACACCTGGGCCGAAAGTGAAGGCCAAATCGAAGGCCGGTCCAAAAGGAAAGGCCAAACCATCCGCCGCGCCAAAAGTAGCGGCTGAAGCGAAGGCCACAACTGTGGGTCGTCGCCCGGAGGAACTCACACGGACTACTGTTGAAGTCCGTGGAGTGCCAAAACCCTCCGATCCTTGACCGGGCGAACCGCCCGCGACTGCCGCTGGAAAAGAGTGAGCGGCAGCAGCAGCAGGGGTTGAGGGCAGGAAACCATGGAACAACAGATCCAACAATTGAGTGAAATGGTACTTCAACTCCAACAGAACCAAGCGAGGTTGGAGCAAGAGAATCAAGTGTTGAGGGAGTCTCAAGGTGGGGTATCAATGCTAGCTTCAGCTGTAGGAGAATTGGCTAAAAGCCTTGAGAGGAAAGATGATAGGAAGAAGTCCCAAATCCTCATGGACACCAAAGGGTTAGGACGCCCCGAAAGTTTTGGAAATGTTGAAGGGGATTTTCGGAAATGGGCCAGGAGCATTGATAACCTGTTCATAACTACTTTTGGGAGAGAGTTCATTGAAGTCCTGGAGTATATTTTGGAGCAGGAAGACGCGATTGAAATGAGTGCTATGGAGTCCGCATTTGGGACTGGAACCATAGCAGCTATCGATGATTTGGAGGATAAAGCTGACCAAATTCATCGCGTGCTCCTGACCCTGACCTCGGGTGAAACAGAGGATTTGATGGTAGGAGCTTCAAATGGGTTTGAAGCATATCGGCGAGTTCACCGCCGTTGGGATCCCCGAACCTCGGGACGGAAACGCAATATACTTCGAGCGATTCTCCAACCGGAGAGGGTCAAGACATGGGCCGCGGTGAGGCCAGCGATCGAACAGCTCGAAGAGCTCATCAGGCGGTACGAGTCCCGGAGGAGTGCCGCAGGGATTAGGGAAACCCTATCGGATGACATCAAGTCCGCTTCATTGGAGATGCTGGTACCCCCAGATCTAGAGAAACATCTTTTGTTGAACAAGAGTAGATTGACAACCTATTCGTTGATCAAGCAGGAGATTGAACTTGTCATTGAAACATCCCTCACATCAAAGTCATCTGTTCCAAAACCAGGTTCATCAAGTTCAAGTTACCAAGGACCTCAACCCATGGACGTCGATTCGATCGGACAGTGGATCGCAAGCCTGGTCAAAGGAAAAGGTAAAGGAAAAGGTAAACAGGCCAAAGGTGATGGAAAGAAAGGCTCAAGCAAAGGGGGTTCAAGTAAAGGCTCAAACCCGGCTCAAGATACTACCTGCTACAATTGCGGTAAGAAAGGACACCGAGCGGCCGATTGCTGGAGCAAGAAACGGCCGGATGGAAAAGGCGATAAGTGGTCAGGTTCAGGCAAAGGAGACAAGAGTGGTAAAGGTGGCAAAGGCAACAAAGGCAAAGGTGGAAAAGGCGGCAAAGGTAAAGCCGCAGGAAGTATGGAAGAGATGGACGAACCGGGCGATGGCATTGAGCCAGCTCCGGAAGCCGATGTCGGCATGCTCATGGCAGACTTGAGTGGAGTTGGAATGGCGGATACCTCATCCGCCGAAGAATGGATGAAGTTTAACCTGGACACTGGAGCAGCCCAGACAGCCATCCCGAATGGCTGGGAGGACCGAGTGGTTGTCAGTGAAGGCAACGGAGTTGTATTCAAGACTGCATCAGGAGAGTTGGTGCCCAGTCAGGGCATTGGAACCTTTGAAGGGTTCGATGAGAGCGGCAACAAATGCCGTGTGAAAGGTTCAATGGCTGATGTTCATAAGCCATTGATTTCAGCATCCAAGTGCTTAGGCTTTGGAAGGATTGCAGTCCTTGATGCAAAAGGCGGAAACTTGATTCCGCAAGGGTCTAAAGTTGGAAAGGCTGTCCAGGCGATCCTGGAGAAAGCGAACGCTGCAGAGCAGCGGAGTTGGATCCCTGTGTATCAGGAGCAGGGAGTGTACAACTTCTACTTCAGAAAGCCAGGGTATAAACCGACAAAGGAATGCTGTGGCATCGCAGAGTTGAACGCCACAGGAGAGAGAGGAGATGCCTCTATGGATTCAGGCCGACCTGGTCCAGAGGGGCGAGAAGAGGATGATGAGTTGGAATTCGTTGATGAGGTTGAGAAACCCATCCAGATAAGAGCGCCGGAGGATCCAACCCCGGCTGAGATCGAAGAGCACGAGGCAACAGGCCATGTGCAATATCGAAGTTGGTGCCGGCATTGCATTGCTGGACGGGCTGTGGGACAGCCACACCGGACGAGATCCGAAGAAGAGAAGGCCAAGAGCCTTGTGCCCACAGTGGCAATGGACTATACGTTCATGTCACGGGGCGGTGTGGAGGACGAGCGAGTGAAGCCGATCCTCGTGATAAAGGATGAGAGGACACAGTCCTTAGCAGCGACCTTCGTGGACTCGAAGGGAGCGACACCGTATGCAGTGAAGTTCGTGGCGAACTTCCTGAAGAACTTGGGGCACCGCAAGGTGGTTCTCAAGTCAGATGGTGAGCCATCAGTGGTAGCCTTGAAAGAGGCAGCGGCGAAAGAAACCGGCATAGACTGGGTTTCGGAAGAGTCGCCAGTAGGAGACCATCAAGCGAATGGTCTGGCAGAGAACGCCTGCAAGGAGATCAAGCGTCAAGTACGAGTTCTCCGCAGCGCGTTGGAAGAGAAGCTCGGCAAAGAGCTCAAAGATGATGATCCTGCATTGGCATGGCTGCCAAGACAGGCAGGAGACCTGTTGAGCAGGTACAAGAAAGGTCAAGATGGCAGAACGCCTGAGGCCAGAAGATGTGGAAAGCAATGGCGGAAACCTGCCATAGCCTTTGGCGAACGTCTATACTTTAGGGAAGTAGGCGAGGGAGTTCGCATCCTGAAAGAAGGACGCTATGTAGGACACCATGGCCGAACAGGATCCATTTTGGTGATGACGGCCGATGGCGTGCGAAGAGGCACAGGAATCCGGCGGCTGAGTTCAGCCGACCGCTGGGACCCAAGTGATTGGGACCTTTTGCGGGGCTTACCGTGGGAGCATTCCGCGGCAAGGCCTGCCGGCGAGCAGCTGATGCTCGAAGAGCGCCTTGTGGTACCACCTCCCAAGGAGGAACGAGTGGCACCACCACAACAGAGGCGAGTGTACATCAGGAGAGAGGATGTGCACAAGCATGGAGCCACAGAAGGCTGCCCAGGATGCAAGTGCATCTTGGAAGATAGGAGGACGACCTTGCCGCACACAGAGGCGTGCAGAGCAAGGATCACCGAAGCAATGGAAAAGGACGAAGCAGGGCAAGCGAGACTTGAAGCCCATGCAAAGAAGAGGAAAGAACGGCAACAGCTTGACACTGTGAAGCCGAAAGTCGTGGCCGACAAAGACTCCGACATCCCAGCCGAAGACGCGGCTGGGGAACCAGAAAAGAAGGAAGAAGCAACGAGCGCAGGGTCGGGAAGCTCACCGCCAGCAGCAGCAGAGGGTGAGAAAACCTATCCCGATGACCCGAAAGAGAGATATGAGATGAAGAGGCAAGCAGCCGAGATAGAGAAGAAGCCAGTGGCGAAAGCCAAGGTAGCAACAGAGCCCAAGAAGAGAACAGGAGAACTTCGGATAGATCCACCTGGGGCAAAGGTCAAGCCGAATCCAGTTCAAGGAACAAAGAGGTCCGCAGAGACCGCCGTAGTAGACCTTGATCCCAGAGTGGAAGAGAGTCCAAAGAAAACGTCTCAGTTTTCACATGTTCCAGAAACACCACCAGCAGGGTGGAGGCCAGATGCAGCCAGCTTAGTAAAAGAGAAGGAGATCGCAAAGCAGCATCTGAAGAAGATCATTCAATGAACCTATGAGGCGAATGGCATTGAGATCTCTGAGCAAGAGGTCGGAGACATCGCTCATTTGAGCATGCAGATGTCAGCAGTAGATATCATGGAGATCTACTCGCCCAAGAGGTTCACTGCGCTTGCAGAGCGCTACAAGTTGCGACCGGGTTTTGCGGTCGACTTGAATGAAATGAAAAGTGATGGAACATACTGGGACTTGAATAAGCCTGAAGATGTTCAAGAGGTGCACGATATCCTTGAGAAGGACGAACCGGCACTTTTGACTGGTTCGCCACCGTGCCATATGTTCTCGCAGCTCCAGAATCTCAACTGGAGAAGCATGGCACCGGATGTCCGGAGGAGGAAAATGGACGAAGCCGTCCACCATCTTCATACGAGCGTAGAGCTGTATCTCAAGCAGCATCGCTCAGGGAGAAAATTCCTCCACGAGGCACCTTGGTCCGCGACCAGTTGGAAGGATGAGAAAGTCGCGGCCTTAGCAGAGGAAGATGGAGTGTTCATAGTGAAGGGTCCAATGTGCAGGTGGCAAATGATGGCCACCGACCGAAGAGGACTCCAAGGCACTGGCTATGTGAGAAAGGAGACCGGTTGGATGACCAACGACGAAGGGTTAGCCAGAGTCTTGCAAGGAGTCTGCTCGAATGAATCGGGCAAAGGACCATGGCACCGACACATCCATCTGATCGGAGGCATTGCAAGGCAAGCAGCGGTATACCCGCCGCCGCTCGTGAAGGCAGTGCTGAGGAGCCTGCGTGACACACTAGCTGAGAAAGGTGAGTTGAACACCTTTGATTTGTTTGCAGTGGATGATGTGAACGGCGGCATTTTGCCAGCCGAGAAAGTGAAAGAGGCAAGACGCCTTGAAATGAATTATTTGAAAGAAAAGCATGGTGTTTATGTGACCCGGCCGAGAGCCGAATGTTTTGAGGAAACGGGGAAGCCCCCGATTCCAGTCAGATGGTTGGACACCAACAAGGGAGATCCAACAAACCCGAACTATAGGAGCCGATTAGTTGTGCGTGAGATAAAGGCAAGAAAGACCAAAGAAGAACAATTGCCAGCCAACTTGCTTTTCAGCAGCACGCCCCCATTGGAGGCGATGAGACTGCTGTGCTCGTTGTGGGCAACAAAGAGAAAGTCCTGCCACGACCAGCCGCTGAAGCTGGGCTTGTGGCGCATCTCACGAGCACACTTTTATGGAACTCCAAAGAGAAAGATCTACATAGAGCTGCCACCTGAGGACGAAGCCAGCAAAGATGGACAAACCTGTGGACTTCTCGTGAAGTCAATGTATGGAACACAGGATGCTCCAAATATCTGGCAGACACACTACACAGAGACTCTGCAGAAAGCTGGTTTCCGCAGAGGCTTGTCAAATGCGTCAGTCTTCTACCAAGAAGCTTGGGACGTCAGAGTAATGGTGCATGGAGATGACTTCCTAGCACTTGGAGACGCCCAACACTTGGAGAAGCTTAGCCAAGTCCTCAAAGATGCCTATGAGCTGAAATGTCTCGGAATTCTTGGAGACGAGGATGGAGACCGAACAGAAGCTCATTTTCTGAATCGGTTAATCCGAGTCGATAAGAAGAATGGCAAAGGATCGATTGTGATCGAAGCCGATCGGAGACATGTTGATCTTTTGATCCAGGCATTTGGTCTGGAAAAGGCAAATGGTGTAGAATCACCAGATGTCAAGAAGTCGGCAGATCAGCAGATGCTGGAAAGCCGCAGTCCGCTGCTTGATAAGAGCGAGGCATCGAAGTATCGTTCAGCAACGATGCGTGCTGCGTACTTGTCCCAAGATCGACTTGATATTGGGCACGCTGTCAAGAACCTTGCTCGAGGTATGGTATCACCAACGGAAGCCAAACTTGCTGACTTGAAGCGTCTCATCAGGTACTTGAAGAAATACCCTGATGTTGGGCAATGTTTTGGATCGCAACAGACACCTTCAAGGTTGAGGGTGCAGGTTGATGCCGACCATGGTGGTGACGCTGTGACACGCAAAAGCACGACTGGCATGGTTGCTATGTATGGCATGCATGTGTTGAAACACAGTAGTAACATCCAATCCACTGTAGCCCTTTCTACAGGTGAAAGTGAGTACTATGCACTTGTGAAGGGAGGATCTGTGGGCTTAGGCCTCCAAAGCCTATGCGCAGACCTTGGTTTGGATTTGGGAGTCACCATCGAGGGCGATTCCAATGCAGCCAAAGGAACTGTGAATAGAGTGGGTTTGGGTAAAGCCAGACATATCCAAACTCGCTACCTATGGTTGCAAGAAAGGGTTGCCGAAGGCCACTTGAAAGCGCACCACGTTCCAGGTCTCAAGAACAAAGCCGATGTTTTGACCAAGTCGGTTCCTGGGGTGCAGCTTCGCAAAACCATGGAGGACCTGCAGTATGCATTCCTCAGCAAGCGAAGCAAAGGACAGTTAGATGTTTTGGAGTAAGGTCCCTGGCCAAGCTCCACTACCACAACTGAAAGTGGCTAAGCAGCGAAGAGTTTCACATGTTTACTTTTATGCTTGCGCAGCAGTACAGTGCTTTGCAAGAGGAGGAGTGTTTGCATGTACAGCCCATATATACTCCGCTATAGGTACTGCAGACACGTGACTCATGACGTGTTTTGGCTCAAGGGAAAAAGGCGTTCCGTAACGTCGAAACCTCGTTTTCAGTATGTGTAAAGAAGGATGTCTTTTATTGTAAGATACAATATTAAACATTGTTATTTTCATTGAGATTTAATATTAATAGTTCTAACCATTAGGGCGAATTCCATTGGAAATTCTAGTGGAGGGTCTTATATTCCATAGTCCATTGCCTTCAAATTTTTTAAACCCATGGGCTACCAATGGATTTTTATCATCCATTTTGCTTGTAATTGCATAGCCATCTAACATTGAAACAGGGTCAAAGGGGTTTCTGTAATCTAGTCTTTTAGGGTTTTGTTTTCCTTTTCTTTTTGGTTTTATGGTTGGTGTTGCATAAGTGGTTGTTGAAAATTTGTTGGGTTGGTCTTCATTGATTGTATTGATTACAGCACTGGCTAGACTATGTCCTACCAGCCTTGTAATTTCTGGTGAGTTTTTCAATTCTTCCATAACATCTTTATACTTTTCAGTTTTTCTTGCATTTCTTGTTGGTAAGTGTATTAAGTCATCTAATATGTCCTGCGTTATGCTTCCATCTTTGCCAGTAGTTCCTGATGTATAAAGTGTCTTGCCCGTTTTGTATAAGCCTGTAGGACTTTTATAGGCATTGCTTAAACCAAATCTATCTTCCACTTTTTCTTTATTTGCTACATTCCTTTCTTCCTTATAAAGTGTTGTATTCTGTCTGTAATGTCCGTTTAAGTTTCTTGCAAAATCGTTCATTCTTGCATTCCAGTCTATGTTCTTTACTCTTGCATCACCTTCTTCTTCCTGTATTTTGTGTCTTGCCATTTCTCTTTTTATTTCTCTTATTGTTGCTCCTGCTCCTGCCTGTGCTAGTCTCTTACCTATTCTTCTTAATAGTTCTTCTTGTGAGATATTTTCCAGTGCCTCACCTGCTACTAACCTTTGTATCAACCTTTGTCCTGCTACTTCCATTGCTTCTCTACCTGCCTGAGTTGCAACTACTCTTGCAATATTTCCTGCAATTCCTATCATTATATTGTTAAACATATTTAAATAAATCTAAATAGTTTATATGAGCCATAGATTAGTATATAAAAAGGTATTTGTAAATTCAGAATTCAGATTGCCTCAATCTAGGTAATCTTCTGATTTTATGATAGAATTGGATGAAAATGTAGAATTGCCTGCTAATTCTAAGTGCTGGATTACAGAAATATCTATCCCCACTTCATGGAAGACTACTGAGGTCGGCTTCTTTGAAAAATTGTATTATATGCTTTATGACAACAGTAATACATTATTGAGAAATGGAATTATTGATTTATCTAATAAAGTATATTTTGCTGAACAACTTTCATTTGATATGGTTTCAAAGTTGAATGATGCTGTTAGAGATTTAAATTCTGGAAATGACATTTTTGTTTATGCCTATCCATCAGCAACAAGAAGCGTAGAGATAAAGGTCGCTGATGGTTTAAACTTTAAATTGAGAATTCCTACTGATGAAGAATTAGCCAACTATGTAGATAATACTTGGGCAAGCGGACAAAATGCAACTTACAACAACACCAACCCTAAATCCATTAACTATTTACTAAGCAATTATATTGCTACTAATGGTGGATTGAGCACCTGGACAAGTTCATATTTAAACCTAGTTCCCTTCCGTAGTGTTTTCATTACTTGCAATGAGCTTTCTGATGGACACTATGCCTCTCCCAATTCTTATTCATCATCCATTGTGAAGAAGGTGCTTATAGACCGACAGTTAGGCGGTGTTGTGAATGACACTAGCACTAGTATGAGTGAAGATTTCATAGATGTAAGTAATAGACATTTGAAGAAGTTAAGTTTTAGAATTACTGACAGCAAACACAGAACAATGAACCTATATGACTTGCCTGTTGAGTTTTCATTACTGTTTAGCACCCCGCATTATTGATAAACAAAATGTTCTATATATTTTCCATTAAATTAATATTTAGAATGATTTAAGAAAATCTGTGGAATAGTATAAATGGGTAGTATTAAAGTGGTTGATGTTAATAATGAAGCAGTTGAGCAAGTAGAGCCCGAACAACCAATTGAACAACCTACTGAACAAGAAATTTAACAACCTACTGAACAAGTAATTGAACAAGTGCCTGAACCAGATATTAAAAATGAAGTTGTTGAAGTGAGTAATGAAGAAGTAAAAGAAGATAAACCAAAGAGACTAACACAAAAGGATAACATACAATGTAAAAAAAATGCTTGAACGAAATGACCATAAAATCTTACAAATATTCACACGAAAAAAATTGTCAAGGGCAAATATCAGAAAGACCAGTCAAACCTCAAACAAAACCAAAAGCAAAAAGCAAACCTAAAACAGTTCAAGAAGAAAAAGAAGTAATACCTAAATCTGTTCCAAAACCTAAATCTGTTCCAGTTGTTCCAAGGGTTTCAAACCCATTACAAGACTTAACAAATCATTACCAACTATTACAAAGTGAATTCATTAAGCAGAAAAGGGAGAACATGCATAGCTTATGTCAAGATATGTTTAACAGACCTAAAAAAAGATAGATATAATTATTATCTAGAATTAATATTATGAGTTTATCATTGGATGGAGGAAGTAGAATTGTCGGTACTGAATTTATTAAGTTAGAAATTACAGGAACATCTAATTTAGCAACAGAAGCATATGTAGATAATCAAGTTATACAAGGTGCTATTGGTGATACTTACACACAAGCGCAAATAGATGGATTCTTTTTTTCAAATAACGCTGATACAAGTTATGTAGTAGGCAATTTTTATACACAAACACAACTTGATACATCACTGGCATCAAAAGCAAACCAAGCAACAACATACACTAAAACTGAGGTTGATAGTTCATTGGCATTGAAGGCTAATCAGGCTACAACATACACAAAATCAGAAGTAGATAATGCAGTAGCATTAAAAGCCAATAGTGCAGATGTATATACTAAAACTGAAAAAGATACTAATAATTACACTAAAACAGAAGTTGATACTGCACTAGCATTAAAAGCCAATCAAGCAACAACATATACTAACACAGAAGTAGATACAGCAGTAGCATTAAAAGCCAATAGTGCAGATGTTTATACTAAAACTGAAATATTCTAATAATTATACTAAAACAGAAGTTGATACAGCATTAGCATTAAAGGCTAATCAAGCTACAACATATACAAAAACTGAAAATGATACAGCATTAGCATTAAAAGCAAATCAAGCGACTACATACACTAAAACAGAAGTTGATACAGCAGTAAATGACAAAGTAAGTTTAACAGGAACAGACCAAACAATGACAGGAAAATTAACTGCAATAACATTAGAAGCAACAACATTAAGAGCGGCAGACCCTAACGACAGCAATATAGTAAAAGACATTACAACATTTTTAACAGGTGGTGGTGGTTATGCTGATGGTGAAACTGATACATTGTTAAATGGTAAAATTGATAGAGTTAGTGGAGTAGAACAATCAGTATCAAGTGATTTTGCCGTGTTAGGTGTATTGAAAACTCATACAGTGAATACAAGCGGTGATGTTGATATAACATTTTTAAGAAATAATGTTTTGTTTCTTACATTAGATACTACTACGGGCGTTTCTTCAATTAATGCAAGCCAACCAATAAAATGTGATGTAATTAACACAAATACCATAAATACTGATGGAGATGTTAATTTGAATTTTCAACAGAATTCAGTTAATTTTATGTATTTTGATGCTGGAAATGATAAAATTGAATTAAACACGGCATTGAATAGCACAAGTGATATTGCTTCAACTATTTTAAAAGGAGAGACATTATCAAATTATAATGTTAATGGATTATCATTAGACACTGATACAAATAGTATTTATATCAAAAATAATACTGCTACTAAAATAGAAGTTCAAAGTGCTAAAATCATAGTGTCAGACCCATTAGAATGTATATAATGAAAATTTGACATTGGCATATAATAAAAAAATAAGTTGGGGAACTAACAGCATTGTTGAAACTTCATCACCAAGCGTTCCCATAACAAGATTTGATGCTCCTAACAGTAATTCTGCTTACTATTTCTTTGTAGGTGCTCCAACGAATGATGGAGCAAGAATTTTTACAATAAGCAATACAGATGTCTTATGTAAAAGAGTTTTTTAAAGTAATAATATTGATACTGAAAATAATTCAGATTTGACATTCAAAAGAAACACGACTACTTTTATGAAGTTTAACATTGTTGATAGCATCTCAAGGGTTGAAATACCAATGAGATTAGCATTATCAGGTGGTTTAAATGAAAGTATTTTTTATGAAGCCGATGAAGTCGTGCAAAATGCTTTAAGAATTTGGAACAAAGATGAAACATTAGCAAACTCAATGGTTTCAATTGGTGTAGGTGCTCGACCTAATGTTATGTTTTTTAGAAGTAATTTTGCTCAATGTAATGAAGAATTGAGAGTTGATACAAAAAATACTACTGTGGATGGTGATTTAGTGTTTCAAAGAAACGGGGTTGAACATATGAGATTTGTTCAATCATCAGGTAGAGTGTCAATACAGAGAGTATTACAATTATCAGGAGGTGAGGGTCAAATGGTGATGTATGAAGATAGTGATGCTTCATTGAATGTGGTAAGAACTTGGAATCAAGAAACAACTAAAACATCGTTATTAAGGTTAGGGTGTGGGGCAGTTGAGATTGGTTTAGAAGTAAGCACGGATAAGGTTAGTTTTCCATTACCTATTTATTGTAATAATTACAACTCAGGAAGTAGCGATGTTATATTTCAAAGACATTCAGTTGAATATATGAAGTTTGAAGGAACTAACAACAGAACTGCGTTTAGTAAAGACATTTATATGAATTCAGCAAATGGAGTTTTTACATCCCCCATTTCAAATAATTTATCTAATGATTTGAGTTTGTATGCTACACTGACTAACACTATGAGATTTTATGCTAATGCCGTTGAGAAGATGAATATAACATCAGCTTCAAATAATGTTAAATAAAATATGATTTTACAAGGCGGAGGGGGTGTTAGTGTCTATACTGATGATATTTTTGTTAATAACCTTGCAGCGAGGTCGGTTACTGCCGATGTGGCATTTATACATAATGGACTTACATATATGTATTATGATTATGATGTTGTAATATTCAAAATTCTTGAAGATTGCCAGTGTTTTAAAGACCTTGATGTTCAGGGCTTGTTTAATGGAAGTGATAAAAAATTAAAAAATAAGTTCAAGATGTTGAACATAATTGCTCAGATATTGTTAAGAATTTAGAATTAAAATCATTCATTTATAAAGACAGGGAAGAACATAAAAACGATGGTAAAAGACATATCGGGTTTATTGCAAACGAAGTCCAAGAAGTTTTACCAAAAGAATTTGAAACAATAGTGAAAGAAGGAAAAGAACATTTGAGTTTGAATTATGTTGAGATGAATACCATATTGTGGAAAGCGCTACAAGAAACATTGGAAAGGGTAGATAAGTTAGAAGCAGAAGTAGCAGAGCTTAAACAACCTAAATCAAGAGCTAAGAAAAATACAACTGAAAAATACTATATATATAATAATATATTATGGGTAGTTCTCAAAGCAAAAAGAATGATTAAAATAATTATCTTGAAGAAATTGACAAAGTTAATATTGATGAACTTGATGAATAAATTTGATACTTTACAAATGAAAGCAATAAAACAATTGATAGAAAAAGTGAAAAATTAGAAGACAAGAACAGTGATAAGTTCATTTACAAACTGCCACCAATTCAAATTTGTAGTTATAGTTTAATTTAATTAAAACTACTATATTAAAATAATATTTTCAATTATTCATCTCTTGCTCATATGCTTGATGTTTTTTGTTTTAAAATGAACTGCTTTGTTGGATATTGTGTATGCTCCTCCACAATAACATTCTACTTTTTTTTGTTCTTCAAAAAACTCAGGTGGTCTTTTCAAATAATTTTGTCTATCTCGCTCTCTGTATTTTTCAGGATTGTTTCTTCTATCTTGTTTGTATTCTTCTGCGTGTTCATCCCAGTATCTCTTGTGTTGCTCCCTACACTTGTCAATATTATTGTAGTAATATTGAAGACTATTAGTTCGGTGTTCCTCACTTGTTGTCATTGGTTTTAACATTTTTAAACTGGGTTTCAATTCTTCAAACATTTCTCTTTCTTTTGCCCTTGCTTCTAAATGGTTGTTAAATCCAAATGTGTTAATCAAGACCATTTCCCAATTCTCCCAACCTCCATTTTCTCTAATACATTTATATACATTAAAATTATGCTTCGGATTTTCGGGATTACAGCACCTTGTTTTATGTTGATTTTTTCTTTCGATAAAGTCAGTCGTGTGTCCAATATACATATCTTTGACATTTAAATCCTTACAAACAATTTTGTAAAAATCTGTATTGCTATAGTCTATTGCTTTTTTTGGCATACTATCTTATAATATCTTATAAGTTCTTATATCTTTAAATATTATCAATTAAAATCTAACAAAAATTATCCCCATCCGAAAATATTTCGGATGAGGATGTCTTGAACCCCTTTTTTAATCAAAATCTACCATTATCTTTTATCAAAACAAATTTTAAACACCTCGTTTATATCACTTTCCATGAGATTTACAAATAAGAAGCTATATTTTTCTTCTGTTGCGTTGTCATATATTTCTAATAAAGTTTTCTTAGCATTGTGTATATTTTTGTCATCCATCAATAAATTCTTTTTGACTAACAAGGCTGAAAGTTCTTCTATCATTGTCTGAACTTCTTTGTAGTTTCTCATTTTAAAAAAGAACAGTTGCCTTGAATTTACCCTGATAATTGTTGATAATCCATTAAACTTTTGAGTGCTACTTATTATGTTGCATCCAAAATGTCTCCCTCTTATATACAAAGCATTGAGTAGAGAATTATGACGAGAGAATGACACACTATCAACAAAATCGTCTATAATGATTAAGACTGAAAACAATTGTTTGAAATCATGGTCTTTTTGATATTTAGTAATTTTATGTTGTAAGTCTAGAATGTATTCTAGGTCTTCCGGGTTGAAATCATCAAAATAAACTTTTTCCTTTTTGGTGTCTATCTTTAACTTTTTCTCTATGTAATCTTTTACCGGCAACCATACACTATCAACATTAATAGAACTTGAAAATATGAAGATACGACTGAAACAATCTCTGTATAAATCTAATATCATAGATTGAAGAAGGATAGTCTTTCCTGAGCCTGACGGCCCAACTACATTTTGTGAGAATGGAATTCTTGGAGCAACATCATATTTAGATTGTTTAAATTCATACTCCTTCATTTTAGCAGGTTTTACATATGGAATTAAATTATTATTCATTATAATTATTTAGAAATTAAATATATTATATAATATTGAGTGGAACTTCTAGGAACAGAGAACAGAAATGAAGAAGCATTCAATCCTCATAAGAAGTAATTAGTTTGTTGCCGGTCTTATGCCCCAAGAATTGTAGTGGAATTTCGCCAAAGAACAGAATTCAGTTTCTTTACCCCCCTCTGTGCTTGAATAAAATATAATTAGATATAAAACCTATCTAATTATATAGATGTACCACTATTTGAGAATATGGAGGAGATAGTTAATGATGATAATATTTATCCAGTAGTTATGAATAAGAAGTGTTGCTATTCTTTTCTAGAAGGTTTAAAGGTAATTATTTTATATTTTAAGAATTTCAATCGCTTTAATATAAATGCCACCCAAAAAAGCCAGTGAAAGGAAGTTTAAGAAAAAACCAGTGCCTGAAGACTTTGAATTAAGTGATGATGAACCAACAACTATAACATCAGATGAAGATAGGAAATTGACCAGCAAGTTCAAAACCTTTGATGGTCCCTTATGTTCTGGAAAGTTACAGTTGAGAAATGAAATTGAAAGCAATCCTAAAGGAATAAAATGCAAATGCAACCCTTGTAGTTTTAAAATTAGTAAGAATGATAAAACTGTAAATGTTAGTAGGGATGAGAACGGTGATATTACTTTAGATAGTGAAGACCATAGCATCAGCTTTAGGTGGAACCGCCAGATTACACCAGAAGACCAAAAGGCAGAAAGCACAAACAAAATGATAAGTGATGTGATGAACACTCCTAGAAACAATAACAAGAAACACAACTCACTAAATGATTTAGAATAATTACTTTAAAATGTATTACTAAAATTAAATAACTATTTTTAATTTTCTAATTTATTATATATCCTTATGGCACCCAAAGGAGTTGCAGAAATTGACTATGTGACTATAACATGCTAAGCAATATCTACGAGCATACAAAAAACAATAGTAAAATGTTGTCTGCAATATTGTCAAAACTGAATGAACTTTCAGAAGGTAAGGAAGTTGAAGATAAAGAAGAACAAAAGAAAAAGGTTGAAGAAATTTTTGAGAAGAGGGGCATTGGCAAACCTAGAGGCACTTTTGAAGAGAAACAGCAGCAATATTTTAATCTGGTAAAAACAGGAAAGATAAAGAACCCTGTAGCAAAAACTTTAGAATACTATCATATTGCCAAAGATGAAAAAGGATAGTATTTTATTTCTTCTTTTGCCAAAATAGATTGAAAACAATATTATATATTGACAATATTGACATACTGCTTTTGACATGTTTTTTTTGAACGAACTTTTGTCAAAAACACCCCACACAGCCCCCACCACCTAAGAACCAGTAGCACCACGAACAGACAACCAACCCCGCACCCCAACCCAGCAGGGAGGAAGATGGGCGAGGACATCATAGTAGGTAAGTACAATCTAACATATTCTAAATATTTGTGATGTTCCGGAGGCACTGCCATGCAATTTCTACGCATTTTTTTGTACAGTTTCCGAAATCAACATCTCAAGATACTTTGTTTTTTTCACTTTATGTGCGGTTCCTTCCAATAGCTCGTGGCAGGCTCTGGGGCTGACATCATCCAAAGGTTGCAAGACATATTGGTTCAAAGTCCCACATAGTGTTTGTGGAAAGGCACGCGATGGCGCTACGACTTTGCCGCATGGCGAAGATGTGCTCGGGAGGTGTCATGACAGAGGCACGCCTGGACGTTCTACTTCTTAGTCCCCACCTGAGACCGCCAATTCAGCCAGCTTTACTTGCGTGAAACGACTGGCTTTTATGCTAGCCGAATTCGCCATTTCAAGGGAAAAAGCTGGCAAATACGCAGCTTGAAGGACGGACATGGCTGCTTCTTCATCGTGCCGGTCGTCGTCAATACTGGGGGCAGCGCTTACAATCGCCCCATCATCAGCGACGTCCTCCTCAAGCACTTCTTCCCGAAGTTTGACCGAGCCACTTGGGGTGAGAGCACCAAGGGCAAAATTCACCTCCCAACTCCCTTAGGAGACGATTTTAACCTTGGAGCGCAAGGATGGAATGATGAAAGGGAGAAGGACTGCTGTTTGCACGTTTTTCATGGCATGTGTCTGATGTTTTTTTGCTGGCTGGCATTTTTGAACTTGCATTTGGTCATTGCAGTTTTGTTTAGCCCCGCAGGAGCTGGACAACATGGCAAAGGAGCAAGCCATCATGTACAACTTGGTGGGGCACGAGCTGGCAGAGGTGATTGTCGAGTGTGATGGCTTGGCTAGAAATCTTCAGGGCATGAGGGAAGACAATAAGCACGAAGACTTCCTGCTTGACATCTACTACAATGAGACGGTGCAGCAGACAGCACGGGGCTTCAAGCATGTGGGCGCCACGGTGGATGGCATCAAACGTGAAGTGGATAGCATGATGCTTGACCCGATGACAGATTGGGGAGAGAGTTCCTTGCCGGTGCCTGCGCACTTGTGGAAATTCCCACCCAAATAGCCCAAAAGTGGCTGACGGGGCTGACCCGTACAGGCAACAGATGTTGCGACAGTGCATGTTTGTTGGAAAATGACCTTGAGATGAACAGGGACAACCCTTGCAAACACTGCGTAAATGTTCAAACGAAGCCGACATGATGCCCGACAATATACCACATAAATTATAACATATTTTTTTGGATGATGTAAAGTGGGCAAGGTTATGCTGTTTGAATTTTTTGAGGGTTGAGGGTTGTTGTGGCTTATGGGGTATTGTTTGTTGATTATTTGTTTATGTAATTTTTAGCGGGTAATATTTCAACAAGATTTATCTTGTTGAAATATTGGATGTTCTTTTTTGGGGTTTGAGCTTATGGTTGATTGTTATGATTATTGATTGTGATATTTTTGTTATGGGTTATGTTGATGATTTTGTTGATGTTTTTTTGAGGGGATGTGTGTATGTTTGGGGTTGTGAGGGTTCAGGGTTCAGGGTTGGAAGATGGGCAAGGCCCATTCTAACTATAACATATTCTATGTAATTATTATACAATCGAATACACAGTAAATAGATTTTAAGGAATTAACTATAGACTCGTAGAGTATAGTCATACCAAAAACGCAGTGAGGCCATTCCGAGCAAAGCGCTCAGATGCCTTACGAAAACATTTGCCTAACCGTATGTGGCTTAAGTCGTGTTAAAACCACCCATCAACTCATCTCTGTCAGAACCAATAAGTGATGGCCTTCTCAAGGCTTCGAGGGGGGCAATATTCCAAAAAAGCAATTCACCGACAAAAGCGCGCCCCGAACGAACGTGTAACCTGCAGCTAGTTTTGCCAACCAAGGTTTTGTCGAACGTTGTTAGATGTTGTTAGTTGGGATACTGGTCACTTCATCCAGATGAGTGGGCCTACTGGAAGCTGAATGCACCTGGAGTACTGTCTCAGCTGAATGGACACGATATGACACGATGAACGAGCTTCAAATTGAATGCTTTAGCAAGTCTCGTCTTCGGTCAAACGGCTTGGGGCCAAGCAAACGATGCCCTTTTCGGCCACTTGTCGCCCAAAAGATCAGCCGAAAAATCGCCGAATGAGTTTCATAGCAAGCATGGATTCACAGGTTCTGTTGATCGATTGCCATCCCTTCTCCAACTTCCCGTGCGGGTGTCGCGGTGAGTGGGTGAGGTGTCGGTGTTGCCGGCATTCTGCGAACCGGTTCTCAGGTGGGCGCGCAGGGCATCACGGTCATGGCAATAGGCGCGGACGTCCGGTCAGACCGGTTCCGAAGAGGGTCTGTTGAAAAATGCTTGGGAGGGGAGGTGAATGTTAGGATCCCCAATCCGGATCTTTCAAGTCGATTCTGAGAGCAGTGACTGTTTTGCTCGGCGATTCGGCGGCCCCACTAGGCATCTTCAAAAGATTGTATATAAGACCACCTGATTCTGAGTTGGCAATCTTTTCCTCAGTTGATTCCTCTGTGACTTTGGTCAAGATGTCATAAGATCTCCACATTCATCTCTTTTTGAGTAGAGGCATTTCATCATCTCAACGTCAGGCAGACATGTATCATTGAAGCATATTGAAGCCTTTCTCACGTCAGAAAGACTCTAGAGAGCTGGATGGGCTCAATATACCTCCGAGATCGCTCGGGGTCGCTGCCTCCTGCCTCGTGAGATGAGTCGTGCCCGGGGGTCGCCGATGGCCAGGCCCCCAGGGTCAGAGGAAATGGACCAGGCCTGGTCACCGTGTCGCCGGTTTTGCCGGGGACGAAGCTTGATTCCTGGGTGTTGTGGTCCAGGTGTTTGAAGTGAATTTCTGTTGGCTCTGATTTGGGATCCGAGGATATCCGAGGCGTCAGGAAGGGAGAGTCCCCCCGAAAAAATCAGAAATTTAAGAAAACCACTTGGAGTAGGCCATCTCTGCTGGTTTTGCCAAATTAAATAAACGCAAAAATACATGAAAAAGCAACAGCAAAAAAAACAAATCCAAAAAGCAACAAAAAAGCAAATGAAAAAACAAAAGCAAAAAAAAAAATCCAAAAAACAAAAACCAGCAAATGAAAAAGCAAAAACAAAAAGAAAACGCGCGCCGGAAAGGCACCAAAACGAAAAAGCAAAAACAGAAAGGACGCCTACCAAAAAAAGCGAAAAACCGCGAAAAAAAAAACACCCCACCGAAAGAAGCGAGAAACACAGCGAGAAAAAGGGACGCCCACCAAAAGAAGCAACGGAGCCCAGCCACCAGGGAACTGCGGTAAGCTGTGCCGAGGCTAGGCCCATTGTTATTGTTTTTTGTTTTTGTTTTTTCATTTGTTTTTTTTGCTTTTGGATTTGCATTTTTTGCTTTTGTTGCTTTTTGGATTTGCATTTTTTTGCTTTTGCTTTTTGTTGTAGTTGCTTTTTTTCTTTCTTTTTGCATTACTGCATCCTCTTATTTTCAAGGTTCACAGAGTTAGCCTGGGTCCGGCAATGTTAATCACAGACAGTCCACAAACTCAGTCACCCATTCAGGATCCATCTAGCATACAACCTTCACTCTCCACTCATTTGTGGAGGCAATTCCTTTCATTGTGTCGAGTCACTGGCGTGTAGCTTGCTAACCCTAGCTATCCTCCTAGTCACTGGCGTGCGCTTCGACCAGGACGCCCGAGCCGCCCGGGCCCTCGACGGTCGGATCGACGCACCGAGGATCGGCCGGATCGCCCTGCGGGACCTGCGGAACGCTGGGGAACCGAACGCGGAACCGAACCCAACCATCTTCAAGCGTCCTTCAACCGGTGAACACTTCAAGCACCGCACCAAGCAACCGAGAGGATTGAAGGGGGCCCTGTTGTTCAAGGGGTCTCTCAAGGTCCTCTGTGGGACAGGAGGGGAGTCGAGCACGCCCTCGCGCAGGTGATTGACATGAGCCACGCCCTTGTGCGTCCGCCCTCGTCTACGGCGCCGTGAATTTCGCGGCGGTCGGGTGCGTGAATTTCGAGGCGACGGGGGTGTAAACAGAAGCTGGAGACCTGCCCAGGTGATGTAGTATTTTTTTCCATTTCATGCAGCATGATGCCAAGGGGACCTCATCAATCAAGCCTTTCATGTCATCATGTCCAGTCTTGCAACACAATTACAACACTCATGTCTGACCCTGCACGACGAAACTCAGGAAGTCTCTTAAGTATTCTTAAGTAACACACACACACACACGATCAGCTGGGAAGGGTGATCAGCTTGGACGATCTTTTCAGCTGCCTTTCAATGCGCGGCGAGAAACCCACGGTGGTCCGATGGATCCGTCGATCCAGTTGTCGGCGATCGACACAGACACAAGGGTCCATGGTTGCTAAACGTGTCTCAGCGTGGATCGAGTTCTCTTGTTTGTTGTTTTATGATCCCTCACTGGTGGAAAGTCGTTGAATCATTTTGACGCTTTCTTTCGGCGACCAGAACCCGTTTACTCTTCGAAATCGAAAAAGGTTTGCGGAATCCGTCGCGGACAAAAGGCCGAAAAGGCTTCGGGCCATCCGTCGCGCCGCTCAAGTTGTGCCTTTTCCAGGGAGGAGCCACAAATAACTATATATACCAGCCTTTTCTGGTGTTCTGAGTCTTCATCAACTCTAATCTCTAGGTGAGTCAAATGAGGCTTGGGCCAGATGAACACACGATATATACAGCAAGTCACGAAAGCCCAAAGACGTGTTCAGATGTCAAGCCCAAAGACCCTTTGGCTCAATATCCATAGCCAAGATCGGAGCCGCGGACCCGCGGCTCCATGAGAATCCAGGCGCGGGGATGCACCGTCGGCGGAACACCGGCCGTATCGGAAGAAGGCACCGTCACAGTCGGAGGATCTCCAAGGATCTCCAAGAGAGTCATATCGGTGGTTGCTGATCAAGGACCCAAGATTATCCAAGTGATCTCTAAAAGAATTATTATCACTTAGATTCACTTAGTGATCAAGGACCCAAGATTATCCAAGTGATCTCTAAAAGAATTAT
>CAXAMN010008891.1:461065-535074 GCA_963970005.1 Durusdinium trenchii | reverse complement strand
GCCGGCAGCCGGCAGCCGGCAGCCGGCAGCCGGCAGCCAGCAGCCAGCAGCCAGCAGCCAGCAGCCAGCAGCCAGCAGCCAGCAGCCAGCAGCCAGCAGCCAGCAGCCAGCAGCCAGCAGCAGCAGCAGCAGCAGGAGGAGCAGGGCCGGGGTCGTTCTCGTCACTTTTGACAGGCTTAGACATTGTCCACGTCTTGCACAGAACGAGCTCTGCTGGATGGCTCAGTCGGTTTGTTCATTGGGTTGTGGCCGATTTCTGACCATAACTGACAAACCAAGCCACGTAGTATGGCCTGTGCTTCCTTTTGCAAAGGAGATCGTCAGCCGTCTTCCTTTCGACCACTCCGGGGGCATGGCCGGAACCAGAAAGACCGAACCAGGGGAAGTGGTTCGAACGCAACGACGCATCCGATGTGGGAGGGCTGGCAGTTCTTGCTCAGGGTGGTGGGGTTCTTGGTGTCACTTTAGATGGGTATATAATATCGTTCTAAGGCAGTTGCAAAGGGTATTTTGGAGCACTCTCATGTCAGAGGTTTCAGGGATTTCGCTCCTTAGCGCACCGTGAATCACGGCATGCGCAACTGGGCCGTTGATAGTTCCTAGAAGCCCCAGTTTGAAAGCGACATATCCTGCAAAACCGGACTTTTCCCGATTTCCACACCCGTAATGATGCCCTGCGCAATGTCTAGCTGCCCACCCGAGCACAAGGCTTCTTCTGCCAACGTGGTGTGGGCCTGAGTTCTGAGTGGGGAGGTTGATGTCTACCTGACGCCTGAGGGTAACCACATGTAGCATGCCACTTTTCCATTGCATGACGCAGCTTTGGCGGCCAACGACCTATAGGTAACGGAGGTCCCGAGAAAAAACAATTTGAGACTAAGGGCTCCTGGCCATACTACTATAGGAGCAAGGACGCTACGAACGGGGCTCCTGGCCATACGGGGTTTTGGGTCAGGGCATTTACACCTCGACCGCTTTGGTCTCGGGGTGTCACTTGGCTGCGCATGCAGCCTACTTGACCTACTAGACTAGCTTGTGTTCGATCTAAATAGACAGCTTTGCTTGAATAAGCAAGGACAAATCACTTACTGTATTTGTCAAGGACATGCAAGGGCCCATTGAATACACTCCAAGTAGATGCACTTGGAAACCTGAAAATGGACCCTTGGAGAGCTTGTCTCTTCGCACATCAGTGGTTCTCAGGTTCTTTACCGGTCATCTTACGAGTGGAAGTTGTAACTGAATCCCCGAAAGACACACTCTTTCTTATGATGCAATTGAGACATGGCTTCGGAGAGGTCTGCAGCAGGGATCTTGGGGCCGAATCTTGCAGATGAATCTCGAACCGGACTATGATCGACATACCCTTTTTGGAACCTGTTTGACAGGAGTCCCATCATCTGCTGCAACCATCCCATCACACATTGCTTTTCAATACACATTTGCGTTTCACAGGAGTCGGATGGGTTGCAAGCACATCTTCTTCATCAACTCCCAGATAAGCATATAAGTTGGAAGCAGATCTACAGACCTTCAATCAACACATCGACAGAGATTTTTGGGTCCATCCATCCTTTTCGTCTCCGAAATCCCTTTTCGGCCCGCGCGGCCGTCACCGCCACCGCGCGGCGTCTCGCAGGTCTCGGATGTCGCTGGCCGCTTCGCATCCTTGGTACAGCAGCCCTGCACCGAGTAACGAAGGGTTTGAACTGCCAAAAGGGGCCTAAAAAACTCATAATCTGTTTTGTAGGGATGGGGAAGGAGGCCGAGTGAGTGGACGCTCAAAGACGCCGTTGGACGCCCAAAAGGCCGTTCCTTTTTGATTTATCACCTTTATACCACATTTTTTGTGGTTTCCACCTTGTCACAAGAAATATCTAAAACATCGACTTCGGGAAAAGACGCCTCAACAGCATTTTTTCCCTGAACAGGCAGGGCTCAAGATCGCCGATCCCCGATCGGATCCACTTCAGCCCCAGACCTAATACAGGTCGCTTCGACTCTCGCCGTCAGCCATTGTGGTACGGCGACGCCCTGCTAGTCCGGCGTGGCACCGTCGGTTGAGGGCACAGAGGTCTAAGGCCAGAGTGCTGGTGCGCAAGAACAGGGCCAAGGCCTGGATTCCTACCCGGAAGCTCCACAAGGTCCTGGGGGCACTACATCGCCTTGAGCGACACCACTCTAGGCCGAGATATTCCCTGAAGGCTCGGGCCCTTAGATCCTTTGATAGCTGCTTGTCGGAAAAGAAGGCGACTGAGGAGCCCGAGATGTCATGGAAGAGAGAACAGAACCTGGCTACAAGGAAAAATGCCTGGCAGGACAGCTATTGGCAATGGCCAAGTCAGGAGAAACAGCAGAAGAAGAAGAAGCAAGATGCAGATCCAGAGAAGTTCACCATCACCGGATGGGACGGGAAGAGAATAGAGCTCGGCAAGCAAAGTGGACCATCCTCTGGTGCATCATCCTCGCAATCACAGGTGGAACAATCGCTGCGGGAAGAGAACAGAAAGTTGAAGGAAGCTATGCGGGCTTCGATGGATGGGAAGCAAGAGATCCCACCACAAGTGAGAGAGCTTGTCAAGATCGACCCGAGAGAGGCTATCAAAGAAAAGCAGCGACTCCTCAATGTGGAGAGGAAACAGCTGAACCGTGCCGAGAAGATCAAGCAAGAGATGGAAAAGAACGAAAGTCGCTTTTCCAGGTGGAAAGAAGGAATGCAAGAGGGCCTCCTGTTGGAGGAGAAGAGACATGCCTCGGTCATGGCGGAATTTGCCACGGAACTCAAAGAGGCAGAAGAAGGGCCGTCTATGGATGTAGATCGGGGCGACATCTCCGACCCCGACGGCAAGGACACCCGCATCGACGAACTCGGCATGGAGCTCAGCGACATCAAGTTCCAGATGTCACAGATGGTGGCATATACTCAAGCCATGGAGCAGAGAAATCAGGGACTGACAGAGCAGGTCCAACAGCTCATCGGTGCGCTGACGGGACAAAGCCTGATAGAGGGCAAAGCTTTCTCGTCACCACAACAGCTGTTGAAAGTGCCAAAGACGGATGCTTTCGACGATGCCAGCAACAAGAGGCCAAGATCCCCTACCAGATCGGCTGGAAAGGAAGAAGACCAAGAGAAGATCATCCCGGACGAAGAGGAAATGGATGCTGCAGAGCTGAAGGGGGAGCTCTTGAAGCTGCCAGAGGTGGTACAAGCCCGGATCCTGAACATCAAGAACGAGCAGCCGGTAAAGTACCGTTCTGCGACGGCTATGCGTCAGCTGATCGCAGACGTGATGACGGTAATGTCCAAGAGCATGACAGAGCCGGAACCAATGGCACCGGCCCTAGTTCCATTTGGGAAGGCGGCCAGGCGGAAGATGCATCATGGAGAGCCATACACAACAAGATTGCCGATCGATGGAGGGAATCTGTTTATGACCATGACGCCGCCGAAGGAGGAGAAGGCGAGTTTGCTGCCACTTGGGGAGGGTGGTGGCTTGGATTGAGACAGAATGTCCATGGAATGATGCCTGATCGGTGCGCCAAGTTTCAAGGCAGCAGGATCGGTGTGCATGACGAGTCCAAGGAACAGTATGGGTACAATGCCAGCGATCTTTCTCCGTTTGTCGAGAGAGTCCAACCTGGCATTGTGAAGGCAGGGGTTGATAGGAATAGTAGCAATGTCTGCTATGGAGTATATGAGCCGGATGCAAAGCATAGACTAGGACTTGCCAACGATGAATCCGCTAACTACGCTTATGTCCTGGGTGGGTCAGGATACTCAGCATTTTCCAATTGGGAGTGGTTCGTCACTGTGCAGTCTTATTTCTTGCTTTGGTCGGGCGTGATGGTAATGTGGATCCAAGTAAATTGGAAATTTTGTCAGAAGGCACAGATGAAATGGGATGTGATTTTCCGAGCCAGTAAGCATGAAGAAATTGCAAGTGTAACTGTTTGGACCGGTTGCATGTGCATCCTGACATCTTTCTGGCTAGGAGCAATCCCACGGCACAACGCCCCTCCTTGGGGAATAGGATTTGTCATGATACTCGAAATGATCTCGTGGACAAATCTGGTTGGAAGCATGCTATGCATTTTCGTGCAGCACCGTATGCCGACGATGGAAAGACGCCCTGCGCCAGGTAGAAAGGCAGGGAAAGAGAGACGTCCAGTTTTGCGACGCAATGGATGCTTCTTTCACAACAAGAGAGTTTTAGGTATCCTTATGATCATCAACGTTGTTGGTGCCCATGGGGTCGAATGCCGAGAGAGGCTCACTGCCACATCCTCGGCAATTGCAGCAAGTCCCAGAGCTGCCTACCAGAGCGGTTCTGGCATAGGAACCTACTGTCCCTCCGTGCCTTGTGGGGGCAATAGTGACATATGTAGTACATCGCACTACACAGAAGGCAGATCGATAGCTTCTATTTTGCCGCAGTTTTGTAGGGCTAAGGACGACATTTGCCAATTAGCCTGCTTGTTGACGGATTCAGAAGCATGTGTCGATGCTCCGGGATTCACTTCCTGTCGAGCTAATTGGTCCCTAGGACTATGCAATGATCCACATTTTGCTTGGTCTGGCGGTACAAATCTGGTAGGCCAGGATAGTGGTGACATCGCACCTGAGGAAGACTCTGAGCATACTGATCTCATGATGAGGCACTATGCCTTGACGCCAAGGCAAGATCCGCTCCTGCAATATGTGCTTCGTGCCACTGGGATCCAAACTGTGAGAGTCATGACTTGGGTGCACACTTGGGATAGAAGAGAAGAATGGGCTTTCAGTAGTCGAATAAACGATTTCTCTACAGAAGAGCCGTTCAGGGGACAGATTTTGAGTAAATGGAAGGACTTTCAAGTTCGACCTACTGCTAAGATTATAGCGGTATTACCTGTCCCAGTGCAGGGAATCCACCCACTGCCGACCTTTTTGATAGTTCCTGTGATCCCGGAAACATGGTTGGTTGTGTTAGGACAAGTACACCTTCCGACTCGGCAATGGACCGGAACATATTTGTTCCAAAGTAGGCCTTTTGATGCTATGTCAGTGTTGTTTCAGAAAGCCATTCCAGACAACCAATGCATTTGGGCAAGCAGGTGCACTATCCAGATAGGGCCAGTTGAATATACATGGTATGAAAGGATTCCGCTGTACGAAGGAGCTTTTGTTGTCTTCCGAGAGACTTGGCTGGAGGACGAAGGGGAGTCCTCCTCTTCGACATGCTCCGGTGATACGACCAATACTGAGAGCGATGAAGAGACCGATGAGGAGTATGGGCGGCCTCCCATATACAATGCCACGCCCGGAGATAACACTGCAACTCCAATGGTCCAAGATGATAGATCAAGCTTAATGCAGCTTCCGCCAACCTACTATCATGACAATACCGTGAATCTTGCAGTTGTTAACCTCCAATCCGGAGATGGCCTATCAGCTGCTTACCAACGGTTCTACAGACAACCAATTGAGAGAACCAAGGTTCGCACGTACTTGCATCATTGGATTGGGACGCCGGTGAGGAATGCACTTATGGTTAGATTAGCGGGGCCAGGCAACGCTCTGGAGCAAGTACTACACCTCTGGAGAGGTGATCCAGGGATTGATTGGAAGACAATTTTTGTTTATCCAACTCCGGCCAATGGAATCCAAGGGATCTTTCAGCCCATTATACTGTTCTGCAGACAAGACGAATACAGGACTGGAATGCCGGTTGTTTATGTTGAGCTCCACTTTGTGCCGTTTGCCCGGGGCAGTATTCAGCTATACCGACACGACACTCCAGGGTCGATTGCCTGCAGGTTTGACCGCAGTATTGACTGCACAGCAAGGTATGCTGCAAGAGCAATGGACAGACCGAGCAAGGCCTATGTTGATCCCCAAAGAGTCGAGGCCGTTGATGGTGACTACCTTATCATCTATGCCGCGAGAGAACGAGAACAATGTACACATCCTGAGGATCCGGTTGTACAGATGGATGGCACCAGCCTCATGCAAACAACTAGATGGAGAGCCCCGAGGGATGCGAGACATCGCAATGAATATCATACTACTGGTAGCTCAGGCTACAATGTGCCCGGGCAGCTAGATACTGCGTTCTGGCGGCGGTATGACCTTTTTAGGCAAGAAAATCCTGGCCACTATGTCTCAGTGATCATGCATGGATTGCGAGCGGCTTCTGAAGGCCAACGGAGGCTCGATCTTGGAGAGACAGAGAGAAGAAGTAATGAATATGTTCTTCAGCAAGTGCAACGGCTATGGCGAGAAACTCACCCTGCGAGACAATTTCGAAGTCCTGCTTGTGTGGCCGGAAGTAGAAGAATCGATCTTGCGGGGTGAAATCCATGTTATTATTGATCTTTGGCCAGCCTTGGGCGGTGTACCGGTCCTGATCAAGTGGAGCACACCGGCCAGGCGGCAATGGACACTGAATGCCTTCCGGGGTTCTAACCCTATGGCCTTTGAACAGGTACTTCGCGTCGCTCGGGAACCAGCTGATAGAGGGCCGACAACGCAATACCGGTTCTATGTCTCGGGGCGCCAAGTCTCGAAGGAGACGCAATTCCCAACTAGCAAAGGGCAGAGACTCGATGCCATATACTGGGAAGACGCGACGATACACCAGTGTCAGGATACTCCAAACCCACTGCAACCGGGAAGTCGCGAGGATCAAGCTTCTTCCAGTGCAGAAAGAGGGACAGGTGCTAATGCTACAACTGTCCCGCAACATTCGACGGCAGAGCATCTTCAAGAACAAGGAGAAATTGGAGGAAACACTGCAACTCCGACTGACAATGGGAGATTTCAATCCGAAGAGGAAGCATTGAACCTTATTCAAGAACAACTGGAATATCCCACAACACTGCCTACATGGCGGCCAGATACAGAAAGTCTCTCCAATACGAGAAGACGGTTTACTATTCCGCATGGTGACAATATGCATTTTGAGTCACAGGCCAGCCAAATTGAGACAGTACGTCAATGGTTGACAGGACAACAAGTAACTGGAAGAGAGGGCATGGCGATCACGGCCTTTGTCCAGGTACACAATGGAGTGATCACGGTGCCTGTCTTCGTAGCTCAAGATCATTTGGGAAGCGAAGATTTTGCAGAGCTGTTTAGGCGACAAGTGCCTAGTTTATACGAGCCGCAGGCCAGAGTATTTGTTGTACGACCAATTGCTGGATTTGACCACCATGCTCTTGTCATTCTGCCAGTGGCCAGGGGCCGCGAGATACCTGTCCTGTTCGAAGTTAGGTATATGGACATGTATTGGAGAGACATACGGACTATTGTACAGTCGGACACAATCGCGTCATTCATGATTTCGTTAGGCTTCCCATACCACGTGCTGGAAACGGCAGAGTGTCAGTTTTGGCTAAACGGGGATGAAGTTGGCCCTTTTTTCCAGCTCCCATGGGTCAGCGGGCACTGTATAAGTATCATAGTGTCACCATATGAGATACTAGGAGAAGACTCTGATACTGCTGCGCCAACGCTACAGACATTGCCATGGTTTGGGAGGATGGGCCGGCACAATCCTGATAATGGAGGAACTGATGCTGTAAACTCATGGAGCACGTGGGAAAGCAGCCAGAACGATGCTGATGATCTAACGAGCCTGATGCAGATGTCCTCATCACTAGAGGACTTACGTAACTACGAGCCGCCAGCAGAACTCGTGCCGAGATATGCCGAACCTAGGAATGGCTTTGTTCAAGTCAATGCCGCAATAGCGACAGAATCGGACGTGCTGCGTAGCTATGTAGAGGCCCATACTGGAGGTAGTGCAGGGCGAACTCGGTCTGTACATACATGGCTAATCCAGGCCTCTGGACAGATATTACGAGCTGCACAAGTCTGTATTCTCCAAGACGACAGGTCTTTCACTCAGAGCCTCATACTGGCCTGGAAAGAAATGTTTGACCTGACAGATTTCGCTATCTCAGTGGCGGACCCGATTGGGGTTACCCTTGCTCTTAGGTCCTGGCCAGTAGACCTGGTAGGACTCCCAATTAATTTGCTACGGAACGGACAACGGGTTTACCTCATCGACGTATTGATAGGCTTCGTGCTCAGCAGGGTCGCAATTGGAGTGGAACAACCTGAATTGGCTGGGATGCTGATTTGGCGACTAGGATATTCGGAACTATGTAAGCTCCGGTCATGCATTTTGTCACATGAGACTGAAACGGGCCTCAAAGTGTGGCAACCGACCCATTTTGTAGCTGAACCGCACGGGGCAATTCTAAGGTTGGAATATCAGCCTGATCATTGCAGGACAGATGTCCGTGAAGGCAAAACAGCGGGACCTGGGCCTGCTAGAAACGATAGGAGAGACAATTCCCAGGATGATACGGTGGAACTGATGCAACGTACCAGAACTGCCAGTGCTGTATTAGCACGGAATAGTGGTCACCATGTGCCATTTCGATCGGTTGCTTGGGAGGACTTCCGAAGGAGTGTGTTCGGGAGACATGCGCGGCAGGACCGGGACCCCCGCATGCTCTGGACGCGAAAGTCAGAGCTGGACCGGGAGCTAGGCATGCTTCAGCGTACCGATCGGGATTTTATTGTCATAAAGGTTCACTTTTTTCGTGACTGCGAGGAGTTCTCGACTGAGAAAAAGATCTACTGGCATGTAGATGAATATAGCATGTATGAAGATAGAATTTCCTGGCGAGTAAGGTGGGAGCTCCGGAGATATTTTCCGCAGGAGACGCTCCTTGCTTGCTGGTATGTTGAGCCTCAGCCGAGCCCGTACATGCAGCAGGGAAGAGATGATCTTCATGTTATCACTCAGAAACGAGCCTGCAGCCTTGTGCCGCAAATGGTCGTCAGCGAGTTCCACCCCAGTGGAACGGCACTCATCAGAGTAAAGCATATGACTTACCCGCCATCTAGGAATAGTGTCATCCATGACCTTGCCATGACAAGCATGTGTGAGCTCTCGACGGTACTCTGCTGGGTCTCTCATAACCTAATAGCCTGGAATGGAGACGAGCAGCAACATGTTGGCGGAGGTAAGCGAATCGACGCTGATGTACTCTTTCGACAAGTCCGAGAAGCCACAGCTGGAGATACAACAGATGAATGCAGTCTGATGCAAGGCCAGATTGTTATTTCTATAGGAGTGGCTGATGCGCATCTGGCGAATGACCATCGTGTCAAGCCGAATATCGTTAAGAGGATTGAAGATGACATTTTGCCTCTGCAGGAACAGGTTGACGTCTTTCGAGCCTTGTTGTACAGAACATGGAGACGTTATGACCTTCCAACTGACAAAGATGTTGCGTTTGTTTTGTTTAGATTGCAGAGACCCGGGGATCATTCCCCGACTGAAATTGGGCTCACCTGGGAAATTGCGGAAGATGGAGAGGATATCAGCTCACAGGTTGAGCAGACATGGCCGGATGTTTCATACAGGCGCCACAACCTCATGTTGGTCGATGGTACTGAGATGTTGGATCATGCTTCTGCAGACATGCGCTTTCTCCTGGTTTCGAGAGGGGAGCCACGCCAATACACAAATACTGTGGTCGTCCTGGCCGAGATTTGTCATGTCCATTCTGGAATAATCTGGGCTAAACAGGCTGCAGTACGCATGAAGCGAACCTCTACGATGCAAGAGATGATACGGTCTGCGGATTTTACCTACTGCAATTTGGTAAGATGCATTGTCCGTTATAGGGAGCAGCAACTCGCACCAAACGAGAGAATCAGACTGCGACAAGGAGATCACATCCTGATCATCGTGAATGAGTACCTGATGGGAGCGACAAGGGTGCAGCCTTTCTTTGGACAAGAGTCCCCTCGATGGGGACAACAGATCTGGGACTCTAAACAACAAAGATTCTCGACCAAAGGAAGACTGCTCTTTTTCCGCTGGGGTGCCACTGAGTCTGATACACGAATCGGTATCCCTGTTGAGCCGTGGATGGTATGGCGTATTGTTGACATACGGCTGCAAAGGAATTGGGCAGATTTCAAGACACAAGAGGATAAGAAGGTTGAGTTGCACCATAGTGTGCAAGAAGACCCACTGGCGGCTGGCAGTATAGGTGTGTACCTCATTGTGAAACAGGCTGATTGGGCAGAAGGGCGCTTGATACTGACCAAGATAACCTGGGAGACACAGCCTGGAAAATTACACCTACGCGTAGAACGATGGGGACGCACAATCAGCGAGCTGGAGGTGTCCAGAAGGTTCTCATTACAAGAAGAGTGTGAACGATCTGGGATCGAGTGCCTTTTCTTGTACAATGGTCAGAGTATGCGCTTTCGAGCAAGCCAACGCACGATGCATGGAGATTACCTGCGAGTGAGAGTCATGAGAAGTGCATGCTGGTGGATCAACCACCCTCAGATCAGCCCAACGACCTATCAAAATATACATGCCGGAAATATGACTGCTGCCAGTGAGATCGGGGATATAAACTACCCTATATCTGGCAGTCAGCCCAACGATACTTCTGATGATCGGTTGCAGGCTGGCACCGGTGAGATCGGGGAAATATACTACCCTATATCCGGTAGCCAGCAGAATGATGAGCAAACTACTGTCGGTGAGATCGGGGAAATACACTACCCTATATCCGACAGACAAGATAATATAGATCGCAATGATATGGAGGATTCGTCTCTAATGCAAAGAACACGAGCTGAGACAGGAAAAGCTGCTAGAGCGTTCGAGCAGAGAGTCATCAATGGCCTGGGCCAGAATTTCCAGATGATGGTTCGTGACAGTATTTGCAACGGAGAGATTGGAGGGTCCAGCTTAGTGATGCATGGCCTGGCCGTAACAGCAGAAGGAAAACGAGAGATCAAGGTCAGGCAAGCAATGGAGGTCAGAATGGCAATAGTACATCACCAGATTCGACAAGCGTGGAGTGATTTTATAGGGCTGCAAGACGACATGGGAGTCTTTCTAATACATCCACAGCCGCATGATAGTCATCCTGGGGACATACATGTGCTGGTTGATTTGGCCCCTGCAATGGATGGCATCCCTGTGGTTCTGCAATACATGGATATCCAAGAAGCCCTGCACCTCCTGCCTTTAAGAGTTCGAGGAATGCAGCCATTCGACTATATCCTCCGGCATCATTTGACCCCAAACATGGGACTGAGACGAAGCTTCTATATTCAAGCAGAAAGAGTCGGACGGTTCCATGACACATGGCCGAACCCAGGACAGAGATTCGATATTGTTGAAGAAAGGCAAGGGTATCCTATGCCAGATGAAGAAGGCATTAGCCTTCTGCAGTTTCAACTGCGGCGGCAAAGACGGCCTATGCCAGCACGGAGTGTCGCTGTGGCATACATCCTGCCAGAAACGAACGTCAGCATCAAGCGATTGCCGCCACCAGGAAACCCTGTATTCTGGCTCTCGCATGACTTCCAGCGCTTGGATGAATGGCTGTTAATTGGCACTAATGAAATTGTGGTGGACTATGTAATGCCGAAGCGCCGCCTGCTGAAGATTTCAGAATGCCTGGACTCAGCAGATCCTTGCTTGGCTACAGGGCCACGGAAGACAGTGTCGCTGCATCGGGCCCTACAGGTGACGGAGATACAGTCGAATAAGACAAGTGCCATGGATGTCAAGCTGCCTGATGTCAGATCCTTGATTAATAAGCTGCAGGCTGGCAAACAGCTTCGGCCCACCCCATGGGCATACCTGATGACACACATAGAAGATGGCCTGCAATCGCAACTGGAATGCCTGAAAGCGAAGAGAGTAGGAGCACTGACAAGGTACACGATCTATACCGATGGATCATATATGGCCACAGTCGGAGGTCATGCAGGCTGGAGCTGTGTTGTGATCGCGAGCCACGAGGATGGAGACTCGATATTTGGCTGTGATTGGGGTCCCGTGGAATGTGACCCCTTACAAGAGGGATGGACAGGCAGTGATCAACAAAATGCCAGGGCTGGAGAAATAACTGCTTTGGTCAGAGCATCCGAATGGGTATTTGGATCCAAGCAATGTGTCCCTCATTGCTTTGCGTATGATGCTGTGTCTGTGGGACATGGGGCTGCTGGATGGTATGGATACTCTACTTCTGATCTGCCTATGAGATTACTTCGAGCATTGATGCAGGCGCTGGAGGCTAGATGCAGGAGTAACAGAACAAAGCTGATCTATGAACATGTCCAAGCCCATGCAGGGCATATCGGAAATGAAATTGCTGACCTCCTGGCCAAGAAAGCAGTTCATGAAGGGCAATTTGATCAGACATTGCGGCCAGACTACATGCCTTTCCTGACAGGCGAAAGGCCAATCATCGAACAGCTGTGGCTGTTTTTCGATTCTGATAATGCATTGCCACCGATCATGGCAAGTACAATTCAGGCTTCAGTATCAGCCTCAGCTGATCCACAAAGCCGGAGTCTGCCCAATAAATTCTACGCTGATACTGCGCCACAACAGACGAAAGATCAGACTTTTAAACTGGCATGCCTGACTTACAATGTGTCTAGCTTGCAGCCTGGTAGGGGAAGGCACTTCACCAACTACCTTCGAGAGCAGATACATGCATGCCAGTATGGAGTGAGCTTTCTGCAGGAGACGCGGGCCCGAGCCTCAGAGATGGTGCAATCTGCGACCCATATTCGAGTAGTCTCTGCGGCAGTGCAAGGGAAAGGAGGCGTAGAGATCTGGTTGCTTAGTAAGCACCCTTCCACAGGGGCGGTCCTCTTCAGTAAGGACACTATCAGAGTACTACATGCAGGGCCTGAGCTCCTGATCCTGACTGCTGGATATAAGGGAATCAAGCTGCTACTCTTCTCGTCGCATGCCCCGCACACTGGTAGTGCGCCGGAGATGGTTGAGCAGTATTGGGACGAGTTGAGATTGCAACTAGGTAGGTGGACAGCCCAGTTCCCGACCTACATAGGGGGCATTGATGCCAACAGCCATTTTGCAAGTGACCACCCCCCCTATGTAGGTTCCTGCGGGCTAGAGGACAAAGAGAACCTGGGTTCTAAGCACCTTGTCAGACTCTTATCCCAGATTAACGGTTTTCTGCCGTCCACATTCGACTGGTGTCATGAAGGTGAGACTGCTACATGGTTCAGTAATGCAAATGGGCAGCTGTCCAGGTGCGACTACTTTGTCGTACCGTTAGGGTGGGCGACTGCACATCTCCAATCCTACATGAACAAGAGCATTGATTCTGGTACTGTGGGCACGGATCATTTTCCCCTTGCCTTAGAAATCGTTGCCATCCTGCAAGGAAAGGCGAAGGCACGTGCTAAGGTTGGGTTTGATCGAACAGCCCTACAGCAGGCTCCGAGGGAACAGCTAATGCAAGTTTTTTCCTCACCTCCTGATTGTGAGTGGGCGCTTGGTGTGGACCAACATGCCCTAGCTGTCACTGGCTGGATCAGTAAGCAGCTTGTGGAAGCGTTCCCTCTGGCAAAAGGAGGACCGAAGAAAAGCTACATTACTGCCGAGACTTGGGAGTTAAGACGCCAGCGAATACGCATCCGACAGTCTATTGTTGATTCCAAAATAAATGCACCATACCTCACCAAGTCAGCCGTTTTCAGTGCGTGGCATCGAGGGGAGATCGTCTGCCTTGGCCACCTTTTCATTCGGGGATTCCAGATTGTGGCACGATTGAGGTCCAATCAGAAAAGGTCGGCATCTTTGTCGCGACAACTTGGAAAGGCACTGAGGTCAGACCGTACAAAAGCATTGGAAAAGATTGGCTCATCTGCGGCTACGATGTCTCAAAAAGAGTTGCAGGCAGCGCTGAAAAGCTGGGGGGTACAAAGTCGCCGGAAACCTACGTGCTTCTCACCGCTACCTATCATCCGAGATGCTGACGGGGAGATCCTGGAAAATGAGGCACTAGTTGCTGAACGATGGAGGGCCCACTTCTCGGAGCAAGAGGATGGCCTGCCAGTGACCGCCGAAGAGCTTGTACGGTTGAATAACGCAGTGCAAAGAGAAGGGCTACCAGTCCCAGAATGGACAGAGTTGCCGACACTTGCCGAGATTGAAGCCGCCATGCGCAGAACGGCTCCAAACAAGGCATTTTTTGCCGATGGAGTACCCGGAGAGGTGCTTTGCAAGGCGCCCTCATTGATGGCGCGTGTGATGTTCCCATTGTTCCTGAAACAAGTCCTGCAGCGAAGAGAAGCGTTGATCTTCAAGGGAGGGCGCCTTGTCCCATCCTTCAAAAAAGGAGACGCCTCTCTCTGCACCAACTATAGGAGTTTGTTCGTCTCGAGCCCTATAGGTAAGATCCTCCATGGAATCTATCGACAGATCCTGGGCAAACACTTCGAGCAGGACAGAGCGGCAATGCAACTAGGAGGACTCAAGGGCCAGACGATAGTCCAAGTGAGCCACGTGTTGCACTTGTTTCACGCTATCACGCTGCAGAAAAAGCACAGTTGTGCCATTTTATTTATAGACGTACAAAATGCCTTTTACAGGTTGCTGCGAAAGCACTTGGTGAATTCCCGGCAGGATAAGCGAGGTCTCCAAGAGATGTTTCGCACCTTGGGATTGGCCGAACAGGCCTATGAGGAATTCACCACACACTTTGTTGACCCACCTGTTTTGGAAGAAGGCGGCCTGTCTCCTTTTTTGGTGAGCCTGTTTCGAGAATTTTTTGAGACAACATGGTATGCGATGGAAGGGACGAGTGTATTGACATGGACACGGCGTGGAAGTCGGCCTGGAGACTCGTTTGCTGATATTTGCTTTGGATATGCCTTGAAGAGGATTCTGTCTAAGATCAGCAAGGAGCTCCAAGAGAAATTCCCCTTCATCGATGTTACGTGGAACAATAAGCGAGAGCCGCACTCGAGGCCAGATGACACTTGTCATAGCCTGGGACCCCTCATCCCGGTCTGGGCAGACGACGTGGCTGTTGCAATTTCGCATATGTGCCCAGTAACATTGATGGAACTGCTGCCGCAGATTGTCAAAGCCGTCCTGCACGGGTTCTATACCTTTGGGCTCAAACCAAACATGGCAAAAGGAAAGACGGAGCTGTTTGTGGACCTCCGTGGCAAGGGAGCAGTACAGGCAAGACGTGAACTCGCCAGTCAACAGTACCAAATCGACCTGCAATCGCCGGTCCTTGCAGAACCGGTCCATGTGGTGGGTCATTACAAACACCTAGGCACAATTCTGCAGCGTGGTGGGTCGATGTACAAGGATATCAGCACAAAATTTGCCTACGCGCACGATGTGATTACGAAGTTCAGAACTCAGATCTTCGGAAATAGAGCGCTAGGCTTGAAGTACAAAACGCAAATGATGAAATCGCTTGTGCTGAGTACGATTTCATACAATAGCGCAACCTGGCAGGCGCGTACACAAAAACAAGACAAACAAATCCAGAAAGGATACACTAAACTGTGCAAGAGGTTAGCCGCCTTGCATTTCGGGAGGCAGGCGATTGAATGGAGCTTGGAAAGAACACTGGGGCAGTTAGAGCTCCCAAGCATCGAAGTCCTACTGAGGGAAGCCCGTCTCCGCTACCTGATGCAGGTTGTACGTTTTGGGCAACCACATTTTTGGGGCCTGGTACAAGCAGAGCACCAATGGTTCCAACTAGTCAAAGGGGACTTAGAGTGGATGCAGAGCATGTGCCCAAGTGATGAGGTGCCAACTGGAGAACCAGAAGGATGGCCACATGTGGAGTGGTGGGCCCATCAAAGGCCTGTTGCATGGAAAAGGCTCATCAAGAAAGCAGTTGCAAGAGCGGTGGCGCACAAGATCCGTTGCCTTGAATGGGATGGATGGCATACCCAGATCATTGCTGACTTGATACAAGCAGGTATTCTGACTGATCAAAGACAAGGGCCAGCTGATGACGGGATATACTGTGTGGCTTGTGTCAAGAAATTTGCCAGCAAGGCGGCACTTGCCGTTCATTCTTTCAAAAAGCACAGTAGGATCAATACTGCCAGGCACTATGTACAGGGGAAACAGTGCCTTTGCTGTTTGAAACATTATACTTCCAACATCAACTTAGTTAACCATGTCAAACGAAGCGATGCATGCTTCCGACACTATGAAGATCAGCCGCAGCTAATTGATGTTGAGCCGGGTCTTAACAGCCGGGAATTGAACAAGCAGTATACAACGCTGCCAGATCCATTTTTCCAAGCAGAAGGGCCAAGGTTGCAACATGGATGCCAAGGGCCTCCAGTTGATCCCATTGTTGCATCGGCTGAACGGACGCTACAGGTAGCTTGGGATAAAGCTAGAGAGAGTTTTCGGGAATATGCTCCTTTCCTAGAAGCCTTGCGAGCTGCTACGTCCCAAACTCATCTCTACCCAGAAGAGATCCGGAGTTTCGCTGAGAAATGGAAGCATGAAGTACAAGAGAGTGAAATTGGCACTCTTGATCAACACAAAGCAGTCGCCAGTTTTTTGCAGAAACTCTCGTTTGCTTGGTTGACAGGGAGCGGTGTACAGAACGAGCTCCATCTTCCTGCCAGGGACATACTACAAACTGAATGTGGGAAGATGACAAGTTTTGACACCAGGATCCACCGGGCCATTCGTTACAGGCCGGCTGTGTACGCACATATTTTTTCGGGAAGACGCCGGGAAGGCGACTTAGAGTCGGCCATCGAACAGCTCGGAGGACAAGCCATGTCCATAGACATTATTTTTCACACGACATACGGGGATTTATGCAGGACTGAAACTTATGACCTGTTCACCAGAGCGCTCAAAGAGGACGTGCTGCTGGGGTTCTTGGCAGGGCCGCCCTGCGAGAGTTGGAGCCGGGCTCGCGGCCGAACACTCGCCAATGGATGTCCAGGCCCAAGACGACTACGAACGGTACATAGGCCAATGGGAAAACTTGACCTTACTTCCCGAGAAGACCAACAGGTCCGTATTGGGAACCGGCTGCTTGGAGTGGCGATACGTTTGTTGTACACAGCCGCCTTGACTGGTAAATGTGGGATACTTGAACATCCGGCTGAAGACACAGAGGACGAATCGCAACCCTCCATATGGAAGCTAGAAATCATTGCGTTGCTAATGAGGTTTCCATTTTGCAGACGAGTGCGAGTTTTCCAGGGGATGTACGGAGCGGCATCCCCGAAACCGACTGAATTCCTACTCGTCAATATCACCGAGAGCGCAGAGGCGCTCTTTTGTGAGGGAAGGTCCACTCCGATGCCAAAGGCATCGTTGATAGGGACTGACCCCACAGGTGTTTGGAAGACGGCCCGGCTGAAGGAGTATCCGCCTGACCTCAATGCGGTGCTCGCACGGCTCCTTTTTATGAGCCAACCTGACCCTGTGGCACAGGACCCATTGCCTGATTGGTTTGTTGAATGGAGTGAGGCCCTTAAGACTTCGTTCGATCTTACTGCTGGAATGGGGAATGATTGCCACAGGTAATGCATGCTCTCTTAATTCTTAATTAGGTGCCCTAGCGGCCACAGACAGCGTCTTCGGCTATCGCAAGAGCAAAAAGAGCCTGAACAGGCAACGATTTATGATGCGTTTTGAAGATCCAGATATGGATCAATGATAATTTGACTGGAGCTTAGTAGGGAATGAGGTAATGACCCGCAAGAGATACCTTAGGACCTAGGATTCATTATCTTATTATACTTTAAGCACAAGCCAGAATGGTTACTAGCGGAATATTGCTACCATGTGAAACAGTAGAAGTGTAGCTGACTTGAGACAAGCCAGGGGATAGTTTTCTTTCCTCTGTGTTTGGTCATGGAACTGCAGCTGCTTAGTTCAACACACCCATTTAAGAGTAATTGATGATGAAGGCATGCGAGAAATCTCCAGACCGTTGGAGGTGATCGACGAGCTTCTTGAACCTTTCTCAGCGTGTCTGAGCGTGCCTGGCGCGCTTCCTCCACGCGAATGGCGCGAGAAGGCACATTTTCTTCGCACCCTGAAGCTCGAAGACGAAGATAATTTTCAAGACATCCCCTGCCTCAATGAGACTGATACATGGCTGGATGTCCCATCCCAAAGTTTGGTTCGATACAGGTGCATGGTTCAAGATGTCTTGGAACCAGAGGTCTACCCTTTGTTCCTCCAAAGCACTGGTGCTTTGGTGACCATGAAATATCGTGAAGCGCTCCCGACGGGAAGCCACGCAAAGCCACTGAGCACGTTGGAGACCGGAAACTGGGCCACACGAGGCATCTACCTCTGTGTGCCTTTGCCGGGCGAATCCTCCTGGGCGATTCCACGGCGCGGTCCAAACGGTGCGTCCGAGTGCGGACCGGGCACGTCTGCACCGAACACGGTGGGATGCTCCTGTTTGGTGAAGCTCTATGATGTGGACGAAGAGAGCTTGAAGGTCTGTGAGACGGTAGAAGTTCTGGGGGTCTTCCACATGGGAGCCGGAGCTCCGCGATTGCATGGACTTCATGTGACAAAGCCTGTTTGGAGCGACCGGTGAGGTGGAAATTGGTGTGTTGTTTGGTTTCAGCTGTGGGTTTCAAGAAAACAAACGGGAATGAGAAGAATTGTTTTGGAATGAATGCATAAACATCGAAAAATAGATGATCATAAAGGATTGTGTCTTGAGTCTTAAGACTTCTTTCTTCCCTTTGTCTACTTTGGACTTTCCACTTGAGCTCCGAAGTCTTTCCGAACGCCCGCTCCACGTACAAGTCTTGGAACGCCCATCATGTTCGACAGCTCGGGGTGTAGGGCATTGTAGAACTCTACCCCTGGGAGTCAAAGACTATAAAAAGAATGGTCTTTAGGTGACACGAAAAGGAATGTCCTTTACTTCAGTCGGTCAAAATATAGTCTTTGGACTTCTAGGGCTACCTAGCTCAGGTGAGGAAGCTGCCCTTCTTCCATCCCATGCTGCCCTACAGCCCTCGTTGGCTCAGCGAAGGGCGACTGCTTTGCACCTTTCAGCGACGCTTCAGCGGCTTTGCTGTGCGAAGTTTGCGGGATTTGGCGATCCAAATCTTGCAAGAGCCCCTGGGAGGGGATCAGTGCCCTGGACGAAGATCCCAACTCCGGTTCAGGAGATGGAAGTCGGTAACTATACTGCTTGCCAAGCTTTTCAGACGGTCACCTATATACTTAGGTTTCGGTTTTTTAGGACCTTGTGAATGTTTGCCTGGGGTCGTGAACAACCGGCCACTTCTGCCACTTCTGCACCCCCCAAGGTTGGCGGCAGAGTATGTCTTGGCTCTCTTGGTGGCGCGTGTGTATGGGAATGACGGTAGCCGAGCCCTGGGTCGCTGGTCCTTAAACCTGAGCCATTGGCAGGAGGGATCCGTGGACCTGCTAGTAAGGGCGCTGGCGAAATTGCACCCGAGGGTGCTACACCTCCCAGTAACACCTGAGACACTCAAGCAGAGGAGGCTTGGAGGGGGAGGGAAGAGATGAGAAGAGTCGGAGGTTTTGCTGAAGAGGCAGGTGACTTTTGACCACTTTGTGAGGGAGCTCGCTTTTGTTCGGTTGTGTAGATGAAGGCAGATGGCGATCTTCTGCGGATCGCCCGCAGGTGGACCCCGCAGAAGGACTTCGATGCCAACCGGCTGCGGAGCGGTCTATTGCAACTGGCGCCAGGGACACTGCTGGTGTTCGATGAGACTCAGATGGACACCGGGCCCTTAGATGCAGCAGGCCTACGAGCGGTGCAGGCTGGGAGACACCACGTGTCTCCGAGTTCTGGTTGAGAGAACATCTGAGAATAGGGAGCGAGCAATGCAACGGAATGGTGCAAAACAGGTTCAATTTGTTTCAAAGGTGCGAAATTCACTGAAATACAATGGATGGTGTACCATGCTCGAACGTACACTGCATTGCCATTGGATGCAAAAGAATCTGCCACGACGGTGGGGTGGAGGGTTTTTGGATCGGACTCTGGATTGTCCCTATAGTGGTCCAGAGGACGGGGTTTAAAGAAGGGAATGCTTTTGCCTCCCCTCAAAATCACTTCTGAACGTGGAGATGGCACCGGGTCCCAGTGCCAGGACCATGGGTCCCAGTGCTGTTCCGGTCGTTAAGATCTTCGCCGCGCCTGGGGACGTTGAAGATCTTCTTCGTCTAAGAAGCTTCGTACCCCGAAAGTCTGACGGCCGTTCAGGGGATTCGGGGCTTGGCCTCAGAGCAGATGCTCCTGGTGGACTTCTTCAATTATGAAGTGCAAGTGCCTCTGGAGGCGCTCCGTGACGGGTACGGGTGGTGACCGGAGAAGCTGTTCGACGTGGGGTTCGAATGGAGCGACATGCGGTCCAAGGACAGGATTTTGGGAGTTGCGACCGAACAGTTTCTTTTTCACTGCAAGAGTGAGTGAGTCCGGAATTTAGGATTGGGTTAGCTTTTGGGACTCCAGTGACAAGCATTTGACAACCAAAACGCTCTGGCATCCATGTGAGCTTTCTTTTTTTTTTTTCAGAAACTTGTTACAGTTGTTTACTTGGTCATTGCTGCAACAGCTGGCGTTCGCTGTTTGCGTTTGCGGCATAGTTGGTTTTTGCTTTTTGATCTTGTTGTTATATACATTGACATCTACTTGCCATGAAGAATAGCAAAGATGCGGGGTACCATTCCCGGTATGGACCATTGCACGCACCAGCCAGACCCCGGCAAAGCTCATGCCGAGCAGACCCACCAGTTTGGCAGGTCTTCCGAACTGGGACGAGCTGTTTGATGAAAGGGTCGCGGAAAGGGTAACAGTGTTGAAACCATCGCAGTGACAGACTGTTTCACTGTAGGACACATTTTTTAGTGAACCATGGTTCACTCTGTTTGTTCACTCTACTCCTATTTGCAAGCTGTTTAACCGGCTGTTCTGGTTTGTTGCGGTTTGCGCATAGTGAGACGGGATGTTCACCCGATTTCACCCGATTTCAACTCAGTTCTCTGCATCCAAAAGAGTTTACGTATATTGTACCCGCCTAACGTGTTAGTCGACCACTTCAAGGGGACGTCCTGTGCAAAAGGAGGACCAACTTCATGAAGGAGTTACCACTTCATTCAACAGCGTGAGATTTGAATTGCTGACCTAGGTTGGAGGACCCACCCATCACGAACTGGCTGACCTGGTTTCTCCACATGGCTGTGTCATATCACCGACCTCCAAGCAACGGGTTTGCTCTGGGGGTCTTTTTTCTATGTTCGCGAAGTCTGTTAAATGAGACAAACCCACATCCAGACGACCCAGGTAAACTGTTTGTTCATCTCCCGCGGCGTGTCCATCTTCAAAGCGGCTGACCTGGTCCTGCCACTGTCGCCCACTCGGAGTTCAGTACTACCAAAGCAGGAGGTGTGAACCTGGTGATACGACACTCGGAAAGTGGACACCAGCAACGAACTGTAAATTTCCGCGAAACGGAGGGTCTTGGTGCAGTGTCGTATCTTTGAGAGAAAGAGCAAACACACGACACTTATTGGTGAAGCATGGTGAAGTATATGTTCCATATCATTTCTCACGGGTGGCTGGATTTTCAATCCTATGTTTAAAAACATGGGTGGTTTGTTCTGCAGTTTGCGCAGAGGTTTGCTGAGTAGTCAGTGGTGGCATGGCAGGTGAGATGGCTGCTTCGTGTTGGTGCATATTCAGCAAGTCAATTTCCAAGACAAGACACTCGAAACGTCCCCAAACCAGCGGCTTGTTTTCATCAATTCCGACACAACTGAAGGGTTGCTCAAAGTTCCATCACCCTGCACTGGCTGCCCTGGAGGATGTTGAGAGCCTGGATGGTCTCCGATTTCTGCTGGGCCTCATCCAGCACCGGACGCAACCCTTACGCCTACAGCAGATCATGGCGGTCTTCAGCCACGACTTTGCACGGCTGCGGGACGAATTTCGTGAGATGGACCTGGGGCAGCAGACCCTTCATGACACTCAGAGAAGACAAAGAAATTTGTGTCATTGTTGGTGGGCATGTGAATCGTATGGGATTGGGTGCAACATGACCCGCATGAGCTGGTGTAGGATTCCAGGTGGGGGGTGCTTTGGGCCAAAGCCCACGCCCCGACCCTGCCCATTCGTGAACGAATCCAGTTTCGTCACGTTTGATGTGCGACTTCCTCTGCAGAGCAGTTGGAATGTTCAGGTTTGGGTTGCCTTGGCGCGTGCCTTCTGCTTTACCCATGGAGAAGAAGAGATGACGGTGGAGCGCTGGCAGAGTGTGGCGACCATCGAACGGGAGAGATGTCGTCGGTGGAAGGAGTTTGGTTTGAAAGCTTAGCAAGATGCCCTACGAGTGGAGTTGCCAAGTGGTGCCGTACCAGTGGTTCCCTTCCCTGAAAAAATGCGTGGACCGTCCGAATCGTTCCTCACATGGATTGGCATTTGTTGGGCGGATGGGATTGATGGACATAGCTGCATGGTTTCAATTGCATCTCTTCCAAGTCCGAAAGAAGCAGTGGTTGGATCATCACTTGGAAAGAGGGGCAAGATGCCTCCATACCTTGCTCGGCATAACACGTGCCTTTTGCAATTTCTTCCAGCCCTGCATCTCTCTTGTACATAAAGTTAGTTCTCACGTACTTGTCTCGGTGACAGTCCAAAACTCGTGATTTGCTGCTCGTGCCTCTGTTCAGTGAGTGATCAAGAAGGGTTTGAGCAACTGAAGAACTGAAGAACGATACTGGATGTTCGTTTGAGAGTTTCGCCACTGGAAAACACGGACTGAAGACCTGTGGATGTGGCTCAATCAAGGGGCCGTCTTTTAATTCTGTGGTTATGGAAAAAGCCTCAAGAGCGACCGACAAAAAACAGCCGCTCACGTTGTTCCTTGAGCCAAACGCAGGTCGTATTGACCGGTTCACCTTTCTCAGGTGTTCATGACCTTCATGAAAAGGTATGCTTTGGGTCGTGCGTTTTTCCATTCACACTCCCCCTATGCTGGGTCAATGAAACCAGCATACCTATGGGGATCCACCGTAGGTTTTTTCTTCCACGGCTTCACCCAAAAATTCAAAGCTTCCAGCCGATCGCGAGTCCTCGCCATCAGAATTCAATCCTGGAGGCCCCACTACTGGCGTGTTCACGCCCATCCAAACAGGCAAATCATCAGCTTGTGGCGGAACTAACCGCTCATCCTCCAGCGAGACCCTCCATGCCTCCTCATTCGGATCCTCCGCCCTCGATGAAGCGGACGGCCCGATCTCTCCCCTTTTCAAGCACCCAAGGCGCCTTGCCTCATAGCCGCTCACGGGGACACCCTCCAAGGTCACATTGACTCGCGCAGTGATTGCCGTGCCGTCATAGGCACGTGACATCTGAAATGAAGTGCCAGTTAAGGCCTCCACAGCTTTCCGACCCCTCTCCGCAGCATGCGAAGAAGTGCCGCCATCACCTCCATACCCTTCACGGGGTTGAGATCCTCCAGCTCCAGGCCACAGTGGCATTTGAGCCTGCGAAGGCATCGCTTCCTCGCCCTCCACAGTGCCAGCCTCTGGGCCAAACTTCTCGAAGAAGAACGTGTAGCCACACCATTCATAGCAGTCTCTGACATCCGAATTTCTGTTCTCCACCCAGTCATCGATGATGCATCGTCGACGCCAGGCTTCTCTTGTGCTCCCCCGGCTGAAGACCACGGTGATCCGGGTTGGCGAGAGACGTCCGATCGAAACAGGCGTCCCCCTATGGAGCGGATGGAACTGCCGCACCCTAGGCCTTTTGAGGACCCTCACCCACCAATCACCACTGGCGGTGCCACAGCCAAGGCATTCCCACCGGTCCAGGCCAGTCGGCGGCGACATGAAGCGAGCAAGCTCCCAAGGCTCATCCGTTCCCAGGCCCACATGCCTAGGCGGAGGTTTCGTCGGCGGCGCCTTCATGGCGCACATCCGCATTCGGCCATGGCTACAAGGCGAAACAAAACCCTTGGTAACCCTCGGGGTGCCGGTTCGGCAACAGTCGAACGAAGTCGGGCGATCGACGGACGGGGAGGTTCTATAGGTTATGTTCCTCCCGCATTCGATAGGGCCGGGTTCATTTTCCCTCGACCATCTTGATGTTGGGCCGGGTTCATTTTCCCTCGACCATCTTGATGTTTCTTTTGAATGGGATGCGTTAGACCTCTTTGTTGACTGGCCATCTGCCGTCTTCGAACACTTCTTGTGCACAAATGCCGTCAACGCTGCCAGTCCACACACCGATGCCGCTCGGACCGCAGTGCCCAGGCCTGGAGCCACCACTAACAGTCCCAACGCCACCGCCGCACCCAGCGCCAACTTCTTCAAGCGAGAAAGCGCAGGATCCTCCGCAGACGCCTCCGGCTCCACCGAAACAAGCCCCACCGTAGATGCAAATGATTCCCAGCTCCGAGGCACAGTGATCGCCTTGGTCAACAGGTCAGCGCATAGGTCAGCTCCAGGGATGTGCTCCGCATGCCACAACTTCATCTGCAGCCGTTCCCTCAAAACATGGCTGCGGAGCCGAAGATGTCTCGTCCGCCAGGGCCCGCTTGGGGCATGCAGCAGCTGCAAACCTGACAAATTATCGCCTCGCAAAACATAGCAGCCTTCATGGGCCAGCGCATTCTGCTCGAGGACGTTGACAATCGCTCCAACACTTTCTCCCAGGGTGAGGCCATCAACATACCCCAGAAGTTCACATTCCGTTGTACTCAGCGTTGCAAAGGGCTGAGTCTTCGATTCCCAAGCCACCAAAGCACCACCCCACAGGCACATGATGCCCTGATGACCCTTTCCTCCAGTTGGTGCAAACGACGAGTCTGCCAACACCTCCAGCCTGGACATCGAGCTCTGCCGGCCATAGGAGTCCATCTCCTCGGAGCAGGGCTTATAGGCGAGCGCATAGTCAAGGGTGTTCATGAGGTACCCCACCACATGATGAGCCAACTTGAGCACTCTCTTCGGGCATTTTGTCACTCTGGAGCCCAGGTAGGAGACCGCAAAGCTCAGATCAGGCCTGGTGCGTGTTGATAGCCAAAGGAGTTCACCAATGACAGTTTGACATTTTCTCACATCCTCCTGAAGAATCTCGTCCTCCAGGTCCACATCATCCAGCTTCGGAAGAGGAACTTGGCGAGGCTGAAGGTCAGGATACCGACTAACAATTTCCCGCGTGTAGTCAGGCTGCCCCACCAACAACTCATCACCCTTCCACCTCATCTCTATTCCGCAAAATTTCAACCACTGGTGCTGAGTCACCCACTTTGGCTCAGCGCACTTCCACATGGTTGAGAGCTTCTTCAGGAAACGTTCCGCCGTGGGACGAGGCGCAGTGACAATGAAGTCGTCGACATAGGACAAAGCATACCCTGCCGTTGACCCATCATCCATCACCTTCACAAGTTCCTCCTCACCTCCAGGTGCAGTCATCAGTCGCCACACGTTGGGCTCCGGAGTGGGAACCACCCAATTGTGCACCCCATCCTCCCACCACCGCATGCTCTGCAGCGCTTCATCCCTGTAGGCCTGCCAGTCAGAGGGAGATGTGTCCAGGCCGTAGACCGCCTTCTCGATCACCCAGCGAATGTCAGGCTCGATGAGTCCAGCCTCTACCAGTATGGACGGCGGCTTCGTCACCATCAGCCTGGACGATTTCCGAGGTGCAAGCAAAAACGCTGTAGAGACATCAGTAACCCCGATGGACCACTTCTCCTGAGCCGCTTTTCGCAACGTGCACCTCAATGACATCCCATCGATGCCACTGGCATATAAATCAAAACTGCTTCCCATGGTCTTCTGTTGAGGCGGTTGGTCATCCTGACGATCCTCAAGGGCCATAGGTTGTTCTCGACGCTTTGAGGTGTCCTCCACCAAATTGCCACAAAGAACGATACGGGCTTTCTTGCGAGCATCCGGGGCCTTCACCGTCGGGACAACCTTCGATGGGACCACCAGCATCTCTTCATAGCCCGGTTCATTCACCAAATCCTTCACCTTCACAGGCCGAACAGCTGTCGTTGACGTTTCCAGCGATGTTACCTCGTTCTTGAGAGGCGGAATCCATAGTGGAAGATCTTTTCGAACCTGTGCTAGGGGCACCGTGTAGGTTTGCAGGACCGAGTGGACTGCCTGCTGCTCCGGCGATTGCGAGACATCAACAGCCATTGCCGCTATCTGGATCTTCTCATCATCGCCTCGCATGTCAGTCAACTTGTTCTCCATCTCCAAGACCATCTTCTCCACATAGTCGAGGATGTAGCCCTGCATTGTCCCCTCATCTTCACCTACCACCACATCCTTTGCGAGGTCCGACCATAGACGCTTCCAGCTCCAGTGTTCTTCTTCTCCATGTTCACGGAGCTTCAGTGCCTCGTTCAGCTCACACTCCACACGCCCCAGCATCACTTCATTGCCTGGAGTTTCGAATGGTGTTTCGCAGAAGCGACACTGTTCCACCTCCTTCAACTTGCCAATCACATACTCCCGCTGGTCACCACACTTCACCGGGAGCACCTGAAGACCGCATTCGCCACACACCCATGGTTCACAGTGTGCACCATCATCTCCTTTTCGAATTTCACCACCGTCACTGCTTTTCAGGAGGAGAGACTCCCCCCCAGACCAAACAAAGTGACGGGCTGGACCAATTTCTTTGTGCTCTCCCCCCAAACCGCGTTCAGCTTGAAGAGCTTGAAGGTGTAGATCATCACTCAATCTTGGTGCCGGAATCTGCGGCAAGCATGGATCAGGCGGCTGTTTCCCCATCACCCGGTGCGAAGGGCGCGACGGATCGGAAGCTTCCTGAAGTTCCAGAACAGCTCGATCAGCCATCGGGTCAGTGAGGACAACCACACGTGCGTGTTGAACTTGTTGACCTTCCCTCAGCACATAGCCCTCCGTCATGAAAGGTGATGGTCCGAGGATGGTCATCGTGCGAAAGGGCGGAATCAAAGGCCCAAAACCAGCTCTGTGCCACCTTTTGGTTTTCACAGTGACACGGGCTCCAATTGGCATCAGCGGCGTGCAAGGGACTCCAAGCTTGGCGCATTGATGCCGCAGTCTTTCCTCGCCAACATAGCGAGCGATGCCAGGCCACAGCTCTTCACCAAGGCCACTTTCTCTGACCAACATCCGAAGCCGTCTTTTAACCTGCTGCACCTCTGTTTCAATTCTCCCATTTGAGGGGCCTTCATCACCCCCCGTCATAGTTTGGTAAAGGCCAAATCGCCGGCAGAAGGACTGGAACACCTTGGAGAAGAAAGCACACTCTCTGTCGGTGTGGACACGGAGGATCTTCAGGCCCATCGCTTTGAAGCGGCAATACATCCTTGTGGCCACCTTTGTGACATCATGTTGACCTCTCGACTCCAGGGGCTCCACCAGTGTGATATTTTGAACTCCCACAGGCGCAGCCAGATCATCAATGTGCTTTCTCCAGCCTTCATTGAGAGCGACTGCATCCTCCTCCGCAACCCGGACCTCATCTTCGACTTCATCAAGCTGAGGCAGAACCTGTTCGCCAACTTCTTGATTGGCGGGATCTCCATCGCCTCCTTGATCGGCAAGACCTTGTTCACCATCTTCTCGATCGTCAGGGCGGTCTTCATCATCTTCTTGCGGATGATCTCCATCTCCCCCCAAACCACGAGGCAGCTTTGGAATGGCCACCGTTGCCACCATGATGTACTTCGCCTTTGTGCTCAAGCCCACATCATCTCCCAGTGGCATTGGTCCCAAAATGTCATAGGACAGGCAGTAAGCTGATCGATCTCCTGATGTCCTCCGGTGCGGTGCATCCACGCCCATCAGCTCCATGCATCGCCGACAATCCCTCCTGTAGGGTTGGTGTTGATTTCGAACATGGGTTTTCCAACTTTCCATGCTCATTCGCTTCACTCCAGGTTCGCCGTGGTGCACAATCTCCTCCGCATTCCACCTGCGCCTGTAGTCCAGGAGGAAGTTCTTCAAGCACTCCTTCACCGCTGCCACCAAGCCCGGTGCCCAGGACGACCACTCCCTCGATTGAGCCAGTCTCCCAGTGAGCGATGTTGCTTCAACTTCTCCTCTACCTTCTCCGGACACGCCATCTAACTCCCTCATCTGTGGGAGGTTGGCGACCATCAAACATGTTGGTTTTCTCTTGACGTGGCCCATAGACCCTTGATCCATGGTCAGCAAGGATGCGCCCATCAGCTCTCTGGCCTTCTTCACTTCCTCAAAGTTCCAGAAACTCGGCATGTCCTCCTTGGTGGCCTCAGTTGACATGTAATCCATGGGGTCTCTTGGTGACTCCATCAGGAATCCAGGTGCTGGTCGTCCTCCACGATGCTCATCAGCGAGGAGCCACAGACCAATCTGTTTCATCATCAACGCACAATCGCTGAGGGCAAGCTCCTGCTCTGGCGAAGAAAGTCCCTCCAGCATGAATCTGCGGTCATCTCGACCTCTCAAAGGGCGTGGACCCGGAGCTCGGTGCCTCAACCGTGACACCGTGCGGCATGGCGGCCCTCCCAACACAGCAACGACCAAGCCTCGTCGAGCTAGATGACATAGGTAACCCCAAGTTCCAATGCCATGGAGGTCGAACTGTGCGCCCATCGTCACGTCCACATTCAAAATCTCGAAGCCACCCCAGTCCGTCTTAGACCAACTCTTATAGTCCTTCCCGGCAAAGAGGTTGACAATCACACCACGAGACGCCAGGTGTCGTCGCCGCTGACGTCGATTCCAGGGGCAAGTGCAAGCATCAAAGCTGTCCTGGCCCTTCATGAACTCCCACACCTCCGCAGGGACCTCAGGGAATCTTGATGACCACCATGATCGTACTTCATCATCAGTGAAGATCTCCCCCCGATCTGCCTTCTCCATGGTGCTGAGCAACTCCAGCGCCTTGGCCTCAGGTAGAACCGGACATCCCCCACGAAGCGTGCAGTCAATCCTGCCATGATCAGGGTGATTGATCTTCACTCCAGCCGCCGTCCACTGAAGCCGATACCCCAAGCCCACCAGTCGATGGAGGGGGACAATGACCTCCACGTGGTCCTTGGACAGCAAGGTCTTGTGGTCATCCACCCTGAACAACGTCGTTGACCCTGAGGCCAACTCCACCCTCACCGGGTACATCCTTTCCAGCTCCTGCTCATGTGCTCGACGAAGACCATTGGTCGCCCCTCCATCCAGCAATCCAACAGGTGCCAAACCATCAGTGCCAACCGGCTTCAATTCCTTCACACGAAGCACCTTCATGCTCCGAAGTGTCTTGAGCAAAGACGTTGCCTCCGACAGCAACTCTGCCGTAGTTTCCCGACCCAGTGGCTTCTCAGGTGTTCCTGCCATTCTCGAAGTGGTCGTGGTAGGAGGCGGCGATGACCCCGGAGACGGCTCTTCACTTATGGGCTGCTCCTTGGCGATCTTCTCGACGATCTCCCCCTTCTCTCCTTCCTTCGTGGCCTTCACCTTTGAGACCTTCTTTGGATCAGTCTTTCCAGTCTTGGGTTGGTGAGGACATTCACGCTTCATGTGGTTCCCACCGCAACCAAAGCACCGGTTCTTCATATCCGAGGTGTCGTGGGCATAGGTGCAAGATGTTCCCCTCCTGCAGCCTTCCTCCGACTTCCAGAACTTGCAAGCAAGCCTTCCTCCTGCTCGCTCCTCATTCTCAGCCGCTCCAAACGACGATGCCATGGCCTTCAGTGACGTCGAGACCGCTTGATTGGACGAGGCCGCCGGCTGAGCCAGTGGTGCACCACCCTTCTGAGCTGCAGTGAGGGACATTTCTTCGATCTCCGCCTGCACATACTCAGCTAGCTCAGTGACTCCTTCCAATGAAGCTGCATAGTCAACTCGGAGTTCTTGACGAACATTTGAAATCCTGAATGACACCTGAGTGCCGCCTGCTTTTTGGGTGCTGTCGATCATGCGCTGCAGGGCGTGCATGAGGACCAGAGGGTCCGGAAGGTTGAGGTGAAGTTCTTGAGCGCGAGATAGCCAACGTCGCCACAACCGGACCTGCATCAACAATTCTCCCACCGATGTGGAGAACTTCGACTCCACTAAATTCTTGAGGAGTTGCGTTTTTTCAGCGCCGCCTCCTGGCTGGTACGCCACATGGAGCCGGTACAGGATGTGCACCACGGACAGCTGCCTGCCAGACACCAAGTCCCGACGAAGCTGATCAGGTAGTGCTCCAAGTAGCATGGCAATTCCACGCTGTTCAATCCGTTGAAATGCTGGGTCCACTTCAACTTGAGGTTTCGATCTCAGCCTCTCCAGCGGACTCAGTCGCAGCCACCGGGAGTAGTGCTCCTGCGCCACCATCAAGGACTCTTCCCACCAGGCCTTGGCCGAGTTGGAGATGTCAGCCATCAGCGGGAATGCCATAGTCAGCCAGTCGCCGAAGAGAATCGAAGCTCCTTCTCCATTGGGTGCTGGAAGTGAGGGAAGCTCCAAATTTCGCAGAGCCTCGGTCGTCGATGCCACGGGAATTCCAGCCCCAATTCTGGTCACCTTTCCTGCTCCACCACCAAACCCTGATGACAATGTCCCGGTTGTGGTCTCATGTAATCCAGGGGGTCGATCAGGTAGTGACTCACCAACACCATCACCAGAGTTCCCACCTTGACCATCAGTGGAACCACGAAGTTTCGCCCGCTCGCCCACACTATTCGCCGATTCAAACGTCGACGAACCTCCACCACCTGTCAGCTTCTTGACCTCCTTCTCAAAGTTCAAGTGGGCTTCGCGAAGGATGCGCTCCCGGATGGCTTCCAGCTCCTGAGACGTCGGGCTTCTCTTCACCTCTTCACTAGGGGGTCGAGGACGTTCAGAACGGGATGCCACATCAGGTGCACGTCCACGGTCACTCCAAAAAGGATTGGTCTGCTGCCGCCCATGTTGATGGGGTGTGGACATGTCGTAGGGCTCAAGTACTCTAGGTTGTGGACCACCTTCACCATTCATGCTGCTCCTGTCCGCTCTCGGCGGAATCGGAAACTGAGGCGATGACGCTGCCTCCCGCTGCCAAGCCCCTTGCCCTCCAGGTTGTCCCGGATCATCAGCGCGAGGGTGTCCTGGATCGCGGCCATGAAATAGAGGTCCAAGTAGTCCTTCAGGAGGCGGAGGTCCCACCGGCATCGGTCCTTGGGAAGTTGATCCAAAGGCCCTTTGCAACACCTCGAGGGATTGCCTCACCGTCTCCTGCCAGCCAGCTCCTCGGTCATGCCGTTCAGATGCTGGACCTTGTTGTCTTCCATCAGCTCCGCTTGCCGCCGTCGAAGATCTTCTCGCCTCGCCAGCCGCTGGAGCCCCTCCAACTCTCTTCACAGCAGGTGGCATTGAGGTTGCCCTTGCCTCCTCGAGGAGGGTGTCTAGCCTCTCGTCAGCTGCTCCCACACGTAGTTGCCCTCCTCGATCTCCTGGATCCCTCAGCCTGCCTCCTTCGCGGGAGGAGCGCCGCCGCCGCGCCATCAAGCCGCTCATGGGGACCAGCGACCTCAAATGAGGGTGGACTTCAAAAGCTCTTTGGGCTCATAACCTGTGGTTATGGAAAAAGCCTCAAGAGCGACCGACAAAAAACAGCCGCTCACGTTGTTCCTTGAGCCAAACGCAGGTCGTATTGACCGGTTCACCTTTCTCAGGTGTTCATGACCTTCATGAAAAGGTATGCTTTGGGTCGTGCGTTTTTCCATTCACAAATTCAAATGGCAATACAGTAATTGTTTACACTCCCTGGAACTAACATGGAAGTGGAGAATGGCCCCTTGGAAGACCATTTTCCACTACAAGCAGGTGGTTTTCCACTTCGATGTTAGTTTTCGGGAGTGTATGTTATCTTATGTTCAAAAATTTAAGAGAGAGTGTTTGTTTGGATACTCCCACATGAGAGAGACATTTGCATCGATTTGGCTCAGGGCCACCCAATAAGTCTCATGCTCCTGGATGTCAATCCTCCGAGAAGGTGAGGCTCTTCCTGCAGATCACTAAGATGGAAGTGGATTGAAGTAATTCTGTTCAATTCAGGAACGTCGTCGTCCCTTTTTTGGGGAGAAATAACACACTTCCAATGTGAAACATCAGAGTCGACTCGATGTCTCACCGCTCCCCAGCCGCGTTGGGTGGGAGAAGGAGGCCGTCGCCGCGCGCTCCGCGCCGCTCGGGTCTCAAGGCTTCATACGCGGGATGCGGAGCAGTCCCTCCTGGACGCCGCAGATGCAGCCAGGTGTGCCGAGACATCGGGGGGGGTCCGGTAGAGGTAGGCAGTAGCAAGGTAGCTAGCAGTAGCTAGCTATATGGCGGTTGGGGCCTGAAAGAGGAGTCTTCCAGGGGTCCATTTTCACCGTCGTCAGTTTGCAGGAAGTATGTCTTGGTCAGTTTGCTGGGGCGTTTCTCGGAATCAGAGTGCCCAGGGTGCACAGTTTCTCCTTTCTCTAAATGATTTGGCTTGGCTTTGAGCAAAGGGCCGGTGGTTTGAGAGCTGGTTGCTGCTTTACATCCAAATAGGGGCAACTGATCAATTTTTGTAACTCCACTGGTTTCCTGCAACTATCCAGGCAGCGGTCAACAATCCAAAGGGCCCAGTCCATGCAGGACTGACGTCAAATGCAGTGATGGAAGGGAATTTGGCTTGCTTCTTGCTTGGGTTTAGGGCTGGTTAGAGATTCCCCATCATGACTCATGACACTGGGAATACCTGCATCACTGATTACCTATCTCACAATCACCAGCAAAAGAAAAACTCTTCATGGTTCCTTGAACATGTTTGAATGTGTGATCTCTAGTTTATTAGGAGCATTGCGGGCATCTCCAGCTAAGACCTCTTGGTCTTTGATCCGGAACCTTGAAGTCCTTGCCGATGGCTGCAGCTGCACCCTGTGTACCTTCTCCGGCGAGGAAGTTCAAACTGAGGGTGTATGTTACCAAACAACGTCGAAAGATTGCTTGAACAGGGGAATGTCCATGTGTGACATTAAAAACACAATTCTGTAGCCGCTGATGGGGATCGATCACACCAAACGTCTCATGTCCTTTAGGACACAACTCTTTTTATCAGTCCCTCACGAAAGTGAAGGGTCAAAATGGGGTCAACACTCTGCCACTAGGGTTGGTGAGGTCAAGCGACAAGCGAACATTCCTCAAGTGATGTCTTCAATTCCCCTGCCACTGGTGAATTAACACCTAAAAGTTGTGTTGTGATTGTTTTTAATTCACAGGGGATTGGATGATATGGATTGTCAGCACCTGGATTTGTGTTGCGTTGCGTTTTGACCATCCCTCATCATGTGAGGACAAAGCTTTGCTTGAAGACGCCTATCAGATCCAGGAGGAGTCGCGGATGGAAGAAGAAAATGCACAAGGCACTGTGGCATTGGGGCCGGGAAACCCTTTGCCCACCTTTCCTTTTCGGACGCCAATGAACTTCCCGGATCTGACGATGCGATCGTCCCATCGATCACAGAATGGTGATCATAGGCACCATGACTGCCACAGTAATTAGACCCCATCCTGGGTTGAAGGCCATCGCTACTAGGGTGAAGGCCATTGCTACTAGGGTGGAGGCCATCGCTACTAGGGTGGAGGCCATCGCTACTAGGGTGGAGGCCATCGCTCTTAGTTTGGAGGCCATCACTCTTAGGTTGCAGGCCATGGGTTGGATTCTTGTCCGTCCCCCAAGTCCTACCCAGTGGGCACGGAGCCGATTTCAGCGCATGGAGCGGCAACACCAGGCATGGCGGCCTCCTTTGCCGCGACGTTGCAACAGTTCAGCGGTCAGAGGGAAGGCGGGACGTGGCCGTACCGTGGCATGGGGGGAAGATGGACAGAGAAGAAGAGAGGATTCATCCATGAGGCCACCTGCAGGACCGAACAACATCAGGAAGATGATTCATCCATTCTGCATGTGTTGCCCCTGGAAGATACTCTCCAAGAATCTGGCAGCATGTTCTTTTTTGACACTCCTTTTCTTCGGGCCGCGGCTGACGCTGCGACAACGGCACCAGGATCTTCTGATAGTAGGTCATTAATCAGAGGTGGGTGGCCTTGATGGCGGACCTTGTCAAAGGAGGAGCTGAGAGCCCAAGCTGCGCTAAGCAGCTGCTTTTCGATCAGCGTCCTCTCAAAAGCCTTGGACTCCTGTCGTTCAGCCAACGGATGTCCGGAGCTCAATCGAAAAAAAGCCTCTCGCTGCAGTCAGAATAGATACAGAGAGGTGGCAGAAGAGCTGAAAACCACGGGGGTGTAATTTGCAAAGTGGTCTTCTGGTTGAAGCCCTTCTTCAGGGTCCATGTTGGTTTGGGGTACTCATGCACGGCTTTGTTTCACGATCACGAGGCTTGTCTGGTAGTGTGAGGGCAAGTTGCAAAGCTCTTATGGGTCGACGGATCGTTTTAAGAGCCACAAGAGGCTGTCATCCAAGATCAGTTCACCTGATGAACTGATGAACTGACACCGTTGCAGACGAATCCCTGTCTGGTGTGGCGAGACGGGTTGCAGTCTGCGCTTGCGCAGGTCAGGCAACCACCTGGGTCACGACACCCGACACCGGTTTATGTCTGCCCGTTCGCCCTCGAAGAGCCCTTGAAGAGCCCTTGAAGAGGGCGCCGTACATCTCGTCTCGGAAGCCCCGGTGTTCAAGCCGCTCGGTCCACTCCTTGAGACCCGACGCTGTCGAAGTCAGCACCATGTGATCACTCGGAGCAAGCAATCGAAGATTTGCATGTATCATGTATCTGCCATCCTCATGTATTTTTTCCACCACAGAATGGGGAGTCCTAAGATCCTTATTATAGGATCAACATCGACAACGGCGCCTTTTTTTCCCCTCAGTTTCATGATTTCTACTTTCAGATCTGATCTCCCTGAATCTCACTCTTGCTTTGCTTCAGATGCCTGCAGGTGCCAACAGTTGCACTGGCCTCACCTGTGGAGGCACCTGCATGCACCCGCCTGCGCGCCCGCGAGACCGACCGAGCGACGCAGCGCAGGGCTGGCCGGGCTGGCTTTGGTTACTTCGGTTTGGTTAGATGTGTCGTGGCTCGGCGCTTTGACCATTCGTGAGATGTGTCGTTGCTCTTGAGTCGTTTGGGTCGAAAACGGCCGAACGGTTCCCGAACGGTTCCCAGACGGTCGAAACGGGCCGGTGATCCTGCTTCGACCGGAGCCGGTCGAAGACCGGCCCCAGACAAAGCAGGGCTGGGGTTGTTGAGAGGATGGAGATAGGCCCCATGGGCAAAGGCAGATGTGAGCTCATGTATGAGAGATGTATTAAAACAAAACACATCACTGGGAGACTGTGTGAGTCAGAATGGAGGAGCCTACAGGGACCCTGAAGATTCCAACAGATCCAGTACCAAATCTACTAAACAGCGAATGGTCTAGATCGGGTGAAATCAGACGAGAATTAGTGCCCCGTGGCTCTATCCAAAACTTGGTGTGCTAACCCAGTACCGACAGATACCGGATACCAACACCATCCACTAGTTGGATGAGTACCAAACACCCAATCCGGCTAGCTGAGGGAATAAAAGTTCTTCTCGTGTTGGAGAGCTTGGGAGATCGATTTTTTGACAAATCTTTGCAGCTTCCCAGCACCCCGTTTGAAGATGGCTTGTCCACCGTCAAAATGGAACTGCTCCTAAGCGCAGTATTCACGGGTTATGGGCACCTGCCAAAGTAAAGCAAAAAAGGGCAAAGCAATCCAAACCCAGTTGAAACCTGAGTTTAGTGGTCAAACATTGTGGTTCTGTTTACCGTTTGCTTACTTATATGCAGTTCACCCAGTCCAGCATGACAAGGTACCCGTACATGGCAGAAAGCCAAGTGGAGAAGAACCACTCGCCCGAGGTGCCGGACGTGGCGACGCGGGTCGTGCAGGCAACGGGTATTGCGATGAAAGCCAAGAAGGAGCCCGCTGTCGCTGCAAGGCCGGATGCGACGTAGGTGGAGGCCATCGCAAGTAGGTTGAAGGCCATCGCTTAAAGGGCAGAAAAAAGGGCCCAAAGGCCCATGAAGGACGCCGGCGCTTGTCGTGCGGGGGGCATGGGAAATGAAACAGATGGCGTACTCACTCGTTCACTCATCTTGTCACTCTCTCGCTCTCCTTCCTACCACACTGGTGCATTAGAAGACTGCGCATCAAGAACTTGAGGGTGCTGCTTTTGCAAATTCAAACATGCATGCAGCCCAACTGCTGACCTCAGGCTGGCTACGAGGGTGTAGCTGCCTCAGCAGTGTCCAGCCATGTCAGGGCCATGCCTAGTCTACGGACCGCTGCCCAGTCAAAACAGATTGTTGCCCCGCTCAGGAGGATGGCCGCCATAGGTGTTGTCTATGGATTTTTATTTGTTGCATACGTTGTAAACCTTTAGGCTGATCGGGGTTCTGATACTTTCTTCAATTGGTGTTTTTTTTTGCCTCAACCTGAATCGGGAGAGGCGAGAAGCACACGTTGCATGCTTTTACCTCGAACTACTTAGTTTTCCAAGAACTCTACAGTACGTGTTCCAATGCAAGTTCCGTGAATCATGATACTGCCACTGCACTGTAACCATGGCTTCAGTAACGGAGGTACCCCGCTAGCTTGAACAGAATGATGAGCGTCATGCACTCTAAATGACACTCTCCCTTTGTTTGAGCGTCATTTAGCAACAACAGATCGAAAAACGCAAGAAGTAAGAAGTTAAGATTCAAGATGAACTGAAAAGCATTAAACCGAACACATGAGGCGTGTGCACACTAAAGTGCAACAACGAAGCTGTGTTTTTAGAGGTCAAGTGCTTATACTCTCCTGGGTTGCTACATTGGAGGCTTTCGTTTCGCAAGGCCAATATTGGTGCTTGACTCTAAGTTACCCTGAGTGACTTCGCTTCAAACGTCACGCAGCACTGGATGCCGGAAGCAAAGCACTGGCATAGCATGCGGACCGGTTGTCATTACCCCCACCCCACTCCAAACTGATTTTTTCAATGTTCAATGCTCTCCCTGAAGGAAACCTTAAAAGCACTGCAAATACCACGAAAGCGCAACAAAAACGCGCGAAACACCACAGCTGTCTACGCACGGTGGTCCAACAGATTTCTATATTTGCATGTTCAAAGCTTTGTCGATCATACTCAAGCAGATGACTTCCGCTGATTGCAGACGGTGGTAGAGACTGACTAGAGAGACATGGAAACTTTGTTGAGTTGCAGATACTTTGGGTGCAGCTGTGTCCGTGACATCTATTCGCACAATGGGAGCATAGGGGATATCACACAGCACGTCAAGTGCTAGTTCAAGTCCATTCTTTCAGTTCTTTCCAACTCGCCTTCTTAGCGACGAGCGTGTCTGGATCCCTTTGCGAACCTTTGGGTCATGGGAACCTTTGGTTTCACCCTCCGCAAACCAACGAAACCTGTTGAAATATGAAGCCCTGATCGGCCGGACCTGACCTGTCCGGACCTGCTCGGAGTCCCGACCTAACTGGACCCTGACCCGTACGTCCGTACCCACCGAGACGGGGCTCGTGTGCAACCCGGCGAGTGCCTTCGTGGAGCGGCCGCTGATCTCCGGGTCGCCGGGCACCAAACAGCCCGAGGCAGCGAGGAAGGTGTTTGGGAGTGAGCAGCCCTAGGAGATAGCGAGGTAGTGAGGATGCAAACATATGCAAATAGCAATGTGTGCCATTATGTGCCATTATTATGTGCAATGTGCTTGTGCACACTCCGAGAAACCGTGGCAATCATGCGCAGGTGGCTGACCTGTATGTCACCAGCCTGCGTGGTTGGCCCCAGTTTTCAGCACACTCCAAGAGAAAATCTTGAATCTTTGAACGCGCACCATCCAATGCATTGTTCGCACCTTCTCTAAACTATATATAATAAGCGTAATAAGGAGATATCGACCCTCCAAAGGCGTTTCCCGTTTGATCTTGTTCGTCTCGGTCGACCGCTTGTTCGCGAGGTGACAACGGCGTAGCTGTGGTCTTCCGTGACATCTCAAGGCTGATGGGAATTGCCATGTGGACTTAGGAGTTCGTTCTTCGGCCGCTGGACTTAGGGGGATTCACCTGCAGTTTTAGAACCAGCCCAGGGAAGGACACTTCGAAAGCCTCTGAAAAGGAATAACTCGACCGGCGGGTCGCCCAATCGGCGCGCTTTGCGCCGTCCTTGAAAAGTCGCACTGTCGGCACAGGGCCGTCGTGGACGCGAGGTGGACTAGGCAGCTCCAGGGTCGGGTCTTAGAGAGGTTCTTTCTCAGACACTCGAAGTGCTACTTACATGGATGGGTCTTTTTGAGATTTTTTCGTATTTTTTCATTTTTTCATGGATGGAAGATGGGTCTTACATGGACGGGTCTTGACATTACATTGTTATTTACATTGCTTCATGGATGGGTAATGAGCTATTCCAGTCCCATCGAGTCTCTCCGGCGGCGGTTTTTCCCTGGACCCGTCTGACATCGCCACGGCGGGGGCGGTCCGACGGTCGCGCGGTCGCACGATGGAAGTGTCACCGTGTCTGGCGGTCGACATCGCCAGTGATCCATTCTCGATCATCGTTTTCTTGTTTCTACTAGCTTCTTGTTACTAGTAGTAAGGCCCTTGCTCCTAGTAGCGATGCCAGGAGCCCCTAGTAGCGTCCTTGTTCCTATCCGACTTATATAACTTGACTCAACTTGACTCTTCGGCGGATCATACAGGATCCATTTGGGGTGCAACATGATCCTCTCGCAGTCAGAACAACAGGGCCTGGAAAACCGCTGGTAGAGTCATGTCCTTTTGATCCCGTCTGTGAGTGGTAGAGTCATACTAGCCGCTGCTAGCCATTTCCATCATTTCACAATGGAGGAGGACATTCAGAAGTGGTTGACATATTTTGAAGGTTTTTTTGACGAAGGAAGGGCGCACAGACATCGTGTTTTTTTTCTTATTTTTCTGTGTGTGTTTCACTGTTTGCTGTAGATGCCTGCTGTGCACATTGCCAATTGTCATGTGCTTGGGAGGCAGAACAGTGGCTTTTTGGTGATAGGCCTTGCACAGGACAGTGGCATGCGCAGGGGTGCCTGTGCAGCTCTCTTCCTCTTTGAAGAGTCACCTTGTGCTGCAGCACCAGTGGCAGCTGAGCCTGGTGGTCCAACGCGAGTGTTTTTCAAGATTTACTGTATAGGAGCGGAACAGTAGCCCCAAGATACTTCGTTGGAAGGATGACTGAAGATGACGTTATTTCCGAAGGCCTTGTTCTTTTCACTCATTTGCAACATGAGAGTAGATCACCCTGACCCTGCTCTCCTCCAGGTTGGCATAAACTTTCTGAACAGAACTGCTTCCCAGGAATGTTCACCTGCCATCACCTAACAAGGTTCGAGTGAAATAGTTTTGATATGCATTTGACAAAAACATCTGTCTTAGAATCAATCGACGGTCCGAGGCTGGAGTGCTCCATCGCTGCTGAGCCAGTGGGGCGGCCAGGTGGAACTCTCTTTGGAAAGACAGTTGGTTTGAGCAAGTACCGCCCCAAGGATGTTCCCACAAAAGAATGTGAGGAGGTTACATGGGTGGGCCTCAAGAATATATACATATTACATTATATCTTTAGGGCCAAGTCCACTGACTCTCTGAAGTGTTCTAGTTTTTTGGCATACCAAAATACTATCTATCCGCCAGGTGTGGTAGCGCCCCAAACCTCACTGTGAGGGTGTGTAGTGGTGTGCAGGTGTTTTTGCCTGTTCTTGAGTCACCGTCTCATGAGGAAGACAAATTGACAAGGTTCTACAAGTTGTCCAGTTGTAGCTTAACACATGTGCATAACACATATGGACACAGTTATACACATACATATAATACATATCTGTAGGTCCGTAGGTTATTACAATTGCGCTTCCCTTTTTGGGTGTCGACACGCTTGTCCAGAGCAACCATGGCCATCGCCGATAGGACGAGAGGCACGAAGGATGGGTTTGAGAAGACCAATTCTGACGGGGCCCATCTCTGAAATGTGGGGTCTGACCCCTCACCCCTAATTTTAACACCGATACATGAATCCTTATGGTCCCAACTGTCTGGCTGCCCCCACGGTATCCTCAAATAGTCGGTTCTTTTCTTGGGGTATCAAGAAACTACTAGTAACAAAGGGCATCGCTACTAGGAGCAAGGACGCTACTAGCAGATCCTGGCCTTACTACTAGGAACAAGAAGCTACTAGTAACAAGGTGTTCTGCCAAATCCTGCCGGCCATGGCCGGAAATCTGTGTTCGGACCGGTTGCGCAGGGTCTGCGCTCAGGTCCGCCGTGTTCGGCCCGGTACTCGCAGAGCTGGTGGGGCTCCCAAGGCAACGTGCAGGGAAGAGGCTTTAGGTTGGAGACCATCGCTAATAGCGTCCGATCGCTCCGTTCGGTTCGCGAGGCCAGGAGCCCCCGCTCCTGTAGGCGTCCGATCGCTCCGTTCGTAGGTGGGAGACCATCGCAGTCCGCACTCTGACTCAGGAGGCCCCCAATCGCCTGGCGATCGCTTTTAGGACAGAGGGATGGGAGTTCCGCTCCTTGTTCATGCATGTTTTGCCCCGGATATGAAGAGTTGTTTCAATCCAAAGTGGAGCATGTCCGCAAGTGCGCGCATCCAAAGTGAAGGGTCTTATTAGTCAAAGCACTTGTGCATTGGCAGCACTTCCTTTCGGCCTAGCAGGGGACCCGAAAACAAGCGGTCTCAAGCGCGGTCTGTGGGTCGGGTCGGGTCGTTTTTTAACACCGAAAATGCCATGGGAATTCAGTGGTTTCCGTTTCTACACCATCCTTCGTCTTTCCCTCCTGATGTTTCATCCGTTTCGGATTTTATGGTGGAGCACTTGGTGTGATTCGACGACGTGGGCTGAAACGACCTGGGGCAATGGGTGCCCTCATCTCATCAGGTCATCATCAGGTCATCATCGGATGTGGTCTCCAATCCATCCAATCTCAAACCTTGTTGACCTTGTTGACCTTGAAGGGGCGGAGGGGGGGGTTGATGAATCCTACGTCGACATTAGTCCGGCTAGTGCAGATTCGGCTGGCTCCGCCTAATAGAATTTGCAAAGGTCCCAAAAGTTTGTCTTGGCAAGGTGATTGGATACTATAGCCAAAAAGAAAATACATAGTAAAGAATTGTAAATAGCTAATTACATTTTTTTCTGGGGAGCCGGGCTTGATTAATAGGGGGATGGAAAAATCATTAGGGTGATGTACATGTGGAATTCAGGCTTTAAATTAGTTTAGTATTGGGGGCTCGAGCTGGGCTTGATTAATAGGGGGAGGTTACTTAATCCTAGGTTCGCATGACTTGGAATATGCACCATTTTGAGACCAAACCCCTTGCTTCATGTTTATGTTGGAAGGCTTCGGAACAAGAGACTGCTCAGGGTTAGGATGTGGGGGTCTCAAAAGGAGGGAAGTCTTGAATCAGATTGAATCATTTTTTTTGACCACTTGAAGTTGGGCCGGGCTAGTTCCTAGTCACGAAAGGCAACCTGGTAAGGGCTACCTTGAGTTTGCTTTGCGAAGCAAAGGGGTAGCTTGAACAGCCTGCTCGGGACCAAACATTGACCACCCCCTTCCATAGTGATCAGCAATTTATTGATCAATCATTTTGGTGATCCCCCTCCCTCGCCAGCACCACTAGCATCGCCCACCTAGCATGACGACATGACGTCTATGCATTGGCAGCAACAGCAGTGCCCCTACAATGAGGTTGCGCAACGCGGCTTCTACGCAATGCATGCACATCTGGGGTCTTTACAAAGCGCGTGCAGCTCTGGGACCACAGATCTTACACATGCCAGTGTTTACGCGCACACCACATAGCTCTACACAATCGAGCGTTGACGCAACACAGCCTCTACGCAAAGCCGTGTTGACAAATCTCACCGCATCATGCACATGCTGTAGCAACCTCTCCTCGCGACCCGGGCCACTTTTATGCGGAGCGCGCGTGCGACGTACGACCGCATTTGCCCAGCACAGTTTTGGTACCACGCAGTTCTTACACACCATAGCTCTTACATACACCAGTGTTGACAAACCTCCACGTGCACCGCACCGCACCACATGTTGTAGCAACCCCTCCTCGCGACCCCTGCCAGTCTATGCGGAGCGTGCGTGCGACATACAGCCGCATTTGCGCGGCACAGTTTTGGCACCAGGCAGTTCTTACAAACCACAGCTGTTACACAGCTCTGTTGCGTTGAGATAGCCCCGCTTTCATATATATATATATATTCCTGGTGAGTCCTACCTTTCGTGTTTCCGTGTCTCAAATTTGGACAGTTTGGATTGATCGCCGCAGCACTGATTTGGGTGGTGAACATGGCATCGACCCGTCGACCCCGACCCCTCTATCCCTTCCCTACTCGGAGCAGCCTGGGCGGTGCGCAGGACCGCGGATCGAGGCGGTGATGGCGTTCTGGTGGGCGCCAGGCACGGCAGTCACTCTGGCACTCCAGCCTGTCCAGTCAACACGAAACTGGAAGCTGTCCAGTCTGTCCGGTCATGGTAGGTGCTTTTGCCAGGACCAAGGTGGGTGACACCCAAATAATCACTATTTTTGGATCCTCTTGAACTTGTACGTTTTTCAGGGTCCAACTCATATCCAACATTGCCTGCACTTTTTTGATGTTCATACACTTCTTTCATTGATCCGCCGCATGGTACTTGTTTATTGCAAAGTTTGTTGTAATCACTCTATTTTTTGACCCCCTTGAAATAGTGGATTTTTCAGTTGGTCCAACTTAAATCCAACATTGCCTGCAAGCAGTGAACTGCCATATGCTCTTTTATTCATCTAGTCTACGGCGTGGTTCTTCTCATCTCTAAAACTGAGTGGTTACAATAAAGTTTACAATTTGCATGATCGATAGAAGACCAAGAGGTGAAGGGTGGTAAACTTGCAGGTGTTGTTGGATAGAAGTTGGACAGTTGGACCCTCTGAGAAACACATCATTTCATTCTCCTTGGACTTAGTCTGGGATTGCCAGGTTTATGTTCACGATAGGACACAACAAGATCCCACTGGGACATTTTGGCTCAAAAGAGAGAAGTGCGAGAGACACCGCATTTGTCAAAGCTCGGCATGTCGTCTCCATTTGTCGGACTGCATCGCTTCTGCGACACTGAGAGTTTCTTTCTGGTTGACCCTACGAATAGCAAGGGGGTGTCGGGTCTTGAGGTGGAGGTAGGCAGAGCAGGCAACAATGCACCACAAAAAGGCCCGCCAGCTAGTTACAAGAGCCGCGCCCTGGGAAAAGTCTCCAGATGATGTATTGTAGAGAATAGGTCCCCGACTTTGAGAACGCCACATACGTCTCCAAAGAGTGTTTTGGGTCACTTCTCACAGCGCAAGCGTTTCAAGTGTCGACAAAATTCGAATCACTTGGCTATGGTGGGGCTTACAGTAAATACTTGCATGAAGCTGCTGGGACTCTCTCACACATCTGGTGGAAGTCCTGAACTCAACAAGTAGCACTGCTCCGTGAGACACGCTGTGAACGACCTGGCCGCGCATCATGCAGGACAAAATGATCCTGGCTGTAATCACCTGGTGGTTCCATGTGTGCCGCCACCAGAACACGCACCATGAATACAACACGTTCATGCTTCTGCCACCAGGTATCAACATTGTGGTTTCAAAGTTTGCGCCTTGAAAAAAGACAGCCAATTCTGGATCGCTGTGTTCGGCCCTGTTGGTTAGGAGTTCCCAGGTCAGCGAGACATTCATTGCTTGCATGTCACCGATGCAGTTGGTGAAGGTGACTTCAGACACGTTTGCAGAGCACGTTGGGAGTGTATTGCGGCGCATAATTAGAGAAACCAGTTGACCTTTGCCCACTCGAAACTTGATTGCGAGCCACTGGATCCGGTGGGTGACCTGATTCCGACCCCTTTTGGGGAGCCCTGCCCGAGGGAGCATGGACATTGAGCCATTTTGCTTTCGGGTCGAAGAATAGTGCAGACATTGGATATAAGTTGGGCCCCTGAAACATGTACAACTTCAAGGGGCCGAAATGTAGAGTGATTACATTAAACGTTGTGCCATTTGCACGATGGCCTAAAGATGACAAGCGCCATGCACAAGTGAAAGAAGTATATGGAAAACAACCAATTGCAGGCAGCGTGTTGGATATAAGCCGGACCCCTGAAACATGTACAGTTTTAAGTGGTTCGAGAAATAGGACATTCAATTGATGATGTGTACGCCAATCCTGGGAAATCTGTGCTCTTTTCGACCCCACTCGTCCGATGTGACACACCTTTTGTTTGCCCGCCCGGGCGATCGCTGCGGACCCGGAGAACTCGCTTCAGCGTTCGCTTCGACGCCACCGTCGCTTCGGGTGCTTGGGGAACAGGCGTGATGCTGACAACCGGATCACGTTGGGCGCTCCACGTGTGTTTGCCCACTACCAGGCGCGCACGGCCCCTGGGTGCTGGATTTTGGTGTCATGATTTCACGCAAGAAACTAAACCTCAAACTGTAAACTCAAAAAAGCACAGGTTCGTGCGCAGCAACTATTGGATTTGAAGACCTGCAGAGGGGGCAATGTATTTATAATGTTTTATCAAGTCAACCTTTCCAAAAGTTCCCATGTTTTACCCCAGATGTTTATTGCCTGAAAACTTCTGAGTTACCCAGCGGCCAACAAAGACATCCTCAGGCTCAAACCATGGCGCTGCTAGCTTTGCCTTGGACCTGGCATTCCGTTTGCGACCTTTTCTTAACTTTCCCGAGCGAATGAATTTGACACTATTTGTCCAGTTTGATCATTTGATCCTTAGTCTGTCTACCTGTCATGACTCTGCATAAAACATTGGCAACCTGAGGGAATGCTGCCCCAGTGACCTCAAACTAGGCGCATGTTTGCAGTTTCTTTGACAGTGTGTTATTTCGTTGTGGTTGTTTTCAGCGGCCCGCTCCAATGCCGTCATCGTCTAAGGCCGCAATCGAGGGTGGTGGTCCTTTTCAGTGAGCATCAACCAAGCAAGGCGCAAAAACGGTTCCGGAAGGCACGTAGTTGGCCCGACCTCCTGTAGCGCCCGGAATCACTGGTGAATGCTAGGTATTGTGATCCTAGCACTCAGATTGGCCCAGATTCATCCGTTTTGTGTCTTGAGGTAAACTTAGGATCAACATGAATCAACCATAGCGGGTTCCACTTCTATGAATGGACTTTCCAAGCTGAGGATCTTATTGTATGTGGATTGGACTTCGATGCGGGTGGAAGCAAGAACCACACCCCAAGGCCTTCAAGTCCTGCTATTTCATGGTATTTCTGGATTTCACTCAGAACGTTTGTTGCAGATTTCTTCCCATAAACAGTGCTAGTCTCGGCCCGAAGCATGGAGCACCTGGGGGCCCACCTGAGCCGCCCCTTTCCACATGCCAAGAACCTGGACACATCGGACACCGTTCGTTGGTCAGACAGGCAGTTCTTTTGAGTAGTGGGTGTGTGTGTTTCTGTTTTGTTTTGGATTATATAGTTTGTCTCCGCAGGCAGCTTCTGGAAAAATGGTGTGGAGCCCCTGAGAATTCATAGCATGAGCTTCCTTGGAGCGGAGATTGTAAAGACCCTGCCTAGGCCAGCACCCTCAATCAGCTCTCTCCATATCTTGGGCCTATCAAACCTCTGTGACCTACGAAATTAACATGAAAGACGAAATCATCCAGTTTGTAGAGGAAAATAGAGGAAAATGGTCTTCCAAGGGGCAATTTTCCACTTCCATGTTAGTTCCAGGAGTGTAATTCCTTGCATCCTCGAATCTGAAACTCCTACAAGATGAATTTGTTGCGCATAGAACAACACAGCAGCAATTTGTTCTCGTTAAACTGCGATAACCTTCATTTGAGGCAGACCGAAAGAGGACTCGCCTGATAGCCAACCTCAACGGTGGTGCTTTTGTTTGTGCGCCTAACTCCACACATGTGGTGTTCTCACAGCGCTCTAAGTGCTGTGAGTCACCACTTTTTATAATGTCTCCAAAAATAGCAGTCAATGCATGTTGAGGCACTTGGCTTCTACTGGTCTCCTATCCCATCGGGAAAGGTACAGTGGGATAGAGAGAAGATATGTCCTGGATGAAGCTGGCTGAAGCCTTGGATTTTGTTTTACTTGGATCTGGCAATAGAGCGGACCCAGTTGTCCCATGCTGTCCCATTTTCTCAAGAAGATTGTCGATCCATCGATCCGCCATAAGGAGCATTTTGGCACGTCCCTTCTGGCAGAGATCATGGATGAGCATCTTGCCAGGCAACCAGACCTTCCAACCGGTTGGGTTTGCCAGCGCCGAGTTAGATGGCGCTGGCCCCGAAGAATCACTGGCCCCTTGTGCTGCGGTTCAGCCTCATGACTCTGCCAAGGTTCTTTTGGGGTGTCTTTTTGTTCCGCGACGCACATCGGATCATTTCTTTCAATGCACTCCGTTTTCTGGACGAGTGATCATCTCGCCCACTGCCCATCGTTGGATAGCGTTGCAATGTTCATATAATAATGTTCGATCCTGATTAGTAAAGGGGGGTCCCCCCCCCCTCAAACAGATAGAGGTCCCTCTATAATAAATTACCACCAAAACAAATCTGGATTCCTGTGAGGATTCCTTTTGTAATTGATTGTAGTATTCAGCTTCCTTTCTCAGGTGCTTTGTAATTGTTCTCAACAATCCTTTTGCTTTGCAGCCTCAGATCTTCAGCTCAAGAGAAGCCCCAAGCTTTGAGCTTCTTCCTCAGCTTCCATGGCTTCCTAAGTAAAGGAAGATTCCATGAGCAATTTTTTCCAGTGGAAAAAACTTTTCACAATTGAGGACCCAAAAACAAATTTGTTATTGAGGATCAGGTGCCTTCCTGGTCTACTACCTTGAAAAATTGTTTAGGAGCAATGTTTTATAAAGGGTTTAATTGGGGAATTGGTGGTTTTGGTCAGCTGTCAGTTTTGAAGAAGCCTAGAGAAAGCTATATCAGCTAATGAATCATAATCATTGGCCTCAGGAGCTAAGTAAAGGGAGATTGCATGCGCATTTATTCCAGTGGAAAAAACTTTTCACAATTGAGGACCAAAAAACAAACCTTATTATTGAGGATCAGGTGCCTTCCTGGTCTACTACCTTGAAAATTTGTTTAGGAGCAATGTTTTATAAAGGGTTTAATTGGGGAATTGGTGGTTTTGGTCAGCTGTCAGTTTTGAAGAAGCCTAGAGAAAGCTATATCAGCTAATGAATCATAATCATTGGCCTCAATATAAAAGGTTTCAATATAAAAAAAAATTAGGGCCACCAAAAAAGTTAGCATTATTCAGGAACCATTTTTCAAACATGGGGTCATGAATAATTTTGGAAAATTTAGCATTATTGCGGAACCATTTACTAATCAGCATCCAACATTATCATATAATCCTCTGAAAGCTAGCTAACGTTTTTTTGAATGTTTCCGGCACGATAAACTCCCATGTTTCGGTTCTGCATAGTGCGGAAAAGACGAGCGAGGGGCTTAGCGGCTAAGCTAGGTGAGCAAGGTTGTTTTTTTTTTTTCTCTCTCTCTCTTTTTTGCAGGGATGTTTCACCCAGTTTTGCTTTGGGTGATTTCTATTTTCCCTGTGGGTCAATCCCTTCTGGGGAAAGTTACTTGGAAGTTACTCACCCTTCTTTTCAACGGTTCGAAGGCCACGGTCACATGTTACTAATCGCTTCGGTCCGGCGGTCCAAGGAGATCAGGGCAGATGGTCGCTTGGAGCGACAGGAGGATGTGGCTGTTCGCCGGTTTCTCACAGGGCATCCGATCTGCCGTACGCCGTACCGTGAAACACCAACCAGGACCTCGCGTTACGGCGAGGGTTTTCAGATTGCGAATCGCCAGGTTTTGGATGGTTTTCGCAGAGGTTGGGGATGGTTGGCATACAGCACTCCTGTGTGTATTATATAGGCTTTCTTCTTCTACAAACCAAGTGTGGGCGGGTTTTTTTGCTAGTTGGACATAAGAAGACGCAAGGGACATCCCACTATGCAATCATGGCCATCAATGGCCCAAAACTATGACCTATCATATCCTGTCGACAAGCACCCCCCACAAGCGACGAACAACACCTGTGGTGAGCCTGTGGTGCAGCTTCTTCGGAGTGCACTCCTCCATCCCCACAGCAGGCGTCCGAAAGAATGTTCCGCTGAGAACGTCGCCCACGCGGTTCCAGTCGCTCCAACCTACGAACCGCGATGGCCTCCAAGCTGCGCCCAGGCGCCGCGCGTCTTGGGGAAGTATCACTTCGCCCAGACTCGGGTCTCGCGGCTTAGCGCCGCCCCACTCTCGTCGGGGAGTCTCGGGTGCTGACGAGGAGCGTGCGGCTGCGCGAGGGGCCAAGCGAAGAGGTGAGATGAGGTGAGCAGTTTTGGAAGAGATGGGACCACAGCTTGAAAGAACACATGCTGCGCAGATTTTGCGGTGTCCAAACCTTGGAAGAGTTTCTCAAAAACACAGAGGAATCCATAGGAATCCCCTAACTTGACTCGACGGAAGGTGCTACTGGGAAGTTATTCTAGGTCATAGTGTGTGGAGAGAAAGAAACTGCAGTCAATGAACTGTTTCTGGACATTGGCTGTAGTGCAAAGAGAAACAAGGTGAACATATATCAGATTCTTGTAACCTTTTCAAGGTCACCCAACCCTTCCTGAACGGAGCGAAGGGTGGAGCAGGTCACATTTTACAACCAGCCAAATAGGATCAAACATTATCAAGTATTTATTTTTGAGTCTACTGCATGTTTCTACTTTACTCATGCCATAGCAAGAAGCTGCCATGAAATCACGTCATGCAGATGTCCAATTCGCAGCCCTCGTTTTCCGCTTGCATCGTTTGAGGTCGAAGACCTTTGCCATTGCCTACCGAGAACTCCCTGACAAGGCGGACAGCCCGTGGAGGGCTTAGTGGGAGTATCACGGAGTGGTCGACACATTGACGGGCATCTCACACGCATGGTGGTCCGAAGTCCGGAGCAAGGACACAAGCTTGGCACCAGTTCTTTTTTTGAGTCTTGTTGGACAGGCACCTTTGTACCTTCAAATTGAACACATTGAACTACACCTCCAATCTGTTTCCGATGTTTCCTTTGGTTTATTCACGGAAGGTCGGGGAAAGGAGGATCCCTGTTGTGGTGTCACTGAGGTCCAGAGAAGCCAGTGTTGCCCTAGCTGCTTGGCCTGGATGACAGTAAGCTGGCAGGTAAAACAGGATGATGGTTGGGGATCCTTTTTGACAGGACAGTGAGTTTTTCATCAGGTGTCACTCCAAGACTGGAGCCTCCAACATGACTCTCAGCTGCTTCACAACACTTCCATCATCTCCCATCCACTCCATGGTGATTCGTGTGCGATTCGTTTGAGATTTGGATAGATGCTGGGAGCACGTCAGCGAACCCATTGGCCATTGGTTATTGATACAGCTGAGGCTTGTGACAAGAAATCCCCATGTGGTCGATAGAGTCTAGAACAGTTCTTGATCCCAAGTGTTTGAATAAGAAATCTGAGGGCAGGTAGACTCTAACGTTGGGTTTCTTAATCTAGGGTTTGTTCAGTAGAAGGCAATCCTCTGAATGAAGGGTCTTATCTCTATTTCAAACCTGTTTTCAAACAATTTCAAACCCTTTATGGAGCCCGTTTTCCATAGCAGAAACAAACAACCATTAGAACGCTGCATGTCGCAGCAGACGTGGGGGGGGGTCTGGGCGGAAGTTGCAGTTGCTTGCATTTTGTTGGAGATTCTGCCCTGCAAGAACCGGAGATGTGCTTACAGCAGACTACCCAGAGGTTGCTTCTTTTCATTTCAAGCATATACGAGAACATTGATACCAAGGAACTTTTGGTGAAAAGTGGGTCAGCGCTAGCCGGCTTGGAGACTTTTCTACTTTTGCTTCCCTGACAGCTTGAGACACGCTGATCATACAGATTTGTGAAAGGCCTTTCTCAAACCACAGGCACCAGGCACCTTGTAAAACGGTTTCGAAGGGAAGGACATTCTTCACGGAACTCTGCCGCAAGTTCTCAAGCCCACCCCTCTCCCTTTTTGGGGGGGACCCTTCCCTCTTTGACCCATGCGCCGTTGCTTTCAACTGCTGTCACCACCACGGTCATGACATTCCTCACGGTTCGGAACGAGGCGGAGCTTTGGGGATCGGAGTTGGTCTTCACCACGAAGCCCATGTCCCTGGAGCACCTTGGTCAGGCTGTGATGAGTCCTCCACCGAGGCGGTGGTCAGTGGGGATGGACCAAGACCGGAGATCCGAGTGTTTTTCTTTTTTTCATGATGGAGATTGGGAATTCTTCGGATGTGAAGCTCTGATTGGAACAGCGAGTCAGACACAACGTTCTTCTTCCCCGAAGTTTTGACTTTTCACACTCCCACATGTGAGGGTTGCTCATGCTTCCTGCACTGTTGGTGTGGCACAATGGGGTGAGCAGAGGGTACCGATTCCAGGCACACGATGGGGTTGATTGGCGTTGCGGATCCCGAGGCCGCGAGAGCAGATCTGGGCACGTTCCGTGGCTGGCCTTGGCGATGGCGTCCGGACCTGAGCCATCGAGACTGAACCCTTCCCGTTCGAGTGACGCCTGGTGATCTCACATGGATCCACGTTTTTCGTCCCGGATGGAGCACCATGACCATGCGAGAAATCTGTGGAATCCCTTGGTAGAAGAATCTGCAAGCAACCGAAGCAGTCACCCAATGCTCAGTCGACCGTGTCCTTTGCGATGATGGTTTCACGTCTCGGAACATGTGGGCTCCTACAAGTCGCAGCCTGACCGACAACATTTCTCCACCATTTGGAACCATGGGCAATCCGACGGTTCTAGCATTATCACTATATATAGTGACGTGTTTGTGCAAGATTTAAGGGCTAAGAGAAGTGGACCCCCTTTGAACATGACTTTGTTGAAATCGTTCCTTTTTGGGCGTTGTAGCAGACGGATGCCTGACCGATCCTCACAGTTTTTCGATGCACCACTTCCGGCTGCGAATCGCGGGTACGGGGAAGTCATTTCACAGAACCTCCCTCCCACCCAGGAGCCCAGAAAAACCGGGTAACTCTATAACTGCCCTTCGCCTACACATCAAGATAAGTAGCATTAACATTTAAATGCATTAAGTTAATTAGCTATGAAAAGGTGGCCATGTCTCCCCAAAGATATCATGCGCACTAGAGTTCGAGGACCCAACCTCAACTGGAAGGAATTGTATTTTTCTGATTATTGTTTATGTATTTACTATTATTTTTGTTTTAAAGTGTATTTTGCTGTTTGATGAAGAGTTGGCCACCATCTACTGTATACAATTTAAAGATAGTTTAAGAATTGTGAGGCGTTGCTATTGAATTTTCGTTCCTTAAGCCCCGCTCGCGGTCCAATGTTCGCTGCTCGAGCCTGGTTCAGGCCTTTGCCTATACCTACCACAGCGGAAAGGAAGAGGTGACTAAGCAGGTGCTTATGACTTGACCTCGGGAAGCCACACGAACTTCACCGCAGGTGGTGTTAGAGCCATGAGGTGTTTCTCTTCTACACTTGATCTTTCGAGTTCCAGCGGTCGCTGAGCGGTCGCTGTGGGACGCTGTCGGAACCGTTGGTCGTTCGATCAAATCATCCGGAGAGGGACGTGCGTAGAAGCCAAGACAAGGTGGTGGACATGCGAACTTTGAAGTGTCAAAGCTGAAACTTCTTTCAACCCTTACTAGCGGCCTGGCAGCGGCTAGCAGTGGCTAGCACAGCAAGAAGCACCGACCAGAAAGAGTCGCATCACCGTGCGAAGCATACGTAGCAGCAGCTTAGCAGACAGCCACCCCGGTCACAGGGAGATGAAACAGAAAGGGACCATGGGACCCATCCAACTGCAGGACCTGGATGCTGGATTCCTCCATATCAAGATCAAGTCACCAGGTGAGACCAGGTGTTTGCAGAAATGACTTCCTACAGTCCGAAGCACAATGTTTCAACCCCTACGGCTGCACGGTTCCACGGTGCTTCAGGTGGTGCTTCGCTTGAATGCGGCCCACCGGCTCCGATCTGAGATGGGAGGCGGTGACGTTGTAACACGGTGAACACTTGGGTGTGGGAAGCAGCTGCTTGGGTCGGATCTGATAGGTTTCGTTGGAGTCATTTAGAGGTATTCTTGCTGCCGTATGCTAGGCCCGCTAGGCTCACCGGTGGTGTCGATTGTGTCTCTTCCTTCCTTGGAATGGCCGCTTTTTGCCGCCGTGTCATGGCCTCTACGGGCAGCCTCTTCGTGCTCCGAGGTTAGAAGTGCTTCAAGAGCCGCGGGTGATTGCCTCGGGTTTCAGCCCATTTGTCAGCCGTGCTCCCAGCGGCCATTCGAAGTGCAAAAAGCGAAGCGGACTGAGTGAGTGAGTCCCCTGTGAGGAGTTCAGTTCTTTCCAATTGTCCCGGAAATTGGGAAAGCACGGAACATCGTTTTCTCTTCAAGGACTTGGATAGGGTCTTGGTGAGAAAAATACATTGAGCAAAAAGCACTCTTGCATGCCTTCACACACAAGCAACGGAGGAGCCTCCGCACGGAGGGCAAATCTTGGGCAGGGATACTGCAGGATAAATATGACTTGCTCGAATCACGCTAAAGACATGCAATGAATTACAATAATGATACTATAGTATATACCGTAATTATGTACACATATGATAACATATAATATAAATATAATGTATATACACCTTAGATCTTCCATTTGACCATTCTGCTTTGGTCGAAGGCACCGTGAGCACGGTGCAGCGGGATGAGGCCAGAGGGGCGTGGAGCCCACCTTTGGAGGGTGAAAGAGGGTGCCCCAAATCAAGGTGGAGCTGGGATGTCTAATTTGTAGTACACTTGATCAGACTTCACTTCACTCCCCCATCTGAAGATTCGGAAGGCCGGGTCTGTTTGTTACAGAAGATGTGTTGGATTCTTTACGCGAGCGCGTCCCATCTGAAGTGGCTCCGCGTCTCGTCCCGTCGCAGCCGCAGGCGCAGCCAGCTCAAGGTCTGCGCGGCGACGGCTCTGATGCAGTGGTTCTTCTAAAAGGTGGACCCTCACTTTCTGAAAGACGTTGAAACAGGTGCCACATGAATTTGGTTGTTGAGGAGTCAACCCTTATGGTGTTATATAAGTTATATACACAACTTGTCCTCCAACACTTGCACATCGGCTCCGGCTGTGTAGCTAGCCGCCAAGTGGTTCCCAGAAGCGTCAAGCCTTCGCCATTGAAGCTGTCGGGGAGGACATCGGCTCTTCACCTTCCTTGGTGGGGATCAAGGCTGCTGTGGGCCGCGTTCTGCCGCCTTGCTACGGCAGATGCAGACCCCCCTTTAATCAATGGAATGAAGAACTGCTACGTTCCTCCGAACTAGAATCAGGGGTGTTTGACAAGTGGGTGTATGAACAAGGTGTATGAACAATCCCGAACACTATAAATACGCCTCAATGCAGGGGAATATTATGTGTATATATAGACCGGGGATTTATGTTGTTTTCAATTTTTCACTGTCAAGAGTCAAGATGTTCGATTTGTGAGACAACGACCAGGCCCAGGCCGTTCTGACTGTTCCTTTTGCCTCTACAAGTAGATTCAAGTAGATCGCTTTCCGGGAGGACGTGTCCCATCCTGGGTTTCATCCATGTTTCTCATCCCGGTTGTTGCTGAGCAGACCGTTGGACTCCCAATTCTCTGCGGAACCTGACCGTGGCGAGTTGGCTGCCTTTGTGTCAAGTTGGTCGCCTTAGTGCAAAAAGATATGTGCAGTATGACACCAGAACTGGTTTGAGGGAAATGTATATACAGGAACAAAAAAGGACACGCACTGGTTTTTGGTGGTGAGAACCATGCTTTCCCGGTGTCCTCCAGGTTTTCCCTTGAAACTTAAACCTGAATCTGGAGCCAAGATCTGGGTGGTCAACTCAAGAGGGGACCATGCTGAAAACAGATGACCATCCCTTTCGAGCTGCTCGGTGCTTTCGACCGATTCGCCGTGGTGTCGCTTCCCGCCGGCGAGGCGCCAAAGGCCGAGGGCGCCTGTGCGGAGCGCGCGCCCGAGCCGAAGGGCCTGTGGTGAGCCGAAGAAATCGGACTTTTGGTGTGTGATCACGAGAAACAGTAGTGATCTGCAGGGACAGTAGAAGAACAGTCTAACATAGCAGCAACACTTTTTCGAGTATCCTTGTTGGATGTGCATCTAGCAGGGGAGGAGAGAAATCAGTATCGATACTCTGGACTCTGGGCCTTCGCATGCGAGAGATAAGAAGCTACTAGGTGGAGGCCATCGCAAGTAGGTTGGAGGCCATCGCTATAGTAGCAAGAAGCTAGTAGGTTGGAGTCGCGACTAGTGGCAAGAAGCGGTTAGGTGGATGGCATGGAAAGACCAAATCCGAAGACATCCGAAGACCTGGTTTTCCATCCGAAGACACTCGGGATGGAGTTGTAACTTCGCTTCTGATGTGCTCAGGTGAATGAACAGGGTCTGCCAGATCATTGCCAAGATGTCGGAAGTTCGGAGAAAGAGGTGTCGCCCGGGGTCGCCCGTGAATGCAGAAAATCAACTAACCAACCACTCGATCCGAGTCATCTGACGAGTGAGTTCACGGGCGAAGAGCATGTTTCATCCTCCGAACATTGGGGCGAAGACTCATCTATCCACTCGATTCGGAGGATTCGGACCTTGGACGGTGCGAACACGTGTCAGTGTTCTTGGTTTTTTGTTGATTTTCTGATGCTTCCGATACAGGGTTCGTTTTTCAAGATCCACTACTGTACCCAATGGGTTTCAATACCTTTTAACTTTAACGAACTCTTTCTCTCTCTCTCTCTCTCAGCAACCTAAAGATCCTAAAGGACCCGAAGCACTGGCCTCGGCGTTGGCCCTCCAACCGCGGTTGAAATCCAGGCGGCTTACGGGTCGCCACGCGCGGCCCACGTGGGAAGCCGCGGCAGGTGCTGGCGGTGGCCGCCACTCTCTTGAGTGACCAGCGAGTGTTTCTCCTAACCAGCTCTGCTGGGAGTCCCAGTCACGGAGAGAGAGCAGATCACAGGTGACGTGGTGGCGGAGGCTGACGTGGCTCGTGGCAGCTCGGGAACGGATGCGGGACGCATGATGCGGGAGGAGAGATGAAATCTTCTGTCGCACACAAAATGAAACACAAGCACAGCATTGAAGGAGTTAAACCTCAGTGATCTGGAGAAGTCCGTTTCTGGGAATTCCTCATATTTGGATTATTATAATACATATATATATATGTTCCTTCTGCGTGGCAGTTCTGATGCAGCCAAGGCCTCTGGGGTTCCCTACTACACCTTGGTTGGCTTGGCGCCATGAGTTAGATCCACAGCAGGAGATGGCAAAGGGCACTACTAGGTTTGATTTAGACATTAGACAAATATTGGCAAACCTACAAGTTGGCATCCACAACTGAGGAAGATCCGTTCAAACAGAGTGTGACACGACATTCCGACATCCTTCAATTCATTAGTAATCATTCATGCATTTATTTGGATGAACCGACCCTAACTTTGCAGTGGGGCGACGAACTCTTGTTGTAAGGGTATCATCAGGGATCAGAGCAGCGATGTTTCACAGCAGGGGCACAGCACTGCGGCGCTTGATGGCCATCCAGCCTGCTGCACAAAGAAAACCGATCCACGCGAGGGGCTGGAGGCGTTTGGATGTCTTCTTATGGCCTTTCACCTTGGACTTTCTTTTTTTGGAGTCCCATAATCAACCGCAGAGCGAACCGCGCTCAAAGCCCCAAACTGGAAGAACACCGTTTTTGTCAGTTTTGATGGATCGAGTATGATGCCCATTTGACCTTCCATGTTTGGGCTCCAAAACAGGAACCATTCAGGTTTTATAGATATACGGTATATTTATTACAGAAAACCGTGAACTGCGTGACCTTCGAAGGGGCCTTGACACGGACGCTTTCAGCTAGTTTCCTACGAACGTGGGCAGTCCAGTGGCGAGTGCTCCTACGAACTGGCCACGCCACCGAGAGCTGCGCTCGCCGCGCCAACTTCGTTCGCCGCTTGTAGAGCAGAATCGACGGACACTGAATTACCCAGAGTTCACCTAGTCCTGGCCATGATGGATGGCCCCTCACCAAGGCCCTGCGGCCCCACCAAACTCCAGTAAACCCTGAAATAAGCAAATACAGAGGCTTCTAGCTCTTGACAGAGATGAGCAGATGTCTAGCATTCCGAAAGCCAACAACCTGCATGTTCCTGATAGCAACAGAATAGAAAAATTACAAAGTGAACATCCGATCTCACTCAGTCAATTGAAGCAGTCCTCTTGTTGCAGTTTGCTTCAACCACTGTGAACCCGAAAGATCAGCCAGGTGAAATATTTTCATGAACTTGGCAGCCGGAGAAGACTCGTGCTATGGTGGTGCACCGGAAGGGGTGCACTTGTGAAGCCCTCGTTCAGGTACTGCATGCTGCACCTCTCGTTCTCGGCTCTGCTTTTGTACAGTGCATTCCAGCTACCCGTGAATGAAGCACCCACCTTGATAGATCCAGGCTTCGATCTGGAGCACGAGCTGGACCTGGATGCCTTCGAGACTTCCTTAGAGGTGGGCATAGCTGCCCCATTTTTCCTCCTGTTGAGTGTCTGGCTGTTGGCATACAGGAAGCTGCAGAAAGACACTGGTAGTTTTATCACTTGCCCAGCCAGCTCGGCCAGCCACAGCAGCTCCAGCCCCCTCACCAGCGAAAGCGCCAGTGCCCCGGGCGCAGAAAGCACGGATCACGCGGCACACCACGCGGAGAGCAGCACCATGGCCGCGCCACCGAAAGCCGCCCAACCACATTCCCCACCGGCAAAAGCTGCGCCCAAGTGCCCACCACGCGCGAAGGCCAAAGGGAAAGCGCTTGCCAAGGGGCCAAAGGGGCCTGGTCCTCCGCCCAAAAAGGCCGCACCTGCAAAGGCTGCTGCGAAGGCTGAGAGTACGCCAGTGGGGGATCAGACGAAAGCAACTTGGCACAGAAGTGAAAGACATTCTCTGTCGATCCGAAAGAAAAAGGTCCGGGAAAGTCTGCAGGCATCGGCTGAGTCATGCTGAGTCTATTATTGCCCTTTGATTCCATATGCAATTTTATGCCGATCCGTTTGGGGTGTACGGACTGTTTGAAGTGTCTTGGACCATAGATTGCCGCACCGCATTCAACTCTTCGACACTTTTTGTGGAAGCCTCCAGTTTGGCCGTTTCAATCCTTGTCAGCTGGCCCAACGAATCGGTTGATTCTGTTACTCCGAGTTGGTTTGGGGACTCCGAGCTACATGTTCAGCCGCAGCATGTGGGCGCCACTTCTTCCAAAAGGGTTGCCTCACTTTGGACCATGCGCGTGAGGTCCCCGACACTTTGGAACTACAACGTCAAAGCATTTTGACCGTTGGAACGCATTTCTTCGATCCGGGCTGAATCGCCTTGAATTGGGTGAAACTGTCACCAACACTGCAGAACACGTCTCAATACCATTCATGTTTCAAATCCCTCTTTGTCCACTGGGGCGCAGAAAAAAGTCAACCCTGTTTCCCTTGAAGACATGTCACTCCCGAAGCTCCCCGGATGAATCACCCAAAACCCTGTCTCCGCGTCGGTGTTCGCGGTTCCCACCGCCCGAGGTGAACCCCTTTGGCGCGCGCCGCGTGCGCTGGCGCACCTTGAACTCGGCGGAGGGCACCGTCTTCCACGGCCTGGGCGCAGGGCATCTCCGGAGCGACACCGCGAAGATGCTGAACGAGGTGAGAGTAGTGGAGATGGGCAACAGAGAGTTGTGGAGAAGTGAAAGTATAGTGAGAAGTGATTATTTTGATTTATTTTGGGGAACATTGACCTGAGAGCAATGATGGACTGGACAGTTAGTAAGTCAGCTGGTGTTGAACTTGTTGTAAGGTCTGCGAGAAGAGAGAAACTCCTCAATCTCAGTGCGTGTTTCCGAACTCCTCACAAATTAGCCCTTAGAGCCTTAGACTTCTGATGAGCATAGCAAGTACAACAAATCTGCTTGGTGGACTTGGCCATGCGTCAAAATACATAGCCACAAGACGTAGATGGCAACTGTTCCTTTCATTGCACCCTTTTGGGTTAGAGATGAATTACTTAGACCATATAGACCCTATATAGCCATATGGCTCGCCGACCCCATCTCTTCCGGTCCCTTAAGCCGCCGTCGGCGTGGCCGTCCGTTCGCGTTCGCGACGAGGTCTTCACCGTGGTGCATGGATCGAGCGGACGCTCGTCCTTCGTGCCGAAGAGTGCCGGTGTTTGCCTATTGGATCGGAACCGTGCGCAACAATTGGCCACTTGGAGCAAGCGAAACGTTCGCGGAGCGAGCTTAAGCATCGGGGCCCGATGCTGTCGATGGGTTCGAAGAGGTCGGATGGGAAAGGGGTGGATCGTTGGGCTGTCACGTAGATTGGCATGATTGGCGTACTAGTAGATCTTAAGACAGAAGGCGAGTTGTGGCTTCTACCAAGCTCAAACGAGCCTTGCTTACCCGCTGGCTGCACAAAAGCACCTCTTCTGAGAGAGAGAGAGAGAAAGAAAGAAAGAAAGAAAGGAAGGAAGGAAGAAAGGAAGGAAGAAAGACAGAAAGAAACAAATAAATAACGAAAGAAAAAAGAACGAAATAAAGAAATAATAACAATAACGAACTACATATATAAATATATAAATATATATATTATATATATGCTATTATATGTAACATTATGTGATGCAATTGACATTGCCCGCCAGTCACGTGAAACAGTGCGTGACGGTGAGTTTGCGGTTCAAGAAACAAAGCGGAATCCAGGTGTCGACTGCCGCAATGCCGCTAGTCGAAAGACATGGAGGAGCAGCTGAAGCAATCAGCAAGAGCAAAGATGGCATCTCACAGTGGAGTGGAGACGCTTGAAGCTATCGGGAATATGAAGAGACAGCGCTGTTGTGGAGCCAGTCCATTCCCCATCACAAGCGCTATCTCAGTGGACCCAAGATCATGTGTCACAGGTGAACTGTCAAGGACTGCGTGCAAACTGATCGTTGGGAAGCGACCGGGCTGGCTATCCCATGCAGGTGCAGTGGCACAACTGACGCAGCACCTGAGGAAGAGTCTTGGAAGACCACATATTCCAGAGTTGACCGAACACCCTAACTGTTACTTCAGGGTAAGCGGACGGAAAAAGTTCGAGTCCACGAGCGACTACATCACTCGGAAGACCGATTTGTATGCCCGAGCCCAGCAGGCATTAGATGAGGGTGCAGCACAACAAGAAGGCAAACCATGTTATGACTGGCACAAACTTCCAACCAGCAAAGCCACACCAACGAAGAAGATGAGGGCGTGACAGAAGAGGGTGTCGCATTGATTGCCGCTGCCACTGAAGAAGAAGATGAAGCCATGGCGGCAATCCATCAGGCCAATCGGACCCTGAGAGAAGCGAGGACCAAACAGCGCCAAGTAAAGCTCAGCAGACATAGCTACAAGGTGACTGACAAGAATACTAATGGCCGCGCCGGAAGCCTTGCTGGGGTGAAGTGTTTTTGCTGTGGCGGACCCCGCAAAGTCGCCCAGCGTCCAGATCGTCTCGCACCGGCCAGAAAGAAACAGCGCACACAACGATGGAGGCAGCGCCCTTCGTCGTGTGCTTCCTACAAATGGTTGCGGAGACTGGCGATGACGGGCGCCAGGCCTGCGACGCAGGGGAAGAGGCATATGAAAAGGGTTAATACACAGAGGAGGCACACATGAACACAACCACCAATGTGAGGCAATCAAGGCTGTGGGAGTTGCACCTTGGCCTCTGTCCATGCTGTAGAAGCCATTGTGAACGCAACGCAATTCTCTTAGGGAAGATCACAAGCGGCTCAGCTTGACCGATGACCTGTACAAAGATGCCGTGCCTTGTAGAACACCAGCGCCTGGCCCCCGTGATCCTGACTCGTCGCCTGACAAGGAATCACTCAATCAGGCATTTGGGATTCGAGGACTCTTGTAGGGGTGTCAGATCTGACGGGGAAACCCGATCTAGTCTTGGTAACCAACAAACAGCATACGCACAGCAGCCTCATAGCAGCCAGACAGACCAAAGAGCGCCGCATGGATCTTCAGCGCCCGCCCTCTCGTGATTATTATGGAGTATATACTTTCTTGGTCAATGGCCGGTGACCGGCGGCTGGCGGTGAACGGTGGCGGTGGCCGGTGACTAAATTAAATCCTGGGGGCGCATGACGCTTTTTGAAATGTCGACATGGAAAAAAATGTTGTTTTCAGAGCATATAGGAACAGGCCGCCCGGGAGATAAATCCGGATTTGGCCTCTAAGTTGAAAAGGGACGGTTGGGGGCTAGGATTTGATTATATTGGATAAAAGTTGTTTCTTGGGTGGATAAAAGTTGTTTCTTGGGGGGGTGTCAGGGGACAGGAAAAAATGTCACTGTTAAAACGTCGAAACCATTTTCCTGGAGGTAGGGGGTCAGGAAAAATCCTGAGTGAATACATGACCCAAAACAATTTGTTTTTTTGAAGTGATCATCATCACCTTTTTTCTTCCCTCTAATATTTGTTTAACGTGGGAGATGTTTGAGAAGATTGCAGAGAGGGAAAGAAGACGAGGGAAACACGAATCAGCGCACTACGACCATGTGCTCTCACCAGTTGTTTGCCTCCCAAGATTTTCGCAAACATATCAACATGACAACAAACACATCAAAATGCACAGCATTTATGCCCGCCACCCTGGAACAAACATATTTCAGTATATTTCAATGAAAATGGTCTACCCCAAAGGACAAAATTTCTGTCACATCACCTTTTCACCAATTGCGATGTGAGTTGGGTCTTTGGGCCTATATCTGGGCGTGGGGCGGTTGCGTGTGGAATGGCGTGGATGATGGTCCAGAGGCACCATCCTTGCAGATGGTGAATGTCATTGATTTTCAAATTTTGTGGTGTGAGAGTCCAGTCTTTGGGGATGAGTCTGGGTGTGGGTTGGAATGGTGTGGCATTTTTGTCCTCAGCTGTCAGCTTTGAATATGTGTAATGATGGTAATGCAACTTAATATGGTCAACCCTCAACAAAGATGACCTATGGACAAAAATCCACACCGCTAGAGGTAGGCTTGTGATGAATGCCTGCAGTGCCCCCGCAAAAAGGGTCACTGTTTTTGTTTAAAATAAGGAGACCAATTTTTAGTAGGTTTTCGTGCCACAGTTGCTTCACGCAGCTTTCCGCATCAGTTCACCCTCTCTTCTTGTCACTTGTTTTTGAGGTGGGGCGGGCTAGGGGACAGGAAAAAATGTCACTGTTAAGCAGTTGTTTCTCCATGTTCCTCGAGGTTGGGTGTTAGGATTTACTAATTAACAGGTCATTGCACTCTCTCCTGATGCTGAGGGGTTAGCCACATTGGATAAACATTCACATTAAAAATTTATTTCCAGTGTGAGGGCTCCCCCTTGCAGTCCACAGTCCACAGGCCATTATTATCTTTCTCCCCTACAACGGTTCCGCCCTTCAGCGCCAAAAACAATGCCCTCAGGCCATTGTCTTCCGCCGCTCACCGGTGCCCTTGCAGAAGCTGTGCTCCGCACTGCTCACCTTGGATTTCTCGCTGCCACTGGGCGACGAGGAGTTGGAAGGACTCATCCAGGCGCGGCGCGAGGGCGAGGGGCACACGGACCGTTTCTTTGGGGGTGACCGGGAAAGAGCTGATAGCGCATGGCTGTGGGTCAAAACTTGAGGCCCTAAACCCTGGTAGGTTGACCTCCCTAGCAACTTGTCCTCATCCCATATATGGTGGTGTCGTGTTGGGAGGTCATGGAAAGTGCCACAGTCCTCTGCCACCAGTATTTTTGAGAAGCAACAGTTGGAGGTTTACCCCAAGCACAGTTCAGCTAGCCGACACATACAACTGAACATCAGAATGCGTGACGAAACAGGGCCCATTTTAAACTCGTTATCCCCCGGAATCCCAGGGCCATCTAGGGTCTGTTTTGCTGAAGCCTTTCCGTCACATCGTCACACCGTCGGACCAGTCTCGTCTCGTGTTTTACACCAGGCTTGGCCTACAAAGGCAGACTTCGAAGAGGTGGCAAAGTATACCGGGCCCACGGAGCATCTGCGGGATGTGGAACAGTGCATTAAGCAGATCCTCGGTCGACGTGGTAAATGCGATGGTCAATGTAGCGCGTAGATGCGGGGTAGATGTGCTCGAGTATGAATGGCTGGATGGGCATCGAGATAATGGATGATAGTGGATGCCTTTCTGTGGACCCTTTGGACATTTTCCATGCTTTTCATGGTTTGGACGGCGCGTCGTTCCGTTCCCACCGCCCGTGCCATCGGTGGAGAACGTCTCTTCCCGTCACCGAAGAGTTCGACTCCCTTCATGCACATGTCGTGTCCTACTAACATCCAAGATGTTTTGTCAGCCTTTTTTCATGAAACATCCATGGTCCATGGGTGTTCCATGACCCATGGAACCGAAAAATGGTGGCTCGGCCGGTCAATGACCCTTTCAGCATATATGCGTGATCTCATTCCTTTCTGAGACGGTCGTTTGCTGTCCCTTGAATCGGCGCCCGAGGATGGCACAGGTGCCCCGCAGTGAGGCGCGCTTGCGCTTGCTGCGGCTCTCCCGCCGCTGGGATCCGCGTGGGACGAGTGGGACGACTGGCTGAGGGCCCGGTGGCCTGAAGTATGTAAAGAGCCTGAAGAGGTTCACCCTCTACAGACCCAGGAGGCTGTCAAACTTGACATTTCTCAGGAAAAACATCAATCATCAATTGGGAGATCCCCTTTTCGGACCACCAAAAAGGGTCCTTTATTCCGATACAGACACATTTGCAGACGAAGCCCTCACCATGCTGGGCTCAAGGAATCGGACCCGAGCTTCACTGCCGTCTTGGGGGCAAACCTACCAACTTCCCGATCTTGAGACAAAATCCAGGATCTTTTCCCGGAGTTGGTGAGATTTTCTATCTTCGACAGGTGGACAAGACTGGATGTACCGTGGGCACCCCTGAAAAGTGGGTTTCTGGAGCCAAAGGTGGTTTTTGGTTATTTTTGGTACCAGGAAAGACGCAATCATGGAATCCACCAAAACAGAACTTCAAAAGGTTGCTTATCAACTGCCCAAAGACTTCCTGTTTGTCCCAGTTTCTGACATGGATTTGGTTCAGGTCTTGCATGTTTAACTTTCATAGAGGCCGGGGCCCGGGGACTTTGTTGCTTGTTGCTTTCTTTGGGAGTGTATATAAAGAGACACACACACAGACACTTAGATCCATGCTCGCAAGAGCTAAATCAGTTGTGACATTCCGTGAGGCTAGCGCTTTACGTTAATGAAAGTTAGACCTTGACTCTCAGGAACAGTAAGGCGATCCGTCGGCCGAACAAAATGATTGAACAAAGGTGCGCTAGCGCTTTACAGGAAGAGGGGCGCTTGTCAACGCCACAAAAAGCAGGTACGTCAGTTCCACGTCCGGATCTGATATCCTCACCATGTATTGCCAGCTTCGTTGATGAAGAAGCAATACAGGTGTCTCCATCCCCTGCCGAACTGTGCAATGAGCGTTAAAGTACGGAAGCTAGAGATCTAGTTATTGTCTAGCGGTGTCAGAGGTCCTTAGGAACAGGAACGGGCACTTGATTAAAAAGCCCGATTGCTGGCCGAAAATGCCTTTTGAAAAGAGGGAAACCTAGAAAGAGAAACGAAAGCAGGAGAGGACGAATGCGGGGAGGGGTGGCCGGGTGGTGTGGATCGATTAAACGAGCCTAAGCAAGCAACCTGCAAGCCTGAGAAAAGACCTAACAAACGAAAGTAAGCAAGGAGAGAAAGGGTGTGTGTGTGTGTGTGTGCGTGTTTGGGTTGGGGTGAAAGGCACGCAGCCGAAAAGCCGAATCCGGCGCACCCTGACTGAAAACTTAACCTGCAACCTAACACCTCTAGCAACGAACAAAAGACCTAGAAACAGAAAACCTAGGAGGGAGAGAAAGCAAGACCGTGCGTGAATTACCCAGTTTGCCTCAAAATTGGAACACATGCGACTACGCTAGCAGCATGTCATGACATTCTAGAATGGACGCAGGAGGCCCACATAAGATCTGCAATCTCGAGCAAGCGGCTGATCAGCGAACAATCATGCAAGACGAGGAAACCAGTAAAGTGCCACCCTTGAGGGCCTGTGCTAAACGCGCCCAAAGTTGGGACCACACAGCGGCCATCGCCCAAGTTTGGAGGCCATCGCTAGTAGGTTACGCGCACAAACACAAGGCTACACCAAGCAACAAGGTTGGAGGTCACCGCTAATGGGTTGGAGGCCATAGCACAAGGTTGGGGGGCCAGCGCTACTAGTTTCCAAGACACGAACTGAAAGCAGCATCAAACAACCAGGTTGGAGGTCATCCCTAGTACGTTGGAGGTCATCGCACCAGGTTGGAGGCCAGCGCTAGTTTACAATGCACAAACTCAAAACACAAACTCAAAACGCATCAAGCAACAAGGTTGGAGGCCATCATTAGTACGTTAGAGGCCATGGCACCAGGTTGGAGGCCAGCGTTGCCAGTTTACAAGTAGGTAGAAATAGGGTAAAAAAAGGAAGGGAACTGAACCGACAGACGAGTCTGCCGACGAACCCTTGCAGGTACATGGGACTGGCCAAGTCGCACATCCCGCGATATCACCCAGCTTCGTTGGTCAAGGTTGGTGATATCGCACCTTGACCCGCTGTTGAAGTAAAGATTGCAAAAACAAATTCGAAGGAATCCCTGTGACTCCAAGGGATACACACACGTGGCCTCTCCCATCCGTGTCGCCAGGCATCGTGTCCAAATCCGCTCCGGAGCCGTTCCTAGGCTCCTTAGATGGCCTGGACCGCCTACTTGAGCAGTTCGTGCTTTTGCGCTCTGCCTGTGAGGCGCGACTCGCTCTGCGGGGCACTCGGTCGCAACGAGCTGAACCGGGCGCCGGGTCGGGAGAGGGAAGAGGCGTCGACTCGGGCAACATGTGGACTCCGAGGACTCCGGTCCTGGACTGAAGATAAGGAAGGTTGTGAACTGTGAATAGATGTTCCTGAACTGTAGACTGAGTTCACATTTTTCCAGCGCACATCACTGATTGTGAACTATGAATTACCTGAGTTTGGGCCCATTGGCTGGACTTACTTGGCACGAGCAGTGCAGCACGCAGAGCCCCCGAAACCCATCAGTGTTTTCGTCTGGTTGCAGGTAGTTTGCTACCTACCCACTGGCCCAGTATCCGTCCAAGAAAACAACTTTGACGGTGTTCTCTTGTCCAGCCCCCTGGCTACAGGCATTCCAAAGTGGAAAATCGTTTTAGGGGGAGATCCTGTGTGAGAGAACAACCCCACGCATTTGGCAGGTGATCAAACATCTTGCACCACTCTTGACAAAACCCCAAGAATACATCAAAATTCACAATTCCCTTGAAACACCAAAGGAAGAACGGAATCATCATGTTGCCCAGCTGTTTCCCTGAAAATGTTCCACCCCTCCTTCGCGAGCCTTGACGCTGCGTGCCAGGAACTCCTGAACTCTGAGACCTTGAAGCGGCTTTTGGATGAGGCACTCATCATGGGCAACTACATCAATGGTGATGCAGGTTCGAGTGTTCGCACACGCACGTAGACACACACGCGGTCGTGTTGCGATCGGCGCCAGGGTTCCTGTTTCGATCACGGCGTGAGAGACTGGAGCTCATGCGCTGTGGGAGGGGGCATTTCCTGTTCTTTTCACTGGAGGCTCTACCTGGACCGTCTACCTGGGCCCACAGATCTCAAAAAAAAGGGCTGCGCAATGATTTGACATAGCAGACAACGAACTCTTTTCCTGACACTGACCCATTCATGTTGAGGCGATGGCAGCAGACAATTAATGACATGGATTGACAATGACAATGAGACAGTCACATTGATTGACATTAAAGATCAACCACGCGTTTACCCACATTATACCTTCCGGACTTAGGTTAAATAGACTAAGTTTCCAGTGAAGTCCCTACTTCCCAGTTTCAGCAGTTCTTATTTCCAGATTTTTTCGGAGTTGGGTTGAAGCTTCCTGTGAACCCCCTTCCCAGTTCCAGCAAATATTTCCAGCAATTTGGGTTTTATTCCAAGACCACTGGGAATTGGGACCCCACTGGTTTTCCAAAGCACCGACCTTTTATATTATATATACAGTATATATATGTTTGTTTTCTTCAGTTTCAGTGAAGTTTCCGAATTACTTCTGATATATTATTCATGCCTTTAAGCTAAATTTGTTTAAAGCTTCCTGTGCAATCACGCCAGCAATTCATTTCTGGACTTTTCCGGACTGAGTTGAGAAGCTGGGGGGCTTCCCAAGATCAACTCCAAGTGGAATTGGAAAGCCGGGAGGGTTGCTAAGTTAAGATCAAGCGCAGGCTCATTGAAAAGCTTGGAGGGTTTACCCAAGATCAACCACAGATGAGTCGAAAAAAACCCGGGAATATGTATTAAGCAAGGAATGTTCCCAGAGGTTCAGAAATCGCTTGGCCACCGCTTGGTATTCTGGTGTTTAAAGTGGGTATGTTACCTCGTCGCGCTAGCAAAACGCAGGGTTGCGCTAGGTTCGCGCTAGGTTTGGCGCTAGGACCAAGTACTTAGGTAACTTAGAAAAGATTAACAAACAAGAGCTGATTGTAACGGTCACTCATTGGTGCACATACACACACACACCCGCACAGGCACAAGAGCAGCAACTGTTTGAAAGGCAGCGCGCGCTGAAAAAGGCAGCAACTGTTTGAAAGGGAGTAACTGTTTGAGAGACGAGAAAGCGAGTTCTTGATCACAGACGTTTGGTGGCCTCATGCACTGGCAGGGAAGCGCGCTAGATCCGCGCTAGACCCGCGCTAGATCCGCGCTAGACCCCTTCGCAACTTTGACCACTTGTCCAAATGCTTTCCAGGGTGTTTAGTCTTGGCAATTTGTTTCTGTGTGCAAGAGGATGGCTACTTTCAGCTTCACATTTGGAACCATTGGACTCTGTAAGTAAGAGCGCAGCTGTTAAAAGGGCAGACACAACATACAACCATATACATGAGCGCATGTTGGGTACATGATGGCCACCGCTTGGAATTGCTGTGATTTCAACCTAGGATAATGATTTAGAACGGGTTTTCTTTTTCAACTCAGATTGAGTTGAAAAGCTGGAGGGCCCAGGCTCAGGTTGAATTGAGAAGCTGGGGGGGCTGTGTCAAGATCAACCACAGGTCTACTTTAACAGCCGCCCAGTATTGGCTGTTATAGGGGCCTTCGAATAGATGGCAAATTACAAACACAACATTTACACCGTCTAAGCCAGCCAAACCGGAAAAGAGTGGCATACAGAAGTAGCAAACAGATGGCACACCTGGGGTATACCTGCTTGAAATAATATAGTGGTTCTCGTGGATTTTGACCTTGGAACCTCCCTACCCCCTCAAAAGAAAAACATCATCACACAATTGTCCGGCTAAAAACTATCGTGCTAAAAGTTTTTGTTCTGCTAAATAGGTGACACGGTGAAACATAAGAGCCTCTTAATTTCAACAACGAATCGGGACATCTATTGACGGGGTCAAACCCTGGACTGCTTGTTGCTAAAGACATACTTTTATAATGTGCAGTATGTGCTGCAACTGAATTCCCGAAACCCACATGAAGCCCGAACAGCAACTCCTAGGACGTTTTACGCATTTTTTTGCTTAAGCCTCCCCTGTGCCATTCTCGGCACGGCCAGCCGGCAGGTTGCGGATTCTCGCTGGATGCTTTCAGTCAGCTGAAGAGCTTGAAAGGTGCAGCGAACACCACAGCCTTGCATTGCCTTTGTGCAAGCTGTGCCCAGGAGAGGCGTCTCCATCCGAGCATCTGTGTGTGGGAGTTGGTGTGCACGGAGAGTGGCATGGATGATGCTCCGATTTTTCTCAAAACGGGCCCAGAACATCAGGTTTGCTGTACATCAGATGGCAGCCAGATATGAAGGGGAACATGTTCGAGAAGGTGTACCCAACGATGACCCGAACGATGTACCTGTCGGATTGTTGTTGCCCAACATGGACACCAAAACCACTTGGTTTTTGGTTGGTTGTTATGGATTGACTCATCCATCTTCAGGGTTGCCCTTGGACAGATATGCATTCCACCAGCAAGAAAAAGGGCTGCGTGTTGGACGACACGTCACGTCAGGTAGGGAGGTCTGAGAGTTGGGCAGTACTGCCAACTCACAACTTTGGGCTTTTGTCTTTGTCCTCTAAAAGACAGGGGGTCCTAATGCACATGACATGGTATTGCGTCCCAGATGGTCTCGATGGTCCTATTGGTCTAGGAGTAACAGAAGGTGCACAACATACACAATCCGAGACCAAACAAATAAAGTTTTGAACAATCTTAAAGAAGGTCGGAATTCCTTCGCAGATCTCTATGGCCATCTCTATTAGGTTGGGAGGTTCGAGGACTTCGGCTGTTAGCGTCCAAAAACACCCGCCAGGACGACCCCGACTTCTGTTCCAAGCTGGTCACGGAGCTGGGCACTTTGCCGGGGGCCTCGGTTTGGCCCGCTTGGCCGGCTCCATTGGGGCTCTAAGCAAAGCACCTGCTCCATGGGCCCGGTCATTGAAGCGTAGCAAAACGAGGCATGTGCAAGCAGAACCCTGGTTTTGAAGAGTGATGGAATGCCTTTCTTAAGAAGTGCATCTTGGAGCCTGGCGTGTCACACACAGTAGTGCCACCTTGAGCGAAGTAGCTAAGTGCTGTCATCAAAGGTGGTTCTAATACATATATATATTTTTACACATCGTATGTATAATCTAGTAAATATCCAGTATATACATATATATGTATTATAATATATATATATAATATTTATGAGGGATGGTCAGCAAAAAGCGTTCATTTTTTGAAGGTATATAGATTGACAATGCTTTGGACACATCACCAACCATGTGGCTTTTCAATGACCAACACTGTGGACACTTTTTCAGAGACTTTTCTCCTCCGAGCGTTGCGCTACCGTGAGAAAAGGCGCAGCGCTTCGCAGATCTCGCTGAGAGCTCAGCAAAGTCCCGAAAGTACAGAGCTTTGCAGATGGTGCGTATTTCGTTCGGGTGATGTGGCGGTGATGCAAACCGACCTGGGACCTCAGTTGGATTCTGCAGCTGGAGCCTCGTTTCACTTCTTACTTATTTTTTTGTGGAATAGAGCCAGAAAGACAACTAATCTCTTCTGGAAAAGAACACCCTCGCTTTGGACTGGAAAGCAATTGCTGGTGGTTCCACTGGGAAGATGGATGAAGATGGCAAGATGGACCTCAAACAGATATGTTTCTTCCTGTTCAACCAGTGGGTTTGCGATGCGTTTGGTGATCTCTGACTGGTCATTTTCGCTGGTGGAGGAGAAAAGATTTTTTGAAATATCGTGGACCCTTTTCAAGCTGGGTGTGTATTTAGATAGAGAGACGCCCAATGGCCCAATGGGTTCGTTTGTGTCTGGTTGACTCTATTTTCCTTTGTTCCCAATCCCGGTCTTTGACAGCAACCTCACCAATTGTTCAAATCCACACCCCACATGATTCCAAATGAATCTTCATCATCTTTGTTTCTTCACTCCTGACTCCACTGTTTCGCCACGTCCATTTGGGATCAGACCGACCTTCGCCGCCCTGCGTTCCGCAGGTTGGGATCCCTCAACGAGGTGCTCCAGCGGCTGCGCGGCGAGGTGCAGAGCGTCCGGGACCCGAAGGGGCGGGTGCCGGGCCGAACAGGCGAAGTGTTGTGGTCTTTTCTTTTTAAGCAAACCATATGTAAAACGAGTTTTTGGACTATGTGAACTGCAGAGAAGAAGTGGAATTGGAGATTGATCGACTCATGTGAAGATGAGTTGTTGTTTTACTTTTTCGTTTGTGTGTGTGCTGGCAAGAGTTGCATGTGCTCAGGGCTTTTTCCTACTCAAAGCCGGTATCCGTTTCACCCGACCGTAATTTCTGATAGAGACTTTTTTCTGTTGGAGAACTTTCATTCTGTGCGATCTTTGCGCCAGTGAGAATACCCTGAGACCATTAACTAATCAGGCCTTCCAATGCGATGGCATCGCTTTTGGACGATTGTGGTGCTGCAGACCCTTTCTGGTGCTGCAGACGATCGTGAGGCTGCCAAAGGTTGCGTTGATCGTTTGGACTCGAATGACAATTTGGATGAGGAGCTCTTGCACTTCAGAATGCTTCAAGTCAGTGCGGAAGTGCTTCCCAAAGACCATGTGAACCTCGAGAGATCTGACGCCCCCGTGCCACGTCGGGGCTACGTGGTGCCCCACCACTCTTCGAGGCCACGTTTGAGCTTAGCTCATTGGCTCACCGGGGCGGCTGAGGAGAAGCTTCTTCCCTTTGCAACAGCTGTGTTGCTACCACATGCAGTAGCCTTCCTGGTGGCTCAAGTCCTGATGCGGCGGCACGGTGGTACAGCCGTAGAAGTCTTGCAAGAAAAAAAGGAAGCGCCGAAGAGCCTGTCGTACATCATTAAGCAGGCTGGACCCATGTGGATCATTCATTTGGTGGCCATTTTCACCTTTGCAGCAGCTGCTCCTAGCGTTGAGTACTTGTACTTGAACTACTTTGCACGGCAATCCCAGCCTGGGATCGACTGCTCAGTACAGATGGCCGCAGCTCCATGTACACAATCTGTTACGAAGGTCTTGAAACTTCAAATTATTCGTGGCTTTGTGCTTCCGGTGGTGCAGTTTATCTTGGGCCCAGCATTAGGCGCGATGAGCGATGCTTTTGGTCGAAGGCCTGCCGTGCTGGTGATTCGCACATGCCTTTTGATTTCAGCCACTGGAACAATGCTTGTCGCTTGGTTTCCTTTACCGATTTGGGTTGACTATGCCCTTGGTGTCTTCTCGACAGTTCCTTGGGGTGCAGTGCCCTTCGCATGGTATATAGATCGATTTGATCATGCACCCACCATTGTCTATGCGGTGAGCCTGATTGAGGGGTCTTGCATCATCAGTGAAGCCCTAGGGACAGCATTCGGAAGCTTCTTGAGCTTGAACATGGCCATCTCTGTGCTCTTCGTCGGCCGAGCCGTGACCTTTTGCCTGGCACTGTGGGTGCTACCAGAATCGTTGCCCGAGGAGAAACGCATGGTGTTCTCATGGTCGTCTTTAATGCCGACAGCTGCCTTGCAAGCTCTTCTGCAAAGCCCCTTGGTGGAGAAGCTCACGGCCATTCTTGTCATCAACTCATTTCACTGGGCAGGCTACTATACCATCTTTGGAAGATTCTTGCAGAGCCATATGGCGTGGGCGAGGCAAAACAGCTATTACAGTGGACTTGCAGAACAAGTCTCTCAGGTTCTTTGGCTTTCATTTGGAGTGAATCTTCTTGTGCGAGCCTTTGGCCAGTCTGGGCTTATCGCTGTCAGCACTTGTGCTTGTGTAGCGTCCAACGTCTTGCAAATGCTTTCAAACAAGCCCTGGCAGATCTATGCGAATAACCTGTTATTTTCAGGACCTTCCTTCATGGCCCCCGCTGTGGTTTCTGGGATCATTGGTGCACAGGCTCCAGGCGAACAAGGTACCTTGCAATCAGCTGTTGCATTGGTTTCGCAGGTGGCGGCGGCTCTAGGACCTGTGGCCTTTGCCACGGTGTATCAATTGCTCGATCCAGCAGCGCCTGGAGCTCCAAGTTGGACCATGGACCTCTACATCATCTACGGTGCTCTGTTTGCGGTACCTGCTCTCACTTTGACCTTTTCCTTGCGCCGCTTCATGGAAGGGACCCAAGGGAAGGGCGACCAACGGCCGGAGTCGTAGAGTCGACGCAGTGAAGAAGGATTTTCAGAATCTCAGAATCCATATTTTCGGAGGTGCCAGAAGCACCGTCCGAGCTGTGCCAACATGCAAACAAAAAGTGAAGGACAAACAGCCGCCGTTCCAGTCTTTGGAGCACAAAAAGCGAACTCCAATCCACTTGATGGCACTTCTTGCATTGTGCCGCCATGTTTGATGAGGCCTCTGAAGAGTTCGCCTACCACTCCACAGAGTACCAGAGCACACCGGCATTGGCGCTCGAGGACTTCTCCAAGCTTGGAACGGGTCTCGCACCGAGTGACTTCATGTGACTTCCCTTTTGAAGAGCGGGATGATCAATTTGTAAGATTTGTAAGCAGTCACTTGATTTGGAGTATTTGGGGGAAAGGACCTACGATGACCTAGGTAGAGAGTTGCCTGATCTCCTCTGGACCTCACGTCACGTTTGGACCTCACGGTACTGGGGTGAGGCACACTTGGCAACAGTCCCAACCAGCCAGCCACCCACGTGCCATTGGATCATCCGATCATTTTACCTTTTTGGGGCACGGGATAGGTTCTCCCCTAAAATTCATGGGTGAATACAGACCTTTGTTGGGCCTCTCCGTCGCAGGAAGTACCTTTGGCCCCCATCCAACCCCTTGGGAGCAAGTTAGGCGAGGCGCGTGTGATGGAAACTTGTTGGCTGAAATTGTGTGAATGCGACCAGGGAATGGGAAGGTTTGGGGGATGCGGTTGGGGTCTCACAAAGGGAAGTTAAAGTATTTGGATGTGGGTCAAAACCCAGAGCCCTGGAAGCCCCAAACCAGGGTCAGTTGACCTCTTTAGTAGTCCATTCCATTCTGTTCATTTTCGGTGGTCAACCAAGGTACCCCAATTTTGTCCCACAGACAATTTGGATGTATGAGCAGCATGATGGTTGTTTGGTGGAAGGAAGCTGCCGAGCTGAAAAAACGAGGAGACCAGAGACGCCTGGCTGGGTAGACTCGTCTATTCCCTGTTGAGGTCTCCCAAACCACGTGGAGCGGACCACGGGAACTCAAACTGACCGAGACGTGGAGCGATCGGACGCGACGAACTGGGCTCCTGGCCTTACTACGAACGGAGCGATCGGGGCGCTAACTCTTGCTTTACAAGATCGACGAGCTGGGCTGCTCTGGTCGAGCTGTGCTGCGCCAGGTTTGCCATGCACCATTCCACCACTTCATCTGCAAATGCTGCAAGCAGAGCCGTTCGGCACTCACAGAGATGGATTGTTGGATGAATTTGACGCATGAATCAATTGATTTTGGAAGTGCGTATCCAATGCACAGTATAATAACTTCCAGAGTTCCATGAGGTTGGCAGTGACCTATGAGCACAGTGGAGAGGCGTGCTCTTTTCGGGGATGGCTTGGAGATTTCCCATCTCGAAGAGCACCACTCAAGACGTGCAGGTTTGTAGGTCACAGACAAGCTTTTGGGATCTTAACTTTAGAATCTGAATATAATCTCTGGCATTGAGGGTGGCTATGTCTAGGAGTTGATCTGATAATCTTTGTTGGAACGAAGACACATCGTTACAAGGAGCTTTCTTCGGGTTCTTCAATTTATTCAAGACCCTTAGCAATGGGCATCAAAATACGTTCAAAAACAAATTGATATCACATGCATCAAAACCAATTGGTTAACGCATCACAAAAATGGCCGCATCAACAACTATTAAATGTTTGCTGTAATTATGGCTCCTCGGGCGTTTTATTACTTATCATAGTTTGTGTTTATGATCCGACATCCTACTCCTGCCCCCCCCGGTCCCCTGGCCTCTTCTTTCCTGGTTGCGTGTTGTTTGCTTGTGTGTTTTGCTGTTGCTGTTGCTCATTGTTGCTTGTGTTTGTTTGCAACCAAACAGACATAACCACACAAAGATCGTTTATACAAGTGCAACCACAGGTGAGAGCACACTTTCCAGATCAAGGGCCACCAGATTAGCTAGCCCAAAGTACGACAAGACCTACATGCAAACTACCTCTATTAAGATGCTTATGGGAGAGGCGCTGTGCCCTCCCCCAACCCCCTCCAGCTTATTGCTGTGGAACTGTGGAACAGGCAAATACAAAACAAAGCAAGCGAGCAGCGAAAAGCAAGAAACAAAGCAAAACAAAAAACAAAAAAAATCGAAACAAACCACAACCAAACCAAACAAACAAACAACACTGCTTTTCGCTGCTACGACGACGACGACTACTACTACAACTACAACTACTGCTACCACCACTACTAGTACTAGTGCTAGTGCTAGTGCTAGTGCTAGTGCGATTGCCACTACCACTACCACTACTACTACTACTGCTACTACTACTACTAC
>CAXAMN010008891.1:429170-461055 GCA_963970005.1 Durusdinium trenchii | reverse complement strand
ACCTACCCACCTACCCACCTACCCACCTACCCACCTACCCACCTACCTACCGACCCACCGACCCACCGACCCACCGACCCACCGACCCACCGACCTACCGACCTACCGACCTACCGACCTACCTACCTACCTACCACTACTACTACTCCTACTACTACTCCTAATACTACTCCTACCACTCCTATTACTACTACTCCTGCTGCTGCTGCTACTACTGCTACTACTACTACCACTACTGGAACCATGTGTTTTTGACCTACTGGTTTTTGACACACCAGGAGTATTTTTCTTGATGCGTCCAGTATTTTTTGGTACCTCACTCCTTTCGGATGGCCTACAACCTGAAGATGGTGTCCCGACCTTTTTGGGAGGCTGGTGGTCATGGATTTTATTAGAAACCACGTCCAAAAGAATCTCGCACACCACTCAAAAGCTATATAAACGTCACCTGGGCAACGTAGGATTTTAATCCGCAAAGTCCTAGGTCTCCAGCTTAGCTGGTGCAGGACTTGCGAGAAGCTATGCCCCACAAATACCTGGCACGTCACAGACACAGTCCCCCAGATTGAAGCAGAAGAGGACGTTTGCGGATTCTGAAGGTATCAAGTGCAGCTAAATTGAACATGGCCAAGACATAGATCATAAGGCAGAATGCTCACGGTCACAAGCCCGCATCCTGGTGAGGAGACTGCCAGCTCTCGTGTGGAGGGGAATGTATCCTGGCGCCAAGGGGGGGCAGATTGGCTGCTGAACCTCTCAACCAAAGCCACCAAAAGTAGGTCTTAGGGTTAGGGTACTATCATATCCCCATATATCCCCTATCAACAGGACCAGTTTGATGGAGTGCTAGGGCGTATGTTCAACGAACGAAGCTTCTTAGGTGTTCTTTTTGCGCTTCAAAGAGAGGCCTTTCATCTACTTTTCATGTGACCATCCAGCCAAATCTGGTAGGACTAAAGTCATCACTGAAACCTGCATAAAACCTGCATGACTGCATGACCAATGTTGTCCGGCCCACTCTAGCACTCTAGGCGATGTCCTTAGGCCAGACACCAGATTTTGTCTGGCACTCCTGAAGCATCCTATGGCATGAGGCACTGTTACTTGCACCATGACACTGGCCATTCATCTAATCCTAAGCCGCATTTCTTTGGGACGGGCCATGACGGGTGGTTGAACATCTACACCGCAGACTCGCAAAAAAAACTCGTCCGACTCGAATTCCAGTCGCCCCAGTCGCTCCAGTCGCTGGGCCGGGTCGAGTTTCATCGACGATTGACGTCTCCAATGACTCCATCGATTAATCAACATTCATCAATTTTGCCCCAGATGCCAGAGATTTCATGGTTTTACAATCCATGTCTGGGCACCTGTGGTTGATCAAGATCGTCCATTCGGGTCAAAAAAGAAGTCTCCAGGAAAAGGACCCCCCACAGGAGCGGCTGAGAATTGCTCGCATTGCTCGGTGATGTGATGGACCATGACGCGTGATCAGGCTGTGTTTCCACAAACCGTATCAGATTCCCACCAAAAAACATTCTAAAACGACAATCCAACCTAAGACATCCCAAAAATCCAAAACACTATAGTGGTGCCCCCATCAAAAGGGCAGATCATGTCAAGTGATCTTTAGCATACACTTACAAGCTCTTGAGCCATTTGCAAGGAGAATTGCCAGGAAAACACACCAGACAACGGCTGTGTGCTCTCTATGCGTGGGGGCCTGCTCATCGTGCGCGCAGGTGATCCACGGACTCGAGGACTCACCCATCAACGACCGACCAAGCAACGAATCAATGAACCAACGCACTAATGAACCAACCACCACCCCCTAACCATGTTAAAGCTCCCACGACGATGATGCTATTCACAGCGGTTCCAACCTCCTCCGCCTTTCTTTCAGGAAGCAGAGACGCCGCATGCGGCTTTGAGGCGGGCACACAGGTTTTCAAGGTGCATCAGTATTTAAGATCTCGTTTTTGATATAGCACAGGACCAATAGGATCTGGATCTGGCTCTGGCAGCAGGGAGTCGCATTCTTTGCCTTTTCGCATGGATCAGCACTCTTGTTGTACACATGTTCAGGACAGCAGCAGTGGTTTGATGTGGTTTGTATGCCCCTCTCATCCCATTTTGCAAGAGGTGTCGGAGCTAGGAAAGGTGCAATTGTGAGGCATTCCCGAACATCTCACTGTTGGTAAATACATATGCAAAAGCATCCAAAAACAACGACTTGCAAACTCTTGTACTTCACCCAGACTGTTGCTTTTGGGTGCTGTTTTTCACAGAAAAACTGGTTCGGACCGCCTTCACATTGCTCCGGGCACGTCACATTGCTCCGGCAGGACCAGAGAATGTCGCGGATTGTCCCTCTACGACTTGTTCGAGTTGGTGCCACATATTTTTGACTCCTCCAGAAAGACTCCTCTCCTCGAACAGTTTAGAGGACAAACCATGAACACCCAGTGAGTTCGGGCTTCATGGCATACCAATTTGACGCCCTCGACCAATTCCCAAAAAATCAGAGGTGCTAAGTCACATGTGCACCATGCGCTAGCAACTAGATGAAGGATGATGAATGGATTTTTGCACCCACACCCACACCCTATTTTGTTTGAATCCGCAAACTGAGCTCTTTTGTGACACTGCCTACATGGGCTCCGCGGTGCTCTCTTGAATATCAAAAGAGTGATACTACCAGGTTTGCGCGCTCACCCCCTTCGAATTTGTAGGTTAAAGTTTTGAGTCATGATGTCCATTGACCAGGGTGCAGAAATTGAAGGGGCACCCCCCATTTCTGAGCGCTTCCAGGTCCTCGCGCACTCCGCGCGTCTCCGGACCGTCTGGACGCCGCGCTCGGAGCGTGGGGTGGCTTGGTGGTTGATCAGTCAGTCGATGAGGTTCAGCCCTTGTGTATGTGAAAAAGAGATGCCCTCGCAAGGGTACAGAAGAATACGCGTTTGGATAATGATGTAACATATATTATATAAGCATTATTAACATGTAACTACATAACATACTATATCATATCTCATCACATCACTATGCATGAACACCCCAACCTGTGTTCACAATTGTCTTGCTGAGTTCCTTACTCAGTCCAGTGGTTGATCTGTTTGAACCGAAGCGGTAGTGGGGCGTGCCCCCCACAGCCACCGCGCCACCGCCGTTGTGCCCAACGTGTGCCAAAGATGCAAACGTGGATGGGAGCACGACACTACCTACTGTACTAGCAGAACACCAAGATCGTAGATGATAGTGGATAAAAACAACAGGAACCACGTTGTGATTTTCAGAACTGAATTGGAGTGCCCCACCCGTGCAGGCGTGCGTCCATTCGATTGCAGAGCCAATCCCCAACGCCTGTGGCGAATTGGGAGACCCTGTAGTTCATCTTCCCCTCCTGCTGCTGGGCTGTCCACCAGTCTGTTCCTTGCCACTCTTTATTTGCAGCCCATCCAGTAGCCCATCCTTGTCTATGAGTCTGAAGCAACCAGTTTTCACCAGGTTTTCTTTGTGATGTTGGTTCATCTCTAGACTTACACGAATGGCTGGACGATGTCCACTCTCACGGCAAACCAAGACTGGGGGTTCTGGAGAAGCTAGATCATCTTTGAGAAACCAAACTAACTTTACAAGTATTACTTGTTTTGCCTTTGCTTTTTATTATTTGTTGTTTTTTGTACCTGCAAGGTCGTCCATGTCTCAAAAAGAGACTGCCCAGACATTTGTCATCTGTGATCGCCAAGTCAGCTTCCAGCAGAGCAATGCTCTTGCTTCATTTGACTCTTCCCTTCATGGGATGTGGCTCAGAATGGCTGAATCGCTCGTTCGTCACGTTCCATGGAAGTGGGGCCGGCCCCACCTGGTCATCCTTTCGGGGCCGGAACTTCCGTCCACCGGCCAGCAAGAGTGATCGAATTCTCCCATGTCTTTCCGACCGGCGGAAGATTGAGCACTTACCAGCGCCCTTTTAGGGGTGATTCATGGACATCCATGGATATCCCTCAAGGGGCTATGATTAAGATACCCCTTAGGAAGCCCTGGTAGTTGTTGATTGGCTTCTCTCCTTAGCCCCATGTCTGTCATCCCGTCGTAGCCCGTCCCTCCAAAAGCTGTGCAGGCAACCTCTCCGGGACCCACGGAGCTCACTGGGCTCACGCTGCGCGGGACCCGAGGGTGCAGGGCAGGGCAGACCGAAGCGGATCAGGTGAAGGAGACAACGTGGCTGGATTTGCCCCATGGAACTTGGAACGATTTGGGATGGTTTAAAACACTTTTTGGTTGAACTTCCGGTGGTATTTAAAGTTCAAAGGGATCCAATGTGATCTAAGAGTCGAACACTTCGTTTTCCTCGGAATCTATGTCAGATTGAACTATATTATATATATATACAGTGACTTCGGCGGAACCTTGTGGGAAGAGTTGTCTCGCATGATTGGCAAATCCAAAACTGATCGGCCTGGTCTTGAGCAACAACCAATTGCTTCAGGGGGCTCCGGCCAGTAGTGATGGCATTTTTGCTCGTTTTTATTTTTTAAAAAATCAACTGAAGGTTGAAGGTTGTGCACGAAACTGCTTCGATCTGGTGGTTTCATTCCTAGATTTTGGCCCTCGCCGTGCAATTCCATGAAAGCTGTGGACGGACTGGACTCCTTTGTTTGGAAGCATCAAGGTTGATTGAGACGCAATGAACGTGAAGTTGGAAAGTCATCCTGGAGACTAGCCTTGAGCAATGCCTTCAGATAGTCAGGAGAGCAGCTGGGTGTGGTCGGCACTGAAAAACACCAACACCTCGGTCGGCGATTTGGTCTGCAACGCAACATTTGCAGGTCCAAATCACACATTTGATGCCTTGTGAACCAGTTCGCAACTCGCCAAGTTTGAGGTCCAAATCACCGATAGCCGGTGCCTCAATTCGGGAGTCATGGTGATCGCCCATTCCCGAACCAACCTTACGACATGGCGACGCACACCCCCTTTTTGAGGTTCCAACAAAGAAGCTAGAAGAAGCCTTCCCCTGTTTGAGGCCTTCTTGGGATGTACTGTAGATGATGTAGCGCTCTATTTGGTAGGGCTGTTTTGCTGGGCGTGGTTTGGTCTTGAGCCTCAAATACGTTCCGACCCGTCTGAGTTTGTGATTTTGGAAAGACTGCCAGCCCCAACTTTTTAGGCGTCACGGAAGCTTGTAATGTTTCCACAAAACGATCCGCTCGATTCGGAAGAGATCATGGAGTTTCCGCTTGGGAAGGACTAGCGAAAGCAAGCATGATTGGTAACTAACGTTCAAGCAGTTACCAGTTCCCTTCACGTTTTGTCACTGGTGGACTGATCTCTTATGATCGCCTCGTGTTTCACTCAGTTTCGGCGATGCTGCGCGATGCGGAACTTCAGCTTGCTCAATTGGCAGCAAAGTCAAAGCAAACCTTGCCATTATTCAGGTTGGTGAAGTCCATGAATTGACGTCAATGATTTACAGTTAGTAGTATATTAATATATATATAATATGTGCATCGTATATAGTTACTGTGGTGTGATGATGGGTTCTTTTGTTTCCATGTGGTTTGATTCTCCCAGGTCGTTCTTTTCGTTTGTTTTCTCCTCCCACCGTAGCGCGGCAGCGCTCGGGCGAGGCTTCACCTCGGCCCCTGCACCGTGCCGTGTCGTGGCTCGGCCGCAAAACACAGGGATTTGGAAAGGAAAAGGGAGCAGTGGTGTCTGATGTACTTCTTTTCACCACCCAATATGAAAGCATATGAAGAGAACGAAGTCATATGATGTCTTATTTGGTTTAAATGCATCATGCGTCTACAGTACACCGGTGAAGAGGGATGGTCTCAGGATATAACGGAATGGTGGCAGAAGCACATCATTGTTTGAGAAATGGGCATTTTCAAGCGGTTAAATGGGCAGGACCACAGAGATCCCTCGCTTTCGCTTCAATTGGCTGTTCCTCATGGGGTGGTGTGGATCACAGAGGGTAGATCGTGGGTAGAAGCAGAATGAAGGCTCCTGGAGGTGGACGACAAAACTGGAGGTGGCTCCTGGAGGTGGCTCATGGTGGTGTGGATTCTTGACATTAAAAAACATCACCAAGAACGCCAGGCCGCAGGCACCTAGTCTTGATGGGAAGCTGCAGGGTGATTTGGAGCAAGGCAGCCAGGGGTCTCTGAATATCTCTGCAAACAGGGTCGCCCACATGGAGGAAGCCGGAATAATTTGGAGGTCCAGTCTTCATGTTCAACAAGGTGATTTGCCCTCGTTGAATCACATTCTGGCTCATTGTTGTTTTTACAACATTAAACAACCTGGTCACATGTCACATGATGTTTTCTTCACTGCTGAAATCCTTGAGCCGGTTGAAAGCCATCACTGGCTTAAGGTTGGGGTATGTAGATCTGTCTCATTCGAGACTCAGCCTTTCTGCTGTCCAGCTTGGCTGCTTTTGAATTTGTTTTCTGAGACGCGAGTCCGAAGCTTGTAGTCTGCTGATACCTCAACCTTCTTGGTTTTCAGATGTAGGTTCATCCTGCAGGCAGGTGGGTTGTACATTGAAGGTTTCCCGGCCCTAACCAATGATTGAATCTACACTTTTCTCAACAAAACAAGAAGCTGCACTCCTGAGGTATCTGAGATGCAAGACTTTGCTTTTGTCCTTGAAGGGGGTGTTTTTCCATGAAAGAAACCGGTGGATTGCCTGGGTTGCTCTTCGATGAAAGGCCTTCCTGTGCCCCATGCCCCATGCACCGTGCTCAGGCGCTCTCCCGAACTGGCGCCGCAGCGCCAGGCACCGGCGCTCCGCCGAATGGACGCTGGGAAATTCCTGGAGCCACGGGCCAGACAAACCCGGAGCCCCAAACCAGGGTAGGCTGACCTCCCAGGTATTTCCTCAGCAGACATCCATGGATATTGACTTCCTCCGAAGTCCAGCGGTTGACGAAATGGTGTTTTCTGTTCCAGAACCAACCTATTTAATTGGGCACCGGCTGTTCCTGGGCTGCCGCCGAAAGCCGACCTTTGGCCGGTTTGGTGACGAGAACGCAGTTAGGCATGAGTCGGCATGAGCATGGCATCAGTGTGTTAACGTGTGTTACAGTAACTCTTGTTGTGTCTTTTTGGCGATGCTGTGGCTAAGGAAGAGGGAGCCGGGATAATAGTTATATGATAATATAGTAGCGAGAACACTCTGAGAACACTACATAACTGTGAAACGGAACCGGCCCCGCCGACGGTCCCTCGATCGGAGCTGCAGGGCTCGAGCGGTAGAAAAGGTTCGGTCGCTGCCACGTTTAAGTGGCAGCGGAGCAGGTTTCGATCCGGGGCCATAGGCGCTGTGGGCGGCGGCGCGGGGGAGCTGGCTACGGTGGTTCGGGGTGGTGGTGCTCGAGCCCTACGGCTGGGGGTTTTGGATGACCTCGTACTACGAGGTTTTTGAGGTCCAAGTTGAGCCCAATGCATCTGAAGGTGATTCGGAATGGGGGAATCCACTGGATGTGAGTGGGTTGGGTGGCAGCGATGGTTGGTATCAACCTGGTGATGACTCCTCATGGACATCGACGTCCTGGGCATCATGGAGGCAGGGATGGCGAGACCGAGGACGGGCTGAGAACTGGTCATGGGATGAGCAGCGTTCATGGGGTGCCCCAAGCTCGGAGGTCAACAGTATGGACTCGGGACGAGAGAACTGGGCATGGAGTGGTGGTTCACGCCATGATCAGGGACAAGGGCATCGTTCGGGAGGACCGAGTACACGTGACGATCAGGGACAAGAGCATGGGCACTGGCAGTGGACGTCGGCCGCGTCCCCGGGCTCTCCGGCGGCGGCGGGCTTCGATCGCCAAGGCAACCTGCCTTCCGGCGAGGTCTCATCGGTGGGGGACACTCCTCCGCCGAAGGGGCCAGGAGATGAAGGGAAGGCCAACCCGGCCAAAGGAAAAGTCAGCAGCTCCTACCCGCCGATCTTCAGGGCCAAGGCGGGTGAGAGCTATAGAGACTGGCGACGAGCCTTGGAGTTCTGGCTGGGAGGAGAGGGTCATCAAATTCCTGAGGAATACATAGGCCCGCGAATTATGGTGCAGTTGAGGGACCGAGCAGCCCAATTGGTGAAGCACCTGAACAATGAGGACGTGAACCGCCCTGGTGGCATGCAGAAGATCTTCGACGTCCTTGAACGCAGTCCCTTGGTTAAGCAGTTGGACAAGCACCGCATTGACCAACAGAGGAAGAAGTTGATGGCCTTGACGAGGTTCGCAGGGGAGTCCTTAGAAAGCTACATCACTCGCGGCAGCATATATCGCACGCAGTTGTTGGGCCTCGACTCGACCTTGGAGATGGGCGAGAGGTTCTACGTTGGCCATTTGTTGGACCACGCCCGACTGAGTCGAAGGGACAAGGTTCTGGTCAGGGCCCGAGCTGGCGATGAGACCGAGGACTCCATCACCAACGCTCTGGTGGAATTGGCTGCAGAATTAGAAGGAGAACACGGATATCCCATCGGAGCATCCGAGCCAAACTCCGCTGGGGCAAATGGCGATGAGTGGTTGGTGCAAAGGGGCGCCACAGGTGGACTACATGCTGCACGTCGAGGAGGCGCTCGGCAGGCCTTGGCGGCGGAGGTCATGAGCGAGTTCGGCGAGGAAGAGATCACACAGGTGGACACCGAGACCGGTGAAGAGAGTGTTGATGAGGACGCTCCATCCGAGCTCAGGGAGGTGGAGCGGGAAGCTTACGCCCTTCACTACAAGGCGAAACAACGTATGGCGGAAGTCAAGAAGCTCCGCCAATACTACAAAAAGGGAGACCAAGTTGAAGAACGCAAGAAAGCCCTCGCCGACAAGATCAAGAACACCGCATGCCATAACTGCGGAGAGATAGGGCATTGGAGCAGAGAGTGCCCACACCCCAAGGCCCAGCAGGTTTTGATGGCTACGCCCACTTCGGGACGAAAGCCTATGAGGGCCAAGAAGAGCCCCACGACTTCATCACTCAAGTTGGCCTCACTACCCGAAGACAGGGAGGGAGACCATGAGTGGGATTTGTTGGTGTCTTTGTGCACGCCCAACGCGGCCTCACCGAGATCCTCATCCGCGTGTGCATATATGACGCTGCCGTGTGGGGTAGGGCTGAGTGGTGGGTCGGCCGACCATGAAGTGTTGTGGTGCGTGAAGGAACTGGCAACCTCCGTCATTCTGGACATCGGGTGTTTGAAGTCGGTCGCAGGGACAGTGTGGATCAACCAAATCATCAAGCGGTGGCAGGACCAACATCGATGGTTTAGGGTCTTCAAGGAGAAGGAGGTTTTTCGTTTTGGAAGCGGGGACACGCTCGCTAGTCAGTATGGGGTGCAGTTCGAGGCGACCTTCGCTGGGAAGTTGGTAGTGTTGGGGTTCTCCGTTGTGAAGGGCGACTGTCCACCCCTCCTATCCCGACATGCATGTACCCAGCTCGGTATACAATTTGACTGTGAACATCATCTACTAGCCTCCAAGAAGTTGGGTGTGAAGGGATACGGACTGAAGCAAACCTCTAGTGGACACTACATCATGGACATTGCGGAGTTCGAGGGAATTCCCCACTCGAAGGTACCCGAGGACTTTCGTCTTGAGGCAGGCCAAGAGGCCTGCAGTTTGGCCATGATCAACAATGTCCTGGTGGGCGAGATTTTTGGCTCAGGGACGGCCGTGAACGCTCCGGGTCTTCACTCGCATGTCGCGATCCACGACGGGCTTCTGCCGGGTATGCGGAGACCAATCTCACCGGAGCCGAGACTGCCCCAATCTAGAGTCCGAAGGCGAACAGCTCCAGCACCTGCAGAGCGCACTGGAGATGGATGTGGAGAGCCAACGGAGTTGGGAGGACCCTGTGGGACGGATGAGCAATGCATCCATGCGCAGCTTCCTGCCGGTCGAGCGCACCACGCCCAAGAGGCAACCGAAGGCACAGGCCCGGGCTATGGGGAGTGGCCAGATGACCACACCACCATCCAAGGCGGAGCAGTATCGCATCGACCAGGACGAGATGGAGGAGATCCAGATCGAGCAGCTCACGCCGCAGGAGATGGCCAAGATCGCCAAGGCCAGGGCCCGTGCGGCCAAATCCAAAGCCAAGAGGGAGGAGACCAAAGCCTTGACAGGTCAGAGAGCGGACTATCCCACTCTGTCAAATGCCTACAGCGAGGAGGTCGCCATGAACATGGTGTGGTGTTTCAGGAGCAAGATGATGACGTTCTTGTGGAAGAAGCTCCTGTGGCAGCTGAGGGTGAAGAAGGCCGTCGAGAGCACCATGCAGGGCGCACGCTGGAAGCGAAATCCCCGTTGGTTGGCGATGCTTCTCGGCAAGGAAGTGGCCTTTTGGTGGGGTCATCTGGGGGCGTTGAGGCAAAGGATGCATGCCCCGGTGGCATGGCCCCTGATGTAGAAGAACCTGACTGGGAAGGGGATGAGAGCGGCAAGGACTATGACTTCGGCGAGGCCACCGAGTCCATCATGGAGGATGACTATGAGGCGCGCGAGGACAACGCCACGATCACGACCAAGGACTCGGTGATGGACTCTGAGGAGGAAGAGGAGTGGGGGGCACTCTATGCCGAAGACCGAGCCGCCTTCAAGGCCCTGAGAGAGAGAGATGTGGTGTGGAAGGAGACACGACCTCCCAGAGGATTGACCCAGAAGCTCAAGAAGGGGCTGCAGCAGGCGGTCCATTTGATGGCGCGTGTGAAAAAGGGGGCGCGAACGGAGACGAAGTTCATGGTGCTGGAGCTCTTCTCGGGTTCATCTATGCTGACGCAGGTGGCGGCCGAGCTGCCTGGTTGGGGGGCTTACCAGCCGGTGGACGTCATCCTGGGCGCCGAGAATGACATGGCCGTGAGGGAGAACCGGGAGCGGGTGAAGAACATGGTGAGAACTCTCAAGCCTGACCTGGTGGTCATCACCCCGCCATGTGGTCCGTGGTGTGCCTGGCAGCGAATTCGGCAGGATTGGGACACATTGGGCGAGGTCAGGCGGAAGCAGCTCCCGTTTTGGAAATTGGGCCGCGAGGTCTGGGACATCCAGGATGGTGAGGGTCGACTCTGCCTTACAGAGCAGCCCGAGGGCTCCGAGGCCTTAGAGACCAAGTACATGATCCGGCGGGCTATGGTCTATCGGGTGGTGGTCGATCAGTGTGTCTTTGGCCTGAAGGACCCGGTGTCGCACAAGCTGTACCGCAAGACAACTGACCTGGACGTGAACAAGCAGTCCTTTGCAGTGGGTCTGGCAGGCATCCCCAGATGCAGTCATCAGCCTCGCGAGCATGAACCGATCCGAGGAACGATCCACCTGGACGGTGAAACGGTGAGCCGATCTACGGTGGCGGCGCGGTGGACCAGGGAGTTTGCCACCTACATCCTGCAGGCGGCCCAGAAGAGCTTGGCGGCGGAGGCACTACGTGAACAAGATCCTTTAGAAGGCGGGGGGCAGCCGCGACAAGGAAGCTACCCCATGGAGCTATGGGGCGCCTATCCCGTGGAGGTCGAGGAGGGAGTGGTCACCCCTGAGGAGATCCTTCGCAGGCAGATGAGGCAGATGGGTGCTGAAGGGGAGAGATATGACTATGTCCTCTTCGAAGGAAACGCCCGGCTTCTACCACGGCGGACCCGGGCCATTTTGGCCCACTTGCATGTGGCTTTGGGGCATCTCTCCACCCTAAGTCACCGAAATTAGTAAATTTACATTTTTATTGGATTTACGTAAATTGATGAATTTAGGTGGCAAAAAGTGTAAATGGGTTAGTAAATGTAAATTTGATTTAGGTACAACCTAAATTTATTTAGGTTGGTCTTCACTAAGGGTTTTTCCTATTTTTTCATTACTTTTTGATTTGCAAATATTCAAAACTGCATCTAAAACACATCTTTTGAAGAAAGTAATTTGTAAAACATATAGCCACAAGTAGAGACATTTGGATAAAACCACAAGCACACACACACACTCAGGTATAAGCACACAGGAAAGACAAGCACAAGAAAAATGACTTGGGTGAAACTGAAAAGCAGACATACTCAGGTAAACACGTTCCCATTTGGAAGAACATGTGGCCACACAGTGTTTTGGGCTGCTACTTTTTGGTCAGCTGCTGTTCCAGAAAACTTCCTCTAACTTAAGCATTTTTTTTCCTGAGGTGCAACAGGTGCCTGTACTTGAGACTGGCCACCTTGGTTGCCCCCCAGTGCTTGTTGCCTGCAAGGCAGCTTTTCATCAAGGTCTGTACAGCCCTCATTGTTTCCTCTCCTTTGAAGCACCATGTGACTGAGGGGTGTATCGAGTTTGAAAGAAGAAAGCTGTGTATACAGAAATGTGTCTTCGAGGTCATATTAAACAATGGCGTCTCCTCAGTGGCAAAATAATCACGCAGTTGGACATGCACCTGTGCCATTTGAAGGCCTTTGGTCACTAGTTGGCTGTACTGTGGTTCAGGCACACACATGTAGCCATACTTGGGAGCATATTCTCTCAACATGCTTTGAATGTCAACATTCAGCTCCAAGAAGAGAGAGATGAGCTGGTGTTGCCTGAGTGGTATTTGTGGCAAAAGATTGCTAAAGAAAGGTAACATTGTTCTGTGGAAAAACAAAAAGAAAAATATACTAAACAGGGCCACAGGTGCTCATTGGTTGGGTCTTTGTACTCCTCCCAACAACTTTTCATGGCCAGGTCCAAGCCCATAATATCTGCTGCCCTTCCTTTCAGTTTGGGGAAACCAGATTTCCTGACAAACATAGTGAGCTTAGTGAGCCTTTGCCTGTACTTGTGGCGTGTGTTGTCAGTTTTCTGAAAAGATTTGATGAAGCGGCCCACTGTGAGCAAATTTTGGAGTGGCTCATCATCCAAACACTCATGGGTCAACAGGTAAAAGACACTGCCATAAGCAAATTGAAGCCAACCAAGGAAGAAGTTGTGCATCAAATCAAGAGCCACACTGTGTGCAGTCATCCCTGGCAAATCAAAGAGTGGACAAGAACTTTGCCAGTGTTGCTTCCAGTTCCTTGCTGTCAGGACTGTGCTTTGCCAGGGAGAGTTCAACCTGTTGTCCATCCAGCTGGAAGGCCCTGCAAATGTACATCTGCACTGGCAGCATGGCTTTGAGTGGTTTGTGGAGACTGGCACTCCCAGCCACTTGCTAAAATAATCAAGGTCTCCACAAAACTGCACCAAAGCCGCGCAATACCCTCCTGCCAGCCAACTCCCAGCCTTTGCCCCTTCTGGTGTGTTTGGGTCATAGGGAATGCCTCTGAAGTCATGGGTGGGCCACCTACCTGTCCACAAGGCTTCAAAGCTCCACCTCAGCAAAGACCAGAATGTGTGCATTGTACCAGGCTTATTGGAGCTCGAAGGGGCAACAAACTTCTCAAAAACTGCCCAAATAAACATCATAATATCAGCGCATTGGCCTCCCAGGGCATTGGCTATCATTGAGGACCATGAAAAGCTAAGAGCTGACCTGCTCCAAATCTTCCCTATGCCCATTACTGGGACCTCATCTCCATGGATGCTCAGAGGAATAAACTTGTTTTTCCAATCTTTTTGCTTTTGGACTGGATGGGCTTGCATTGAGGGATGTTTCTGGAATGCAGTCCAGAAATCTGGAAGCTTCTCAGCATCTGGCAAAATACTTTGTCTCCAAATTTCATCTTTTTCAAAGCAAGCAGCAAAATACTCATGTGGCAGGAGAACATGAGCTTCAGCAGTGCCATCACTGTAAGGCATGTCAATTTTGAAGGGTGGAGGCATAGAGGATTTCCTAGCCAGCATTGTATGCACTGATCTTTTCAAAGTTCGACCTTCCTGTAACTTTGCCAAGTGGTCCAGGTCAGGAAATTCAATTCCTTCCTTGGCTGCCTCTATATCTTTCTTTGCAGCTTGTGCAATCTTATGGCACAAAACACCGGACATAATGCCCTTGGCAAAAAAAGTCATCAGAAGTGCACAGAGAGCGCTCTCTTGTTGCACCTCTTGCTTGGCTTGGTTCAGCCTTTGTTGCAGGCCTCCTTTTCTCTTTCTTTTTTTTGTAGCAGGAGAGGCTTCCATGTGGTCAGAGGGAAACCCCAACAGAAGATGAACACTTTGGGCCAAAAGGCAATCTAGAAGATACAAAATCAATCACTAAGTGAGACATGTGCAGAGAAGCACAAGCCCATGTAAGAAAATGTCACTCTCAAGTAAAGGATGACATGCTCAAGTAAAAGGCTTTCTCATGTAAAGGATGACATGCTCAAGTAAAATAGCATTCTCAAGTAAAGGATGACTTGCCCAAGTAAAAGGGCCTTCTCAAGTAGGGCATACCATGTTCAAGCAAAGGGTCATTGTCAAACTCAAGACTGCTCCAAACTGAAGGCAGTTTTTCCAGAATGCCGCACAAGCTAGGGTCTGGTCTCAAGACTTTTCTAAAGTAACAGAACTGCTCAAGTGGTCCTCTTGGACCTGGCAAGTCGAGCGCTCAACTGCCCCTTGATGCCAGCAACCTGGTCCTCAAGCTTCACAGCCCTATTGCCACTGCCTTGGATAAACTCGTCATACTTAGCACCAGTGAGGCAAGAACCATCTGGAAGTTCCTTCCAGCTGAGCACATGGTCCACATCGCGCTTCTCATTCATGATGCTCATGGCCAGCTCTTTCCTGATGCCAAACACAAGATAGGGGTGAGAGAAAATGTGAGGCTTGACTTGAGAAGTCGTTTACCTGGGAAGGCTTTGGTTTACCTGAGGAAATCTTTTGTTGAACATAAGTTGGAAACACTGGTTTGCTTGAGGAAACCTTGACATGAGAATGCTTTGGTTTAGTTGAGAACACATGGTAGACAAAGGATTACTTGAGGAAGTCTTTACTTGAGAATTCTTACATTAAGTCTACCTGAGCAGAGCTTTACTTGAGCATGTTCCAGGGTTCAAGAAAATAGAGCACCAAATGTTTTCCAATTTAAATACATTCAAAGCTTCAAGGTAGTCCAAAGAGGATCTTCCTTTGCGTCAACACCTACATCTTGCAGGCCCTTCCTCACATCCTTCTCAAGCTTCTCATAGGCCCTTTTTGCGTCATGAAGCTGCTCCTGTGCTTTCTTCCAGAGAGACTCCCCCAGTTCAGTCTCTCGGTCGCACAGGGCAAGTGGAGCGCTGCCAGAAGAAGCTGCATCATGGAGAGCCTTTGTCTTGTTCCTGGAGAAAAGACCGCCCCTCCAAGAGTCAAAAGCTCCAGCCTCAACCTGCTTCTGGTTCTTGTCGAGCTCCTGCTTGGCTGCCATTGAAACGGTTGTAAGAGAACCCCTGCTCTCAAAGAACTCACCATCCTGAAGGCCCTGGAGAAACTGCTCATCTTTCAAGTTGAATTTGCCCATGAACAGCAACTTTGGGAGCGCTTTGTCCTTGGTACTCGACTTGCTTTGGGAGAACTGCTCGCGCATTTGGGCAAACATGGGCTTCTCAAGGTTGACCATGAGCTTTCCATCCTTTGTCCTGTCCAGGACTTGGTTCACTATCTTGCGCTGTTCTTCTGTGCGTCCCTTCTTCATGCTCAAGGTCTTCTTCCAGGCTTGCACAACATAGTCTGGCAAAGAGCCCTCAGACAACAAGGCCTTGAACTTGTTGTCCTTCGACCTGTCCTTCTTGGCCTCATCGCACTCGAAGAAGTCTGCATTGTCCAGCTCCTCCTCCTCCTCCACATTCTCTTGGTCATCCTCTTCAACTTCTGGTGCTTCCTCCTCCTGATCCTCCTGCAACCCTGCTGCCCAGCCATGAGCTGCTGGCTTCTTCTTTGGTACGGTTTCTCCACTGGCAGCAGGCCTTTTCAAAGAGCCTGCCTTTGGCTTTGGCTTGCTCTTTCCTTTTGCTTTGGGCTTCTTCCCTTTAGGGGTCTTTGCTTTTGGGCTCTTTGCTTTTGGGCTCTTGGATTTTGGGGTCTTTGCTTTGGAAGCTGGCCTTTTCTTCACAGGTGTACTGGGATCTTCAACTCCACCATCGTCCTTCTCCTCAGGAGTGACTGTGCCCATGGGAATCTCTTCCTCTGCCATGCCAACAAGCTACTGCACCTATCTTTCAAATCTTTCAAAGCTCTTTGAGATCAATCTAGCTGCAAAAGTAAACAACAACCATCAAGCCAGCTGTGCAGTAAATTCTCAACAACTTCAATTTGAACAACATACAATGCTGATCAACTCTTTGTGCAAAAGCATTACCTTCTCAGGTAAAGGATAAACCAACTTCAAATTGAACAACATACAATGCTGATCCACTCTTTGTGCAAAAGCATTACATTCTCAGGTAAAGGCTAAACCCACAAGAATGCTAGATATGTTTTTGCTGACAATATGATGCAGAGTATCAAAACTTTTCATAAAATCTGTCAAAAAATTATATGAATTTTTGATGCACTTTTGATGCACTTCTGATGTACTTTTGATGTACTTTTCAAAAGTGTATACACTTTTAACAAAAGTGTATACACTTTTGATCAAAAGTGTATACACTTTTGAAAAGTACATCAAAAGTACATCAGAAGTGCATCAAAAGTGCATCAAAAGTTCATCAAGAATTCATCAATATTTTCTCTTAAATTTTTAGTTTTCTGAAATAAATTTCATAAATACATATCAAACGCACTTCAACTCACAACAAGACTAAACAAGACTAAGCACACAGTTCCAAGTTGAATGGCATCCTCATGTAAAACAATCCTCAAGTAATGTCTGCCATGCTCAAGTAGAGTGTGCCATGCTCAAGTAATGTCTTCTCAACTAAACTCACATCTTCAAGTAAAAGAAGCCACAAGTGAAATCACATCCTCAAGTAAAAGCTGCCCAAACAAAATCAAACATGTCCTGCAATCCACTCTACCCAAGAAGCTGCTGCTGCTGCTGCTGCCTTTTTCACCTGGACTCTGAGTATGAGCTGCTGTCATCTCGAAGAGTGCGCATCAGATCCATCATGGCATTGATGCGGTCATGCCTCCTGAGATTGGTTTTCAAACCAACATTGATGGAACACAGTGTCAAAACACAAGCTTTGTTTCACTGGTTGCAAAAGAAAACTTGTACAACTTCATTGAAAGATAAGTCCAGGAATCTTGTCTGCCTTGCGCAATCGCTTTGCCTTTTCCTCTTCTGGCAGGCTCTGCTTAGTGATGGCTCTCTTTTTCTTTTCTTCTTAGGCTTCTCTTTCTTCTCAGGTGGTGACTCTTTCTTCTTCCCTTGGTCGCTCTCCTGCTCGTCCTTGTCCTGGTCGCTCACCTGCTCAACCTTCTCTGCATCCACATCAACCACCATCCCCAATCCTGGAGCCTCCTCCAAGATGCTGTGAGGCTCAACCATGACCTCAACCTTCTTCAAATCCTCTTCCTTCACCTCCTTCTTCACCACCTCTCCAGGACTTGAGGATTCCTCAGACAGGAATCTTCATGGCCCAGGAACTCCATGACACATGGCTACTTCACTCACAGCCACATCCACATGTAAATCCCTTTCTCAAGTAAAAAACATGTATGAACTGGGCAAGCCACCTTCTTTTGTCCCAAAGGAGCTGCTTGCACCAAAGGTGGTCTGGGCAGTGGCGGTGGTGGTGGTGGTGGTCTGGGCTGTGCACCAGTGTTTGGAGCAGCGCTTGGCTTCTGAGCAATCTTTTTGGCCTCAGCAAGAGTTGATAGTAGCAGAAATCTCTTACAGTTCACAAGGTAGCCACACCCTGAAACACTGTTGAAAGGTCAAACAACAAAATGCTTTACCCTTAGGGGAAAAATTCAAAATATTAAGGGTTTCTATAGTGACATTAAGTCCAGCTGCAGTGGCTCCTATAGGTGGTTGGACAGGCGCACATCCCCCAGTAGATGCAAATGCTCCAGTCCTTGGCCTTGCAACCTCCACTTCCAATCCTGAGTTAAGCTGAGAAAATGCGCACCCTCAGCACAAAGCATCATGATCACACTGGTTCCTTGTCTCATGCAATGCTACAAATGAGACCAGTTTCATAACACTTCACCCATTGAAAAAGTATACAAAAATTAAAAGGCACATATTTCCAGACTAGGTGCGTCTATGGTTGCCTGGCTTACTCAGGCCCAGCAGATGTTGACCACCCAACTTCTGCCTTGCATGTTCCATACTGGACTGGTTGGAGAAGCTGAGAAAGATGGAGCAGTGGTCTGGCTCATGGCCTGTCTTGCTACCATACGAAGGTCGACAGATCTGTATCTCTTCGCAATCAGGGATACCCTGATTCTGAAGGCACCACCTGATCTCCTCAGATGTTTGCCATTAAGCAAAATTGTTTCCAAATAACACAACATACTTAATATCAATATCAACCATACTATTTGGCAGGGGTTATGATGAAAAGCTTTCAAAAGTCACCCAAGCTTCATATTTCTTGCAGTTGTAGTCCACATTTTTGACATACAGTCTATTCGACATGGCTCACAAAAAGTAAAGGACAGGTGAGCCAAGGCCTCTTCATAGGTTTGAGGTTTGAAGTGCGTCAAGCCTGTCTCTCATTGACCTTGTTGAGCATACATGCGCTATGTTGCCTGAGGTGAGCTGCCTCAGTTACATAATTAGTGTGTCAGGCAGTGTTTGTATATGTATTGCTGGACATTCTTTCCCAACCCCCATGCCTGAACCAAGAAAACACACATTGCATAGTCTTGAGTACAGTGTTCACTCCCCTCACAAGAATAAACAGTTCTACCTTCTCTAGAAAAAGTATTCCATACTCAAGTATAAAGTCTCCAATGCTCAAGTAAAGTCTCCAATGCTCAAGTAAAGTCTGCCATGCTCAAGCAAAGTGTGCCATGCTCAAGTAAAGTCTGCCATGCTCAAGTAAAGTGCGCCATGCTCAAGTAAAGTGTGCCATGCTCAAGTAAAGTGTGCCATGCTCAAGTAAAGTGTGGCATGCTCAAGTAAAGTGTGACATGCTCAAGTAAAGTGTGACATGCTCAAGTAAAGTCTGCCATGCCAAAGTCTGCCAAGTAAAGTCTACCTGAGGCCTCAAGTTATCATGGTCAAGCAAAGTCTGCTATGCTGACAAAAAACTCTAAAAAAAACAAGAGCAACTTCTTTTCTTCACCATCTAAGGTGTCTAGCTAGACATCCCCAGGCTTTGCCATGCAAAGCTACCAAAGCTACAGCTACTAAAGGTCAAGAGCAAAAGCGGCTCACTCTACACTGGAGGCTTCGATCATGGCAGGGAAGGGGTTCTCCTCACAGTCTTTGGGAACAAACCTCCTCCTCTTCAGCTCAGGCAAAGGCATTTGTGCCAGAAGCTGGGCCCTCTTGGTCGAAGTCATCCATGCCTTGGAGGCATCAGATCGAGTCACCTTTTTGCCCATATTGGACATGCTCTCCATGTACTGCTTGATGAAAAAGGAGCGGATCTCTGCCATTTTGCCTGCCTCATATTGGCTTTCCTCCTGGATGTGGGTGCCCTTCTTCTCCTTTGGCTTTTGTGATGGCTTAATGCTTTTGGGCTCAGCATCACTCTGTCTTTTCTGGCCACTGTTCTTCACTGACTTCTTCTCATTTGCCTTCTTCTTTTCTTTCACCACCATGGTGGGCTGATACGACATGGCCTTGGACAGGAGGGAAGATTCAACCGGTTTGCTCTTGGATCCCTGACTTTTGGGCTTCTGGTGTGCTGGTGCCATTGGTGCACTGGTGCCCTGACTTTTGGGCTTTTGGTGTGCTGGTGCCATTGGTGCACTGGTGCCACTGGAAGCTGGTGCTTCTGGCTTTGGCTTCTGCCCCAGAATCCTCTGGAAGATTGCAGGGAAAGGGCTCAAGTAATACGGCTGGGACTTCTTCTCTATTTTGGGCTTGGGTGGTTGGTAGGGCACAATGGCCAAAGACTCAGGAGAAGGAGCAGGGCTGCTCTCCATGGAAACGATGGCTGCTGATGATTTCTCATCATCATCCACATACTCCATGCCCATCATCTCTGCTGGCAAGACAACCCTCTCCAGCACCAAGTCGATCTTCACCTGATCCTGCTTGGACAGCATCCTGAACACTTTAGTTTTCAAGCCAGGGCTGAGCTTGAGGCTTCGCAGCATGGACAACAAAATCCTCAAGGTAAGGCCGCACTTGTCAATCATATCCTCAGTGGTATGGCCTTTGGGCATTGAAGAAAACTCTAAGTCCCTGTTTGTATTCATTGCCCTGAGGGTCGCACTCAACTTGGTAGGAGTGAGCTTTGTGTTTGGACACACTTTCACCAAGTCAAAAAGCAAAGCGGCAACTTTGGACAACCACTCTCCATGAGGAGCTGTGTGCCATCCATAGGACATAGGGCCAGTGGGGGGTGGGCAGATCAAACTCCATAGATCCTTCTTCTGCTTGAACTGCAAGAACCCTGTGAGGGCACCTTGGATTGCAGTCACTGGGATGCTGGGGTCAGCCACCAATCGAAACCTCCCACTTTGCTTCAATGACCTCTCCTCTACAGCAGCTTGCATCTTTACCTGTGCAGCTGCTTCCAAAGCAGCCATGGTCACAAACCAAATAGAGCTAACAGCAACTCACAGAGCCAAAAGATCTCTCACATAAAACATGCACCCTCACACTGGCAAAAACCATCAGAGAATCATATCCTCAAGTAAATTTACTCCCTCAAGTAGACACCCTCAAGTAAAAATGGTTTGTTCAAGTCAAGAAGGGTACACATGCTCAAGTAAATGCAATCCCTTCAAGTAAAGGCAAAGTCCACACCTCCTGGCATGCTCAGTCAACAAAAACAAAAATCCATAGCGCAAATATCCTCAAGTACATGTTGTCCTGTAGAAAACCTGCCTCTTTGGAGAAAGCCAACTCACATAAATTGAGACATTTTCTGCTTCAAAATCATGCTCACACAAATTTACTCATAACCTAAAAAAATTTACTAATGACCTAAATTGGATTTACTAATAACCTAAATTGGATTTACTCATGACCTAAATTGGATTTACTACTCAATTTACGTAAATTTTTACGTAAATTTTCCTTAGTAAAACCAAAAATTACGTAAATTTTATGGTTAGTAAAATTACTAATTTGGGTGACTTAGGGCAATGAGCGGCTGCTGAGGATGGTGAGTCTGGCAGGCGGAGGCTCTGATCTACTGGAGGGCATCCGCAACGTGAGATGCCAGGTGTGCAGCATGGTTCAACCGCCGGGGAGTAAACCACAAGTGTCTTACACCAAGCCCACCAATTTCAATCAGAGGATCAGTGGCGACGTCTTCTACGTGTGGGACATCAAGGGGGTCCGCTATGCGGTGGTGCACTACATCGACGAGCTCACCGACTACCATGTGGGGGCGCTGGCTTTTGAACCTAGCTCGGACTGGGCCGCGGAGACGCTCTGTCGGCTGTGGTATGATGTCTTCGGGCCACCAGATCTGCTGATCACGGATGGTGGAACAGAATTCCTGGGCTCCATCACCCGCCTCAACGACATCTTCGCAGTGCAGCATGAGGTGGTGCCGGATCAGGCCAAATGGCGCCTAGGTCATGCCGAGAGACACGGCTCGATCATTAAGGTCATGTTGATGAAGATGATCCAGGAGCTGCGGATTGATTCGCTCAAGGACATGCAGACCGCAGCTTGCTCATGTTTCGCCTCCAAGAACCGCATCGTCGGCAAAAATGGAGTGGCACCGATCCAGGCGGTGACCGGTCGCAACACCTCACTACCGGGATCCTTACTGGCCCAGATCACAAGTGGGAAAGTGAAGTTCAGAGCCAATGAACAGCTAGCACAAGAGGAGGCCCTGAGGAGGAGCGAGCGCATTCGTGCAGCGGCCATTGAGGCCTGTCACTGGTTGGACTCGCACGAAGGACTACGGCGCGCATTGGCGGCACGCTCAAGGCCACCGATGCTGGAGTTGCTGCGAGAAGGTGCCGTGGTGTACGTGCACGACCCTCCGGCAAATCGTCGAGGTTTGGCGAGGAGACTGCAGGACAATGTGTCTTGGAGCGGACCTGCCGTGGTCGTCTGTGTCGAGAGGGATGGAACGGTCCCAAAGAAGGTCTGGGTGAGGATTCGAACGAGGGTCAAGGCCTATCCCTTGGAGAAGATCAGGTTGGCCACCGCGGACGAGATGATGAGCGCGGACTTCATCGTCGGGGCCCTCAAGGATGTGGAGGCCGAGATCACCCAAGGTCGAATGCCAGTGACGGACTATGACGAGAAGAAGGACACCGACACGGAGGAGCAGAAGGCGGAGGAGCCCAAGGTCAAGGGCTTGCGAGAAGAGGTTGAGAAGAAAAGAGAGCTGACTCATGATGTGCCGGAAGCGCTCAGAATCCCAGAGGAGGTAGAACCGCATCTGCTCCCCTTCAACAAGAAGCAGAAGCTATTTGAGCAGCTCGCCAAGGACCTGGGAGCCCCGTCAGCGATGCAGGAGGCCGAAGTGAGGAACAGATTGGAAAATGCCTATGGACACCTTAAGAAGGTGAGAAAAGACCTGAAGAAGGAGCAGCGAGACAAGAGACGCGAGGCATCGCGAGCAGCTCCGGCGACGCCATCGAGGGCAGCACCATCCACTCCGGCCAAGGCACCATCCAAGTCGTCGGCAAAGGAGACCCACTATGTGGAGGAGTTCGTCGCGGAGGAGAAGGTGGACTATGGCGTGCTATGGTCAGAGATTGAGACCCACGCTTTGCTCTGGGAGGCGACAGAGGAGGAGGATCCCAAGCTCCTGCAGGTGATTGAGAAGGGCGAGAGCTTGGCAGCCGAGGAGAGCAAGGCGGTCTTTGAGGCCAAACTGGTGACCGGGAAGCTCAGGGTGGAGTACCAGTGGCGCCAGCTGGATGAGAACTGGCGCAAGGCATATGAGCAGCCGCTGATCAAAGCTGTGCAGGTCTATTTCGAAAATGATGCCATCACCGGGGTGGCCAAGGACGCCATAGTCGATCCTCGGAAGATCTTGAGCTCGAGATTCGTGCTCACAAACAAAGGAGGAGAAGTCCTGGCAGAAGCAGAGCTCAAGGCCCGCTGGATTCTAGGAGGTCATCGGGATGCAGAGGCTGGAAAGTACCCGACCCTGGCTCCTACGGCTAGTCTTCTGGGGCACAACCTCCTGAACTTTGTGGCGGTGCAGATGGGGTGGGAGGTGCACTATGAGGACGTCTCCGCCGCGTTCCTCCAGGGACAGCCACTACCGGCAGAGCGTGAGGTCTATGTCAGACTTCCGACGGGTTACCCCCAGGCGGTCACCGAGCACATCATCGGGAAGGTGGGAACTCAGTGCCGGGGAGACCTCTTGAGACTGCTGAAGGGAGGTTTCGGGCTATGCGAGTCACCCCGACTCTGGTACTTGGAGTACAAGGCCACCCTCAAGAGCATCGACCTCCATGAGCTGAAGCTGATCCCCGGCATGTTCGTGGCGCACCATCCAGATGGACGTCTGAGAGCAGTGGTGACCATCCACGTTGATGACACTCGGTATGCGGGTGATGAGAGTGCCGAGGAGATTTGGGACAAGTTGCACGAGCGGCTGAAGTTTGGGCAACATCGACGTGCCAGAGATGGATGGCAGAAGTTTTGCGGACGCTATGAACGGCAAGACCCCGAGACCTTGGAGTTCTACTACACGATGGCCGACTACATCGCCAAGATCCCGGAGATCCTGAAGGAGGAGTGGAACCCAAGGAAAGGTGATCTCACGGAGCGTGAGAGAGTGAAGATAGGCTCCATCCTGGGGCAAGTCAATTGGGCCGCCCGCCAAGGAAGATATGATTTGAGCTATGGGGTCTCTCACTGCCAACAGCTGGTGGCCACTGGGAAGCGAGAAGCCATGGAATGGACAGCGAAGCTCATCCAGAGGGCCCAGAAGGAGGTGGTGGTGAAGTTGCCGAAGCTGGGATGCGACATGAGCGACCTCATCGTGATCTCCGCCAGCGATGCGGCCTTTGCAGCTCAACCTAAGGGGCACTCCCAAGGGGGCGTCGTGTGCATGCTGGCACACCCCAATGTGCTGGAAGAGAAGGCACCGGTGGGGATCGTGGAGGCCCAGAGCATGAAGATCCAGCGGGTGGTGAGGTGCTCGATGAGCGCAGAGCTGTCGATGGCCGCGGAGAGCTTCGAGCACGGAGACTTCGTCAGGGCCGTCCTCTCCGAGATCGTCCATGCGGACTTCAGCTTGCCTCGGTGGAAATGGTACGCCAGCCGCTGGAAGCACTACTTGGTGATTGACGCCAAGACCGGCTACGACGTCCTGGCCTCGGAGAGCATGACCAGCGACCGAAAGATCCTCATCGATGCAGCCGTCCTCCGCGAGGCCTTGATCGAGGAGGGGGCGGAGAACTTCGTCCGGTGGATGCCCGGCAAGGAGATGGTGAGTGACGGGCTCACGAGATGGAGCGACAACGGAGTGTTGTTGCAGGTCCTCAGAGAGGGCCTTTGGAGCCTGGTGGATACAGCTGAAGCCAGGCGGCTGCGGCAAGAGGCCGCGGAGCGCAAGAAGCGCTATGTGCAGCAGACTCGAGCGGACCGTTCGGCACCATAGGGGGTTTGTGTGAAACGGAACCGGCCCCGCCGACGGTCCCTCGATCGGAGCTGCAGGGCTCGAGCGGTAGAAAAGGTTCGGTCGCTGCCACGTTTAAGTATAACACTACTGTAAATACAAAGACTGCTGGGCACTCACGAGTGCTTCGCTGAGCAACTGACTAGACAGAGGCCATTTCTGAGGGTGGCGCCGCTATGGCTCATGCTGTGTAGAGCCATTCCGAATCCGACTTACCCGTGTTTCCTTGCGGGCTTTGCGTGCTGCCCTGTTTCTGATTTATGCCCACATCGTTGGTTTTGCCATGTTCTCAAACGTTACCACACATTTCTCGCTGGTGTGCCCACAGGTGGCCAATGGCAGGTGCGGGGGCCAGCGGTCCGATCCGCACGACCTCCAATCCCTCAAATTAAACTGTAAATCAAATACTCATTTGAGTGGGAACTGACCATTTTTTAACCGGATTTGCTCATTCATCGACCATTTCACCGTTAGGGTCGACGATCGATCCTTGGAAGACGTGTTCCTTTTCGGTGTTCTCCAAAAACACACGCAGTCCACAGACCCACGGTGGTGATGGCGTGGAGCGGCAGCCTCCATGAGGTGTAATTTAGAGACTCTTGATTCATCAAACCCCCATGCGGGAGAGGTAGAATTTTGGGCTACAATCCTCATGGGTTTATTTTGTATAATCCGGTACAAGAAAGCAGATGTTGACCTTTGCCGTGTTCTTTTTCTGCTCTTTTTCTTGGAGCTGGGCGGTTCCCCACGGCCCATCTCGATCGGTTTGCGATGAAAGGCGTCGACAGGTGGACTCCGAAAGCACCGTGGAGATCCGTGACATCGGAGCACCGATGTCGCAATTATGCTCCGCATCGATGTCGCCGAATTTGGCCCGTGGAGATCGAAGCGTCGCTTTGGAACACGAAGCACTGAAGCACAGCCGTCATGCCGTGTAGCCAGGGTGGCCATGCCTCCACTGCGCCTCAGTGCAATTGACCCGAAAGAGATTCGGGCCAATGGGTATGGACACCCAGAGGTGCACGGACAGGGAAAACCGGACCGTCTTAGATTGAGATGGATGTCCGTGAAAACAGTTGGGACTTCAAAGGACTCTCTTGAAGATATTTGAACACCAAAACACACCAAACATTTGTAGATCTCCTGCTTATAGATACATAGGAGTATACATAGGTTATTATGGTTTATTGTTCACAAATAAACAGGGCAGTGATGATCAACATCAAGGGAGATGTGTCCCTAGCATGACTGACACCGTTTTCTTGGACCTTGGCTTGATGACCACATATCATATGACCACCGGTCGCGTGGGTGATTCTTTCGGTGCCTTTTTCGCCATTCGGTGGGTCACCAGGGTCGTCACCGGTTTCCTTTTGTGGGCGGATCTCAGGCAGTGCACGGGAATGCAAGGTCTGTCTCTCTCTCTCTCTCTAATTAGTACTGTATATACATTGATTAGTTAATTTTTTTTACAATCAACTAAATTTACACAGATTTAGACATGTATATATAAGGAAAAGGACACCTACGTAGTTCCAAAGGAATGTTTTTTTAAGGAGTCGGCACGTCTTCGCCTCCAAGAGGCACGTCTTCGCCGGACGACCGACCCGACCCGACCGGGGACCGAAACGACCGGGACGGAGTCATTTCCGGCGAGAAGTCCGGGACGACCGGCGCATGGACGTCCGGAACTCAAGATAGAACAAGGCATCAGATCATTGGTGCCATGACCGAATGCTGCTGTGCACCCTTCCTCTGGAAGCCAGTTCCTGACTGGAAGCCGACACCTGGTGGAAAGAACATCATTTTAATCATTTTTAGTGTTGTTTTAGAGGTCGGGTACTGTGTCAATGCAAAGTCATACAACACGTGCGTTGTTTGGAGCATTTTCTCTTCAGCTTTCGACTTGCAGCCTTCAGTTTTCCGGGTTGCAACAAGTGCCACGTCATAGTAGCACCAAGGGTATGTCAATAGACTTTTTTCTTGCCTCATGTTTAGACCTGTGCCGCGCAAAGCTGTAGAACTCCGCCAGGTGGAACCTTCAACACACCAACATACACCAACTCGATATCTTTGTGGCGCCGCATCACGTCAACCCGTCCGCGAGGACACCATGAGGAGTCGGTCCGTCCTCTTCCTCCGTTCGCTCGCTCGCTCAGCTGAGGACACGACAGGTGTCCTGCTTGGAGGAGGACGAGACCCTCTCCCCCTCTCTGCGCAGTGGACCTGTGAGCCCAAAAGTGTCGCTGCAGCTGCTGAGGGACGGCAACGCGCGATTTGCCACGGGAAGATCCAGGAACACAGCAACGAATCTGGGCGGTTGGGATGGACACCGAGAGGGTGATGTGGGGTTTCTATGGGTTTGGGCCAAAGGTCGCCGGTGGTTTCTATATGTTTTTTTTCTTCAAGCCAGGGTTGGCAGCGTCGATGTCCTCAGAAACGCTCCGGGTTCAACTCACCTGTACCTGGACAACACGTTTGTGCTAAACGTGTGGCGCAGTATGTCTACTGTTTGGGTTCCACTCGGGAAAACGGTTTTGGGGTCTTGGATGGACCCCTTGCGCAACGTCACCGTCAACGTGGACCATAGATGCAAACCCCATGACTTTTCAATCAACCATCAACCGGTCTACTGAGATGGTTAACGTGGACCTTGCCTGGTCTAATTACGTTGGATGCTGAAAAATGCAACGTTAAAGAACATGGTACCTGAGCCATCCACGCACATCATTGTTTTTTTCCACACGCTCGCCGGTGTGGCATGGTCTTTGGTAAGTATTGTAAAGTGTGTTAGGCCTTTGTGCTCAAACACTGTACTGCGGCCCCACCACACTTTTAAAGCCTTCACGTGAAAGAGCCTCTCTTCCAAAACAATTACAAAACACTATATGTCTTTGCTTAAAGAGGGTGTAGGAGGTGTAATAAAAAAAGACTCTTTCAAGGCCTTCCGTCCTTTATCCATCATGGCAACACCCTGTGAGCCAAATTGCTCTTCACCCCACCTACTCAGGACCCCACTTTAACGTGGACCCCTGCACTAACATTGAACGGACATGATTTCTTTTTCTATAGACTGTAAGTAAGAGTATGTGTGTGTTTGTTATATTATATATATATATCCTTTTTCTTGACCCCACCTACTTTTCAACGTGGACCCCTGCCACAACATTTAACGTAGCACCTGCAAGGGGGTGGTATACTTCCCAGCTTCAGGTGCCTCGGTTAACCTAACAGCAACACTTACACGTTAAAGAATTCTGTTTTGAGACCGGTGAATATCCCTAAGAATCCCCAGCAATTATGCTAGCTCGCAACCGGCCTGTGGGGTGCTTCGTCCTACTTTTCAATTCCCGAAGAAACAGCGAGAGAGAGGTCCAAAGTACATTAACATAGCACTCCGGCAGCTAGGGTCTTGATATAATGCAATTTTAAGTTAACATGCGTAAAACAAATTCTTTTTTAACACACATTATTCTTCGGGAGCGGAATATAATTTTGTATTGCTAACCTTCTAGCTAACTTGGCAGGTTCACTCAAGAATTTCTCAAGCTTGGGAGTCTACTTGTAAGGCATGGGAGCAACCTTTCACACATGGTGTCTTTGTATTTTTTGGAAATAAAAGACATGAAGAAAGACACAAACAACAGAATAAAGGTCTAAAGCTCCAAAGAAAGAAAAGTACAATGAAAAAGCAAAACAAAGGATGGGACTGCAGATCACATATCATTTGAGACTGCAGATTGTATTTTTCTCTGACCATCAGCATCATTGAGGGGTCAATACACACTTCTGAACCCCGAGGCTGGCAGGGGAGGATCCTAGTAATGTTTTGTCAAAGATCTGTCATAAGTAGCTTCTTGCTCCGTTCGTAGCGATGCCCTTTGCTCCTAGTAGCATCCGATCGCTCCTAGTAGTAAGGCCAAGAGCCCGTTCGTAGCGTCCGATCGCTCCTAGTAGTAAGGCCAGGAGCCCGTACAAAACGTTATTTCTTTCTAACTCTGCGCAGTATGACAGTAAGACATTCCTTTTATGGCACATGCATGTTTGTACATGTCACTGTCGAGGTCAATTCCCCGCAGATTTGCGTTTGTTCAGTGGCTCATGAGAAACTCCACATGGATTTATGAAAATATATTCAGTTTTTTTCTGATGCAGTGTTTTGCGACCGGTAAAATGCAGCGATTCGGTGAGTCAGAACGTGTCGGGCGAATAATTTCTTTCACCTGGTCTGGGTGCACCATGGTGCACCATGGTGCACCAGTGTTTGAACCCGGTCGCAGCCACTGTGGGAGACGGAATGTTCCGACACATGGACCATGGATAATGAATGATATAATGATATTACTAAGTAATATTATATCATATCATATAGTGGATATTGTATACTGTATTACTATGTTCATGTTTGTATATCCATTATTACAGTCTATTTTTAGTAGCTGTATAATATACTATTTGATAGGAACATCTCGCAGTATGGGTATTGGCAGCGGTAAACTGTGAATCCCAGTACTTCCCACAAACTGGTCATATTGGCAGCAAGGTAGAATCGGTTCCATACAACAGCACAACTATACAGCCATGTGGTCCAAAAGAAGAGTGCCCCTGGGCGCATAGAACCAGCAGGTTCTTTTCGAGTGAAGGGAATCCTACCTAAGTCCTTCGGAGACCGGAGTCGGAGTGTCTCCCAGGAATGAGGCGACTCGGAAGCAGCTGGAGATCACTGGCGAGGCTCCCCACTGCGCCATCATCGGCTGCGCGGACGCCCGCGCACCCTTAGAGACGATCTTTGATGCCATGCCAGGTGCCGTGGACGCCGAAACACACGCATGGATACACCCGATCACGCGCTACGCGCAAAAAAAAAGGTCTTCAACCAGTGGGTGAAGATGTCCTAGATCCCAAAAGACGTTGATTTGGCGATCACCCAAATCAGTGGAAGACCCAGAGATGAGCAGATCATTTTTCATTTTTTTCACATCCATGGGTCCGGTATCATTATGTTCTCACTATGAGATGCCCAGATGCCGATCCAAAGGTTATATATTTTGTAGCACTTGCCTTGAGAAAGACCCATTTAGATTCAGATATGGATTTTCGGCAATTTGTGTGAAGATGCGTGAAGTGGGAATCATCGTTGTTGGTATTGGTGTGTCACTTGAAGTTCATGTATTTGAAGGTGATAGAAGATCTGTCCGCTTCATGGCTTCATGGCCACTTCATGGCTTCATGGAGAATGATGGAGCCTTTTTCGGAAGGTCGAGGACGCCAAGAAATCCAACCCAAAACATTTCCAGCATCGAAGGAAGGGACCACGAAAAAACTCAAATCCATGAAGAACATGTGGTGGCCAATATCTTGGGCCTAAGACCTTTTTTTCCCGAATGCGTAGCGAAGTGTTCTCGTTTAACTCTGGGGGTCTGGGGGTAGAGTCTTGTTCGCGACCTGTGGTTGACTTTTGGGGGAAGTCTCGTACGAAACGCTCGTTTTGCAGACTTTGACATGTGAGTTTTTGAGGAAGTCTCGTACGAAACGCTTGTTTTGCAGACTTTGACATGTGAGCTTTTGAGGAAGTCTCGTACGAAACGCTCGTTTTGGAGACTTGACACGTGACTTTTGGAGAAAGTCTCGTACGAAACGCTCGTTTGGGAGACTTGACATGTGATTTTTGGAGGAAGTCTCGTACGAAACGCTCGTCTTGGAGACTTGACGTGTGACTTTTGGAGGAGGTCTCGTACGAAAAGCTCGTTTTGGAGACTTGACGTGTGCCTTTTGGAGGAAGTCTCGTACGAAGAGTGCCCTACAAGAGTGTCCCACAAGAGTGTCCTACAAGAGTGTCCCACAAGAGCGTCCCACAAGAGTGTCCCACAAGAGTGTCCCACAAGAGTGTCCCGCAACAGTGTCCCACAAGAGTGTCTCACAAGAGTGTCCCTTAAGAGTCACAAGAGTGTCCTATAAGAGTGTCCCACACGAGTGTCCTACAAGAGTGTCCCACAAGAGGTTCCTACAAGAGTGTCCCACAAGAGTGTCCCACAAGAGTGTCCCACAAGAGTGTCCGACAGGAGTGTCCCACAAGAGTGTCCTACAAGAGTGTCCCACAAGAGTGTCCCGTATGAGTGTCCCACAGGAGTGTCCCACAAGAGTGTCTCACAAGTGTGTCCCACAAGAGTGTCCGACAAGAGTGTCCCATCAGAGTGACCCACAAGAGTGTCCCATCAGAGTGACCCACAAGAGTGTCCTACAAGAGTGTGTCCCACAAGAGTGTCCTACAAGAGTGTCCCACAAGAGTGTCCTACAAGAGTGTCCCGTGAGAGTGTCCCACAAGAGTGTCCCATCAGAGTGACCCACAAGAGTGTCCCATCACAGTGACCCACAAGAGTGTCCTACAAGAGTGTCCCGTAAGAGTGTCCCACAAGAGTGTCCTACAAGAGTGTCCCGTAAGAGTGTCCCACAAGAGTGTCCCGGAAGAGTGTCCCACAAGAGTGTCCTACAAGAGTGTCCCACAAGAGTTGTCCCGTATGAGTGTCCCACAAGAGTGTCCCAAAAGAGTGCCGTACAAGAGTGTCCCACAAGAGTGTCCTACAAGAGTGTCCCACAAGAGTGTCCTACAAGAGTGTCCCACAAGAGTGTCCCACAAGAGTGTCCTACAAGAGTGTCCCACAAGAGTGTCCCACAAGAGTGTCCTTTTAGAGTGTCCCACAAGAGTTTCCTACAAGAGTGTCCCACAAGATTGCCTTACAAGAGTGTCCCACAAGAGTGTCCTACGAGAGTGTCCTACATCCTACAAGAGTGTGCGACAAGAGTGTCCCGAAAGAGTGTCCCACAAGTGTCCTACAAGAGTGTCCCACAAGAGTGTCCTACAAGAGTGTCCCGTATGAGTGTCCCACAAGAGTGTCCAGATTTTCCTACTAGAGTGTCCCACAAGAGTGTCCCAGAAGAGTGTCCCACAAGAGTGTCCCACAAGTGTGTCCCACAAGAGTGTCCTACAAGAGTGCGCTACAAGACTGTCCCGTAAGAGTGTTCCACAAGAGTGTCCTACAAGAGTGTGCGACAAGAGTGTCCCGTAAGAGTGTTCCACAAGTGTCCCACAAGAGTGTCCCACAAGAGTGTCCCACGAGAGTGTCCCACAAGAGTGTCACGTAAGAGTGTCCCACAAGAGTGTCCCGCAACAGTGTCCCACAAGAGTGTCTCACAAGAGTGTCCCACAAGAGTGTCCTATAAGAGTGTCCCACAAGAGTGTCCTACAAGAGTGTCCCACAAGAGTTTCCTACAAGAGTGTCCCACAAGAGTGTCCCACAAGAGTGTCCCACAAGAGTGGCCTACAAGAGTGTCCTATAAGAGTGTCACACAAGAGTGTCCTACAACAGT
>CAXAMN010008891.1:419054-429160 GCA_963970005.1 Durusdinium trenchii | reverse complement strand
GTTTCCTACTAGAGTGTCCCACAAGAGTGTCCCACAAGAGTGTCCCAGAAGAGTGTCCCACAAGAGTGTCCCACAAGAGTGTCCCGTAAGAGTGTCCCACAAGAGTGCCCCACAAGAGTGTCCCACAAGTGTGTCCTACAAGAGTGTCCCACAAGAGTGTCTCACAAGAGTGTCCCGTATGAGTGTCCCACAAGAGTGTCCCGCAACAGTGTCCCACAAGAGTGTCTCACCAGAGTGTCCCTTAAGAGTGTCCCACAAGAGTGTCCTATAAGAGTGTCACACAAGAGTGTCCTACAACAGTGTCCCACAAGAGTTTCCTACAAGAGTGTCCCACATCACAAGAGTGTCCCACAAGAGTGTCCTACAGGAGTGCCCCACAAGAGTGTCCTACAAGAGTGTCCCACAAGAGTGTCCTACAAGAGTATCCCACAAGAGTTTCCTACAAGAGTGTCCCGCAAGAGTGTCCCACAAGAGTGTCCCACAAGAGTGTCCTACAAGAGTGTCCCACAAGACTTGTCCCGTATGAGTGTCCCACAAGAGTGTCCTACAAGTGTGTCCCACAAGAGTGTCCCACAAGAGTGTCCCGCAACAGTGTCCCACAAGAGTGTCTCACAAGAGTGTCCCTTAAGAGTGTCCCACAAGAGTGTCCTACAAGAGTTTCCCGTGAGAGTGTCCCACAAGAGTGTCCCACAAGAGTGTCCCACAAGAGTGTTTCACAAGAGTGTCCCTTAAGAGTGTCCCTTAAGAGTGTCCTATAAGAGTGTCTCATAAGAGTGTCCTACAAGAGTGTCCCACAAGAGTTTCCTACAAGAGTGTCCCACAAGAGTGTCCCACAAGAGTGCCCTACAAGAGTGTCCCACAAGAGTGTCCTACAAGAGTGTCCCGCAAGAGTGTCCTACAAGAGTATCCCACAAGAGTTTCCTACAAGAGTGTCCCACAAGAGTGTCCCGCAAGAGTGCCCCACAAGAGTGTCCTACAAGAGTGTCCCACAAGAGTGTCCCACAAGAGTGTCCCGTATGAGTGCCCCACAAGAGTGTCCCACAAGAGTGTCCCGCAACAGTGTCCCACAAGAGTGTCTCACAAGAGTGTCCCTTAAGAGTGTCCCTTAAGAGTGCCCCGCAACAATGTCCCACAAGAGTGTCCTACAAGAGTGTCCCACAAGAGTTTGCTACAAGAGTGTCCCACAAGAGTGTCCCACAAGAGTGTCCCACAAGAGTGTCCTACAAGAGAATTCGACAAGAGTTTCCTACAAGAGTGTCTTGCAAGAGTGTCCCACAAGAGTGTCCCACAAGAGTATCCTACAAGAGTGTCCCACAAGAGTGTCCCGTATGAGTGTCCCACAAGAGTGTCCCACAAGAGTGTCTCACAAGTGTGTCTCACAAGAGTGTCCTACAAGAGTGTGCTACAAGAGTGTCCCGTAAGAGTGTTCCGCAAGAGTGTCCTACAAGAGTGTCCCCAGAGTGTCCCACAAGAGTGTCCCACAAGAGTGTCCTACAAGGGTGTCCCACAAGGGTGTCCTACAAGAGTGTCCCGTATGAGAGTCCCACAAGAGTGTCCCACAAGAGTGTCCCGCAACAGTGTCCCACAAGAGTGTCCCACAAGAGTGTCCCTTAAGAGTGTCCCACAAGGGTGTCCTACAAGAGTGTCACGTAAGAGTGTCCCACAAGACTGTCCCACAAGAGTGTCCCGCAACAGTGTCCCACAAGAGTGTGTCACAAGAGTGTGTCACAAGAGTGTCCCACAAGAGTGTCCTATAAGAGTGTCCCACAAGAGTGTCCTACAAGAGTGTCCCACAAGAGTTTCCTACAAGAGCGTCCCACAAGAGTGTCCCACAATAGTGTCCCACAAGAGTGTCCTACAAGAGTTTCCCACAAGTGACCTACAAGAGTGTCCCACAAGAGTGTCCTACAAGAGTGTCCCGTCCCGCGAGAGTGTCCCATAAGAGTGTCCCAGAAGAGTTTCCTACTAGAGTGTTCCACAAGAGTGTCCCAGAAGAGTGTCCCACAAGAGTGTCCCACAAGCGTGTCCTGTAAGAGTGTCCCACAAGAGTTTCCTACAAGAGTGACCCACAAGAGTGTCCCACAAGAGTGTCCCACAAGAGTGTCATTTGGACATATGTAGCCTTTCGAACGTGTTTGCATTCGGGTTCGTGGGTTCCATCTTTTTTCACTCCAAAGTCTGGAAGAAAATCCAAAGTGTGGAGGAGTCGCGTTGGCACAGTCCGAGCTCAGTCGATGCCCAGGTGACATCTTTGCTTTGCGGAATATTGGCAACACTTGCACCCATGCCGAAGGCGAACGGGCGCGAAGAACAGGGCAGTGGAGAGGCCGATTTATATGGTTGATGTTGTAAATGCGGGGCATGCGCGGGGCATGGTTGAGGGAACTCTGAGACTCGCATGGAGTTCACCAGTTGTTTACTCAATTGCTAAGGCATGGTGCATGGAAACCTGGCCCCTCCCCCACACCAATTGAAACGGTTTATATCATTGCTGGCGCAATCAGTGCCCATGATTTTTTGGTACACCGTTTACACCGTCTACACCGTCTACACCGTTTACACCGTTTACACCATCTACACCGTTTACACCGTCTACACCGTGTATACCGCCTACACCGTTTACACCGTCTACACCGTTTACACCGTTTACACGTTTATACCGTCTACACCGTTTACACCGTCTACACCGTTTACACCGTCAACACCGTTTACACCGTCTACACCGTTTACACCGTTTACACCGTTTACACCGTCTACGCCGTTTACACCGTTTACACGTTTATACCGTCTACACCGTCTACACCGTTTACACCGTCTACACCGTTTACACCGTTTACACCGTCTACACCGTTTACACCGTTTACACCGTTTACACCCTTTACACCACTTACACCGTCTACACCGTTTACACCGTCTACACCGTCTACACCGTTTACACCGTTTACACCGTTTACCCTGTCTACACCGCTTACACCGTCTACACCGTTTACACCGTCTACACCGTTTACACCGCTTACACCGTTTACACCGTTTACACCGTCTACACCGTTTACACCGTCTACATGCACCGTTTACACCGTTTACGCCGTCTACACCGTTTACACCGTCTACACCGTTTACACCGTTTACGCCGTCTACACCGTTTACACCGTCTACACCGTTTACACCGCTTATCCCGTCCACACCGTTTACACCGTCTGCACCGTTTACACCATTTACACCGTCTACACTGTCTACACCGTTTACACCGTCTACACCGTTTACACCGTCTACACCGTTTACCCCATCTATAGTCTACACCGTTTACACCGTTTACGCCGTCTACACCGTCTCACGCCGTTTACACCGTCTCACGCCGTCTACACCGTCTCACACCGTTTACACCGTTTACACCGTCTACACCGTAATCAGCATAACCAGCGTAAGCAGCGTAACCAGCGTAACCAGTGTGACCAGCGTAATCGGTGTAACCAGCGTAATCGGCGTAATCGGCGTAATCGGCGTAACCAGCGTAACCAGCGTAACCAGCGTCATCAGCGCAGCTAGCCACCGCCAGCGTACCAGCGTACCAGCGTGCAATCACTTGCGGACACGCTTTGCCACGTCGCTCGTTTATATACCTCCTTGTTTGACCGTCACCCCTGCTGGGTCTGGTGCGGTGCAGCGACCGTCGACCGCCCAGTCTGCAGGCAGCATGGTTGGCAGTTTGGAGTTCTGCATTGGAAAGCTCCGTAGCCGACTGATCCTGGTGCTGGGACACAGCCACTGTTCAGCCGTCTATGGCGCGACCCAGTCCTACTTTGACACACTGGAAGCCAGATCCAACAGCCAAGAGGTGCGGGATCCAAAATTTTTCATTTTGGGATGATTTGTTTGATGCAAGATTTGGGTCAAATGTCAAGACCTGGGAACGTTTTGTGGATGAAACCCCAAGTTGAGTGGAGCAAACTTGCCGCAAACTTGCCTCAGTTCCCCCGAAAAGGTCCCTTCCATCGGCTTGCTCCCAAGGAGTTTGCCAACCCCATTCAATTCCATTGGACCCCCAGAATCCAGCATCATGACGCCTACCAACTGCTACTGGCCCTACGTACTACAGTACCATCTATATACTATACTATATCCAAGAATTTGTGCATAGTTGAGTGGAGGCGAAACAGAAAATGCCCAGCGCAGCGTTACAGGTCATCACTGCCTCCAGTGCCCTTGATGGTTTGCTCTTAGATTTGTCCTGTGTGGCTGAGCAAGCCGCCGGCGAATTAGGCGTCGATCGCTTCTTGGCGCCCAATGGACCCACAGTTGGCAAGGTGTGTTTTAAGAGATTTTAAGAGGGAGATCCCCTGGCCCAATGGGGGAGCCCCTGGCCCAGTAGTAGCGTCCGATCGCTCCTAGTAGTACGGCCAGGAGCCCCGTTCGTAGCTTCTTGTGTTGGTATGCGGTTGGTTTAGTTCTTTCTCTTCTTCCAAGGGGATCGTTGCCGAGGTGGTCTTCCAGAGACACACCACGTAGAGTTTTGTGGAGAACTCCCACACCTATCTGAACCGTCTTTGCTACTAGTAGCTTCTTGTTACTAGTAGCGATGGCCTCCAACCTAATAGCGATGGCCCCACCTAGTAATTAGCTTCTAGTCGGTGTAGTTACTACTGAAAAAGACCGACTGGTGGAAGGAAAGACAGCAGAATCCTACCACTTACTTTTCTTTTGCAGGGTCTAATTGTGATCGCAGGATTTGGCACTGTAGAAGATGGTGACTGCATTCTGAATTTGAGATTGGAGATTGTGTTTGATATTGGATTGATGATTGTAATATTGAAGTTGGAAATTGTATTGAATGGACTTTTGAGATTCCAGCCTTTTTGCCCCCCAGGTTCATCGAACAGATCCCTGTGTGAGCATTGTCCCAGCACTCCCCCAAGGTTCCATCGAAGATGTGGCACACCATGCGGTGAAGCTCAATGTCTTCCACACGGTCAACTTTTTGTTGAAGTTTAGTGGGCCAATCCGGGAAAAGGTCCGAAGCAGACAACTGGAAATTCAAGGTGCCATCTATGACCTGCCATCTGGAAGGGTAGACTTCTTAGGTTGCTCACCTGATCAAGATGAGTCTTAGCAGCCAAACACATTTTTATTCGTCTCCGTTCTGGACAGCCGAGCCTGAGGTGCCTTAGGCATCGGAGAGGCATCCTAGATCAATCAGCTGGAGTTGCTTCTCAAACTTCCCCGCATCTGAAACATGAGCCGAAAAAGAAAGGAACAGCTAACAAACAGATAATGACTCGTCTGCATGTTCTTCTTATTATGTCTTCTCATTTTGTCTTGATGTTTCTCCTCATCTTGTGGCGCATGACCTCCCCTCCCTGAGGAGTACTTGTCCTCGAAGATACCTTTGCCATTGTCTGTGGCCCGGGATGACAGCTTACCTGCTCGAGGCTCCGGCGTGCGTGGCGTTCGCACGGCCTACGATGGCCGGATGTCGGCCAAGGAGGCCCTGGAAATGCTCAAGGAAGGGAAGATTGGGAGCAGAATGGCCAGATGGTTGATTGGTAGTTGGGCTGTCACTCTCTTGTCATAATATAGCCCATATAACGCTGGCTGTGTCATCAGTGCACCACAGCTGGCTTGGTCGATCTCTTTAGCGCCAGATCTAGGACATATATATGAATTGTGTTTCTCTCTCTCTCTCTTTATATATCTATACGTATATATATATACACGTATATATTAATACATTTATTATTGGTTATTGTGTGTGTGTTTTCTATATATATATATACATTGTATATAATATATCAAGTATAGTATTAAAATAATGGTTGGCAATGTGTTCAAGTGACGTTTAGTCATGTTTCTTTTGTCCGAAGACTGACACCGATGCCGATGCCATCCTCAAGTGCTCATAGAGATTGATGCACCAACATCGAATACACAAAGTATGCTGTTACGTTTACTTCTGCAGCATACAGATCAACAAAGCAAATTACCATGAGCTTTGCAAAGAAACCAGCACTTTACCCAGAAACAATACAAAAGGATGGAGGCGATTAAACGAAGACAACGAGGACACAAATAAAGGTTTAGAAACAGCAAAAACTGATCAATCAATGACAAACACAAGGAAGGAAAGGAAAGGACCAAGGTAGCCAAGGCAGCAATCAAGGAAGAAAGAAAGCAGGGAAGACAAGCGGAGGGCACGTGCCACTTCATTAAAATGTCCATTTCACTGCTCTGCCCAGAATCAACATTTTACCCTACCCACCTACCCGACTAGCTACCCAATGGTGTTACTTGTTGCTCCGTTTTGCGCTTCGTGATCGCTAAAGACTCTCCATCTATCCATCCATCCACCCTTCCTACCCAACCCAAGCAAAGGTTTTAGTTCTTTTTCCTGTCTTTAACATTTTTCGGAGCCTCTCAAAGTTGTTTTGCGTAGACGCTTCGAACAGGACCGTCCATCGAAGAAGTGCCGGTCACGCATCGAAGGTGACCGGGTGGTGGTCACCGTCCAGACCATTCCAGACCCGACGGGCAGGTCCGACGAAGGAAGGCCTTCTGACAAGGAAAGAGGATGACCAGCAAACTGTGTCCAACATAAGAAAGGAGAGTGACCATTCGAACGCATATGAAGACACAGACCATTTGATGAATGTCAGCACCTGGACAAATAGACATGTTTGAACTCAGGCAAGCATAAAATGAGAGAAGCCTGCCCCGACTCTCCCTGTCTTAATTCTTCTTTCAGGTTCACCTTTCGTGTACCATCCTGTCTGAGTCTACGGGCAAGCTTCTTTGCGCAATTTTTATACTGCAGGAAAAACGCTCGTCGTCTACCTTGTACGAGGTATATTTGCAACCAGTGTTCTCCTGTCACCGTTCTTCATCACCGTGTTTCCACATCAAAGTATGTGGCTTTACCCTACATCTCAAACAACATGCAACCATGGGTCTTTTTCATCCCTGGTTGAAAACACGCTAGCTGCCGGTAATTTAGCATGCCCCGTTGAAAACGGCCGGTCGAACGGCCGTTTTCCGGTCACCTCGTCGCCTGAGGAACAACCGTTTCGTGCTGGGAACCCCACTGGCCATGGCTGCTGATGATTCCATGAGGGAAACTTGGACCACAAAAAAGGTGTTTTTTGCGGTCCATGTGGCTTCGAGGTTAAGGTGGGCAAAAACGAACATAGCTGCGACTCGCGACCTGCTTCCTGTCTTCAGCTTCAACATCTTCAACTAAGGTGGCCAAGATTCAAACAGCTTCTGTGTTTGTGTCAAGATTCACAAACAATCCAGAAGTATTCCTTCTTAAACGATGGGGTGTGTGGTCACGACACTGCCGCATTTCTTTGGGGCGTCAGCCGCTGTGTGGTCGATAGAAGCAAGGACCTTTTGCCGCTCGTTTGGGTGGGATTTGGTGCCCAGACGTAGGGTGACAGTCGGTGGGATATTTTCACTCTTTTTGATTGATTCTTTTTGATCATCATCTATCATTAATTACTGGTTATGGGATATAGCATGATATACTGTAATATGATGTACCCACCCCACCCGGTGACCTTTACGTGAACTCGTCCACGACCCCGACGTCGTCCGTCCGCGCACGACCCCTTTTGGGGCGCTTGCGCCTGACCTTCGGTCCCTCGTCACGTCCAGGGACCTTGTCACCTCTCACACCAGTGGCGCTCAGGAAGCTCTGGTTTATCAAGGGCAAGCGCCCCACACCGCGGTGCTGGGCTGCGCCGACTCCCGAGCGCCAGTGGATACCCTCTTTGATTCCATGCCAGGCGAGGGAGGTCTTTCGGTGCGAAGACGACCGTTTTTCGGGTTCCTTCTTGGGAGGTTTAAAAGAGGAACCAAACCTGATCCTTGGAATCTGTGCCATAGTGTTGGAGAATCACCACTTTCAAGAGCTATACAGTTCAGTCTGCGTGGGAAAGATGGCTTTGAAGGGAGAACATGGTTCACATGTTATCTATTTTATGGATTTTTATGGAAAAACACAGCTGGGGCAATGCAACACAGCTATTGTCTGACGGCTGTTCCGTTTGTTTATTGTTTGATCTCGCTTCCCGAGGTCGTCTGACAGTCTGTTCCGGCGTACACGCGTACTCGTGCCGCCGTAGGTCGTTGACCCAGGTCGCCGCCCGGTCGTTGACGTAGGGCGTTTTGATGGGCGCTTTCCGGCGATCCACCGTGATCATTGATCGCGGTGTAAGAACGCACAGCGCAGAACGTGCGAAGCGGACGTCGTCCCAGGCTTCTTTTCTCTCAAGAGGATCAAGAGGTCAGAACCCATCAAGGCAACAAGATGCAACAAGTATCAGAGTCGAGGTTCCCTGGTGTGAGCCAGCCACACCCAAATCCGAGCTTTACTTGGGTGCCATTCCAGGAAACTAGAGTCTTTGTTGGACCTGCAGAGATGGTTGGACAGATGCTTTGGAACAAAAGTGGTGAGTTCGTTTTTGTTTTCAGTTTCCAAGATTGTTCATGCTACGCGGTGGATCCAAATCCAGGTTCCACATAATAATGGATTATGATTGATCGTCTACCGGCATTTGAATATGATTTGCTGGCATTTCCCTCGAAGCTCATGAAGAGCCACTGACTATAGACGTTGACATGGGAGCTGTTGTTGACTTGACGCGCGAGTTGCGCATCAGTTGACTTGACCCGCACTCGCTTGACGCATCCAGGAGATCTCTTTGTTTTGCGCAATGCGGGCAACACCTGTACGCATGCGGAAGGCAGTATGCTGGGAAGCTTGGAGTTTTGCGCATGCAAGCGACTTGGCGAAGAGCGGAACGCACAAAATCAAGTTTTACTTAGAGATTGGCGCGACAATTATATTTATATATGTGTATCATCGTGTATCAATATTATATATAATTATACATATATGGGTTTCGCATCGTTCGTAAAAACGAGAGACCCAACACTCTTAACCGCAGTGTTGTGGCTTCAGGGTGGTTGATGGCCTCCTCGCTGTTGGGAGGCCGTCGACCTAGCCATAGCGTCGACAACTGCGGCTGCCCGTGTTGCTCTGTGGTACAGCGGTTATTCTTACTGTTGTTCCACGAGGGTTCCACTCCGCAGGTGAGGGCGAGAGCAACACCGATCTTGCAGGGAGCGTACACCCAGATCCTCGAGGGGGCTTATTTGGATCGACTACGAGCAGAGGCTCCTGAGGGATCGGGAGCACCTACAGGAGGAGAGGTTCCTCCTGAGCAGCCGGGAGCCCAAGCGCTTGGGCTGAGGCAGCGAGAGCAAAGCCCAGCGAGGAGAGAGGAGGCCCCGTCTTCAGCCGCAGCATCAGGTGAGACCAAGAAGGAGGAGACAGTCCCTACCAGTGACAAGAAGGGAACGGGGGAGGAGAATCGACCTCCCCTAGCACGCCGGAAGCGGGTCAAGGAGGAAGGCAGTGGAAGCAAGGATACCCCTGAGCCCAAAGGCCGAGACCGAGCTGGATCGAAGGAGAAGGCTGGAGTGCTTGTGAAGGAGGTGACCACTGAGGAGAAGGACAAGGCGGTAGCCAGTGATCCCCAGGCCTTTGGATTGCGACCTACATCCAAGCCATCCACTCGGGATCCACGAACGCCCTCCCGGAGGGCATGTGTATCAAAAAGAAATTAATTACTGAATCAAAAAAAATTATTTACGTAATCAAAAACAAATTAATTAACTAATCAAAAAATAACTATTTTCCTTTCCCGTCTCTTGTATGCTTGCTCCTGGTCCACATGGTCGTCCTGGTCCCCTTGGTCCCCTGGTCCCCTTGGTCCCCTTGGTCCTCTGGTCCCCTTGGTCCCCTGGTCCCCTTGGTCTCTGGTCACCTCGTCGGAGGGAAGGGAAGGGAAGGAAGAAAAGCAGGGATCCAGGTAGGAGGCCGGCGCCTCGTCTGTACACGCGAAAAGTGACTCATCTGTACACGCGAATGATATACCTCGTCTGTACACGGGGATGCGCTGCTTCAAACTCACTCTCGCTCTCACTCTCACTCACTCACTCACTCACTCACTCTCACTCACTCACTCTCACTCACTCTCACTGACTCTCACTCACTCACTCACTCACTCACGCACTCACGCACTCACGCACTCACGCACTCACGCACTCAC
>CAXAMN010008891.1:352437-388043 GCA_963970005.1 Durusdinium trenchii | reverse complement strand
GCTGACCGGCCCAGCAGAAGGCCGGTGAGGAGGAAATGGGGAAAGTAGGCAGGGTGTTTTTAGAAGGTCACAGCAAGCAAGCAAGGCAAAATCAGCGAAGGCAACTAGGGTCTCTCAAGTCACTCACGGTCTCTCCCAAGACAAACCAGCGGTACACATTGGCCCGGCAGAAGTTCTATGATTTCCTGGGCCGCAATCAGCTTAGCCATGGGCTGCTGAGTGAATACATCGAATTCCTGTGGACGGAGGGCGAGGGCCGAGGGCTGGCCTCGGACACTGTAGGCGGGCTACAGAACGCCGATCCGAAGCTCAAGGGACAGCTTCCAGCTACTTGGAGGCTTTTGAAAACATGGCACACCAATGAGATTCCGAACAGGGCCCCGCCCCTAACTGAGACAGCAGTGCATGCCATGGTCGGCTGGAGCTTTTTTCATGGGCATTATGGATTCGGCGTTTCACTCGTGCTAGCCTTCTATGGCATGCTGCGCACAGGCGAAGTGACGGAAGTTCGGAATAGCCACATTTTTATGACATCAGCTAGTTCTCCTGCTGTGGTGAGCTTAGGCCTTGCGAAAGGAGGGAAACGGGTAGGTGCAGCAGAGTCAATCACCATCACGGTGGATGTGGCCTTAAAGTGGCTGTGGCAGTGGAAGTCACAGACCGCGCCTGCAGCGAAGTTTGTCAATTCAGTGTCTACTTGGAGGACACTTTTTAAGACATGCATAATGGCTGCATTGGAAATTTTGCTTTTTGAGTTCAGACCCTACTCCCTGCGTCGAGGAGGGGCGACCTTTTGGTTCGCCAAACACTGGTCCCTGGATAAGCTTTTAATTTCCGGGCGTTGGCAGGCTGCTAAAACCGCCCGTATTTACATTAACGAGGGCATGGCGGTACTAGCTGACTTAAAGCTTGCCTCAAAGGGTTTAACCCCGTTCGTCCGTGTGTTTCACAATCACCGTTTTCCACAACACTTGAACTCGCGCTCGCGCGCAAGAAAAGGGGGGCGTGGAAGGAAGTGTTTTTGCCAAGTTTTTGCCCACAAAAGCAAAAACCTGGCCTAGGGCTCTCGGCTTGGCGAGAGGCCCTAGGAAGGTTAAGGGGGGTGGTTTCCGATTCTCCAGGCTTGGCAGGGGTGAGGAAAACTGAGCTCCTAGTGCCTTGGACAGGCACGACGATTAAACGATGAAACTGATCTGAGGGCGATCAGACTTTGTGTGACCGTGCTTTTAACCTTTTTTATGATAAACTGCGGAGCGCCGTTAAAAAAGAGCGGGTTCTTGAGTTATAATATATATATATGTTGTCATCAATTGGGAAAACTGCTTCTTGGAATGACTGGAATGAGTGTAGGGTATTGAATAATAACCAATAATACCGGCTAGCTGATGGATGTTTTCGTCGGTCTTTGCTGGCTTGGAGGCTTAGCACCAAGCTTATCCTGGTGCTTGGGCACACGCAATGTAGTGCACTGACGGGGGCGGCGGAAGCATACCTCAAAAGCCAGGACACCGTCGTTTACGACGAGTCGCACACGTTTTGGATGATTTGGGAGAATGGTCAGACTGGAGAATGGCCAGTAACCCGACTATCTCGGTTTTGGTCTTGTTTGACCTACCCTGCCCATCCCTGCACGGCACGTCTGGCGCCAGGACGGAGGCGAAGACGGCCTCAGCTCCGCCTCTTCGGTGTCTACAGCGTTGGAAGGCCTACTGACCTCCTTGTCCTCCGTCTCGAAGCGGACGGCCGACACCATGAGCGTGGAGGTGCGGACGGCACCGAGGGGCCGGTGGATGGAATGTATTGGTGGTTCCAAACGCACTTTTGGCTGCACGAGGCCATATCAAAGACATTGAAGGACATACATATATACTCATATATACTGTATCTATGTAGTCTATGGCATGATACTAAACATCTGTATGGTATGAATGTCTACTATAGTATATTTAGTTACTGTTATCTATATTCCTTCATACTATATACTAGTCTATTTGGTTATGATTTATACATATGCACAGTAAGATCATCGGACCCCATCCCTTCAAGGATCGAAACGAAACTCGGACAAGGGATATATCCAAACAAACCTTTCCGTCCTTCATTGGGCGCCCGGCAGATACAGCGAGACTGTCGCAATTTGCCAATCATGCAGTTGTTCTAAGTGGACGAAGGTCGCAAACCAAGGCAAATCCGACCGTTTTTGCTCTCCGCAACACAGAAGTCTATCATGCGCTATCATGCCGACAGTTGACAGTGGCATCGATTCCACTGACTGTTGCCCGTCCGTTGACACGGAGTTAACACGGAGCATGCGATGTTGGCACGGATTGTGACGGAGCGTGCGTATCGATCGCGATCGCATCAGTGGCATCTCACGGCCCGCTCCCGGGAAGTTCACTCCAACTCACTAACATGGATGTTGATGGCATGGTTTGTCGGAAGACCACGTACCTCTAAGGAACAGGGGATGCCTTCCACCTCCACTTCACTGTGTGAATGATTCCGGTTTAAATGAATCTTAATGTCAAGCTTTTCAGGTCCTTGACGCTGCTGTGTTTGGTAATGCGGATGAATTTGGACTCTGGAAAAATGGTTCTCAGAAGTATAGCTTAGACCATACAGATGGATCAGAAATATAGGACACATTTCGGCCGGAACCTTGTGGCCTTGGTTCCACAAAAACAGAATATGGGATGACAAACATGTCCAAAGTCTTGGACGACCACGACCCTTGGATTTCTCCGTTCGCCTCAAAGTTCGTTGATTTCAACAATGTTCAACCCCTAGAAAAGCCGTCCTTTGCCGCCTGTAACCTGTACCACAAGGGATGTATGCGGATACTAGTATCTCCGGTCCGGATCTGAAGATACGTTTACGTGCTGCACCATCCTGCAGTCCGATGTATTGGATTAATTACTTGGGCCGCAACCTGTATGTAGTGATACAGTTAGTTAGTGATATAGGTCACTTAGTGAACGTTGTATTCACCTGTATATATATAACTATATATATATATTCGCTAGTTATAGTTAGTTAGTGAATGTCGTTAGTGATATAAGTGATCACTGATCACAGATCACCGTTTTAGTAGTACCTTCAGTATGTGATATTCACGATGCATTTGGGCTATCCTTGGCTATCCCAATTTCCGGTCACAAACCACGAGCCCAGACCACGAGCGGGTAACCACCTTGCAACCATCCATTGCTTTCGCAATGGAGAAATCACCCACTTGCCCCCCACTGCTTCTGGAGCCTCCGACCAGGCAGAGCTGAAGCAGCTGGTGGCTCACTCGGTGAGAGTCAACGTCTTCCACTCGATTGATTTCATGCTGACGCCCAGCCACACCGGAAGCAAGTTGGGATGATTCCGAGACTCAAAAGGGGCCCATGGGACTTGAACTTGAATGAATATAAAACAAAAAGTCTGTACTAAAGCGAAGCATCCCAACTTGCGTGAACCCTTGCGCAGATTGTCATGTTTGTTGATGTTTCTTTTTCGGATCTCTGATTCTCGCAGCTTCTATTTCCAGCTCCTGAGATGGCAGAGTCAGGAAATATAGCATGCCTATTCGCGAGCTCGTGAAAAATGGCGGGCTCGAGATTCACGGAGGCGCGCTGAGCTTTTATCCCAACAGTGTGAAAACACAACACGTTTGTCACGTATGCACACCCGTGCACAGCTGAAAAAGGAAGTAACTGAAGTGTCGTTGAAATGGTTGTGTTGGAGAATACCAAAAGACCCTCGGGTAAGAGCCATCACATTAGTATTAAATTGTATTAAACTATAATAGAGTAACGCCCATGGTTCGGGGGTCGCCTTGCACCCCAAAAATGGAGATTCACTCCCAAGATCTCCCAAGAAAATCATGTCACCAGCGTGCGGTTTTCCCCCTTTAAGCCTTCTGGATCACCTGGACCGTTCTGTCACGTCCTGTGGCCTTTTTCAAGAGGATCACCTGGCCCGCAAAGTTGGCCACGGTGGAGGATCTGATTTCGGGGAGTTAGGCGATGTGTGACCGGCGATGAGATGGGAGTTCTGTCCCATCTCTGTGACTTTTTCTTCTTTTTTCTGTCATGTACAGACGCATCCAGGTTCTGTCAGACCTATACAGATCAGACAGACCAGAAACTCGCAAAGAACCGGCATCAAGCCGCTGTGCTTTTTGCGAGACCGCGCCGGTCTCGCCAGGCATCTATCGCTTGGAGACGGGCCGTGTGGACTTCTTGGGGCCTTCGCCCAACCAGGCGAAGCTGCTCTCCAGTGAGCTTCATCTACCGCCCTCCATGGCGGTCTTGCCGATCCGGACCTCCTTCGATGAACCGCTGCATCCGAACATGCCGCATGTCTCGGTGGTTGGGAGAGACAGCTGGGGGGGGGGCGGTTGGAGCTGTTGGAGCGTGAGCTGGGTGTCCGACTTGCGGCCGTCCTTTCACGTGCCTCACTCCTGGGTGTTGTTTTTGGTGTTTTTTTGAATTATTGGTACAACAGTGTATGGGTTTACTATTATGGATTGCTGTGTTGGTACAACAGTGTATGGGTTTACTATTATGGATTGCTGTGTTCCAGCACCACCTGTGAGTTATTGGAAGGAACATGCATAGTCAGGGGTGTCTATAAACCATCCTTTCCATGGTGCTGGTTCACAGGAGTTCGCCAAAATGTCGCTGGGTGATGAGGAGGCACCCGGCGGTGAATTCCATCACTGATAGTTGGTGGACGACAGTAACCCTACAGCGAATGTCCACGGTCCACGCACTTTGACACCCCCACTGTTACAGAAAACTCTTCCTTCGTAGCGGAAGACTGGCGTGTGATTGAAGCCTTAAAAAGGTTTGCATTGCAGAGTAGATATGTTGCATGCAAATAAATACATCAAACAGAGATCTTCGCAAGAAACTTTTTTGCTTATTCATTCTTTGTGTGTTTCTCCTGTCTTTTTCCAGCGCTCTAAACTAAACTTTGAACTGAACTTCTGTAACTCACTCAGTCCTTCTGTTGGGAGTCCAACTGTATGCTTCTCCATTTCAGATACAGGATGCCCTGCCCTTCGGGGTTTGCAGGTGGTGCGATGCTTAATTATGCTTGTATAGCACTGACAGGGTGATTTACGTGGTGCGGCTGGGGCTCGCGTGTGTCACCAACTGCACTTTCTTGCGTCACCCAACCAGAACACGAGTGCATATCCTGAAAATTGATGCAATTACGGTTGCCAGCGGTTTTGGAGTCTAAGCGATGGGTCGTCGAAGCGGAGAAAGGTTGCATCTCGCAAGCTTCCGACAGAGATCAAAGACTGAAGACTTTTGAGGTCCTTGAAACTCTTGAAGGAGGGCAATGAGCGATATGTTTATGGCCATGCCACTGCCAAGGTCAGTCGCTTGACCCTAGGAGGGTGGAGGGTGGGAGAGGGTATTCGGAGTGGTACTCGGATATTTTTCGGAGGTTTCTTCTCGCATGCGAAGCGTGTTTGGGAGACAAATTTGGGGTAGATGATCCCATAGTTTGGGGCGTCAAATCAGTGGGACTTTCACAATTGTTTCCACAGACTACACGCATAGACTGACCGGTTTCCCCCTTTGTTCCGTCCGTGGAGAATGACTCTCGTGCGATGGCGCGGGTGTCCACACCGTCTGATTTCCAGAAACATCTGATGAAGACGATGGGACTTGTCATGCTTCGCCGGGTGGTGCACACCAAGTGGTCATTTCAATCAACCAAGTGTTTTCAAGTGAAGATGGACTATGATGGGCTAATGGACTTGAAACGTAGATTTGTGGCTTTGATTCTTTGCTTGGAATAGTGAACCGGAGGTTCACCAACTGACCTGCAGGGTGCCATTCTGACACCGCCCCACCAACTCCCACAGTCTTCGCACTCCAACGGCCTGCAGTCCCACCTGTGGTACCATCGAGGCAACTGCGTGCGGAGGGCTTTGGCCGAGGACGGGCAAGCGCCTCACTGCGCCATCATCGGCTGCGCGGACTCCCGGGCACCTTTGGAGGCTATCTTCGATGCCATGCCTGGAGACATCTTCGCACTCCGGAATGCTGGGAACACGTGCACCCACTCGGAGGCTTCGTCGAAATGAAGAGGGGAGGGCGGGGAGGGGCTAAGGCTTTGGTTGTCCGAACGTCCGAAAGGTTTCCTCCGCTTGTGGTGGTATGTGTTGGTGATTGGAGGTGTTATTCTCTGCACTCTGTCCAGGGAAATTGCACGGGATAATAGAAACATTACAGACTTCATTGAGGTCTTGTTTGGGACTTCACTGGCTCACCGAGAGTCCTTATGACGCGCGACGCAAGAGGTTTGACACCGAATCAATTTTCTCAAGTTTTCTCCGTTTGATCGTCAAGCATAGGAGTTGAAGATCATCACTCCACTTCTGAGACCTCTTGGCCCAAGACCAGACTAACAAGAAGGGGACCAAAGAATGATGAGTATCATGTAAAAAGGCTCGGATTTGGCAAAACGAGCAGTACCAAGAGCTTTTGTGGCATTTGTACTGAGTTCTAATTCAAGGACTAATATAATTTATATAGTCTATTAAGGACCAGGACCATAGTTTCTTCTCGTGCTTTGATTTGAAACACATTGCATGCATGGTTTGGAAATCGTAATCCCAACCTACTGCTGATGAACAAGAACAAGTACTTAGGTTTTCATACTTTGTTTTACAAAATCAAAGCGGGGCTGGTGGTACCAATCCCTTCTGCCTCGACTCCTTCACACTACATGGTGCAGGAGGGGTAAGCGCCCTTTGACAAAAGACTTTGCTCCTGGTGACCTACAGTTTTGTAATGTTTTGTTTATGCTGGCAAGAAATGAAATTCTCACGATCGTCTGATGCGGAGAGTTGAAGTCCTGTCCAGAAACCCACTGTTCTTCACCATTCAGGAAGGGAGCATGCTGGGAAGCCTCGAGTTCTGCACGAGCAGCTTGGGCACCCAGCTGATTCTGGTCCTGGGACACACGCAGTGTACAGCGGTGCGGGGTGCCACCAAGATGTTCTTGGAGTCTGGAGGCCTCGCCGTCTGCCGGCGCGAGTGGGTACGTCGAGCGGGTACGCGGTGGTACGCACCGCTCGGCGCGTGAGTCGGGCTGTGGAGGCTCATGGAGGTGTCTTGGAGGTGTGTTTGGAGGTTTTTGGAGGGTCATACAACGTGGGTGGGTGGGCAGTGCTCGATGGTCGCCTTGGAGTGACATTGGGTGATGGGCAGAGGGACATGGAGCAGATGGGGTTGGAAACACAGGTGGTTGAGCACCTTCAGTACACTCCATGTAATGGGTGAAGGGCAAGTTTTGACCATAGTTCGACCAAGAGGTCAAGAGCCTGCCTTCAACTTATATGAAGTAGCTCCCAGGCAATCCACTTCAGGTGGTTTTGGACGGGGAGTGGAGCTTTTGAGCTTGTCCAGCTAATTGGACGAATTCAAGTGAGTGAGACCTTAGCTGCTTAGCTGCACCCCAATACCACACTCCAAGGATACACGATCCAATACCACACACGCCAAACGCTCGTACTGCAGGGCCCTGTTTTTTCCCGGTCGTTTCATGCGGTTTCTTCGGAAGCGGTCGCGGGGAAGAGGCCCAGAGCTCACCGAGAACAAGGCGTGGGACGCTTTGTTGGCTGGGCTTAGCATCGTGGCGAAACAGGCAGCCACTGAGCTGGGTGCCTATGCCAATGAGGAGGCCATCATCGCTCGCGCAACGAAGCACCGTGGCAAAAGGAGATGGGCATGAGATGGCCATATATGGGCGATCGGATATGGTTGGGGGAGGTGAAAGATGAGTGGATGGGAGGTGATTGCAAAGCTGCTTGGTGGACTGTGGACCATGTCGTTTTCAGAGGGAACTGGTTTGATCTTTCAAGATCATAGTATACTAATATGGAATTTAAGCATGTTTAAACATATTTAAACATCCAGAATGTGATCAACATACTTCATCCTTTCGGACCAGGTCAAAACGGACTGAAGGGATTCTTCAACTAAAGCCCTATCACTTTCGGCAGCGGTGATGCAACAGTCTGCCAAGAGTAAGAGCATAACGACGGTGACAGGAATGACATGGAGCAACGAGAGCCTTTGCCTAGCTTTGCCGGTGAACCTTTGCGACACGTTTCGGTTCCGACGTGCTTGCACGACACACACACACACACAGAGTTGTTATTTCCCACCTGTCAGGTAAAGGTTGTTAGATTTTTACAGATAGCCTCATAGCCTCCTTCCTTCCTTCCTTCCTTCCTTCCTTCCTTCCTTCCTTCGCTCCGGACCTCAACACAGCAAGCGCCTAGTCGCAGTGGGTACTACCGGACCTTAACAGCAAGCGCCAGATCGCGGTGGGCAGTCTTGGACAAAAGCAACCACCACGACCACAGAACACAAGCACAAAACACAGCCCACAAACACACAACCACAAGCACACAAGTACAAGCAAACAATCACAAAGCACACAATCACAAGCACACAGCCACAAACACACAACCACAAGCACACAACCACAAACACATAAACCACAAGCACAAGCACAAACACACAATCACAAACACACAGCCACAAACACACACAATCACAAGCACACAGCCATAAGCGCACAGTTACAGACACACAGCCACAAACACACAATCACAAACACACAATCACAAAACACACAATCACAAACACACAGCCACAAACACACAACCACAAGCACATAAGCCTTAAGCCACAAGCACAGCCACAAACTCAATATCACAGACACACCATCACAAACACACAGTCACAAAAGCACAACCACAAACACAACCAAAAGCACGTTGGTAACAAACTCATATAGCACGCCCGCCACCACCGCCACCACCACCTTAACACACAGCACAACACAACAATATAATTTCCGTGCATTTTGCATGGCAGGTGGTCACAGGGCCACACTTTGGATAGAATGCCAGCTGTAAACCCTGGCCACACCCCGACAAACCCGAGGACCCACCAGCAAAATCAAGAACCACAAAGCCCCCCACCATGGCAACATGCACCTCGCCATGGTATGAAAAGAGCTGACGACGCTCCACATCCACTTCAATGTAACAAACCACCGAACCCACCATGTACCGCTGGGGCATTGCCTCTGCGGCGTTCCGCTCCTTTTTTTGAAGCGGCAATGTGGGGTCAACAGGTGGTGCGATTTTGTTGGTGCACTGAAGGTGGCTTTTGGTACTCGGCCTTCACATAAGTGTCAAGCTGGCTTATAACACAGGTGGTACAATTCTCGTTCCACTGGGGGCCACCTGCAACTATGGGTGCTTCACCTTTCAATCTGTTGTGTTCTGTCGCGCGGACGTCCGGTCCGACGATTCACGTGGAGAAAAGTGAGGCTGAACATCTACAGGTCTATCAATTTCCTTCTCCAATACAGCAACTTGGCCTTCTTCCTTTGGAGATCATGGCAGATCTGATTTGTTCTTTTTGTTCTGAACGATCTCCCGTCATGGCTCAACACCGGGGCCTGGCACGTCCATCGCCCACGTGGCGCCAAATCTGGACATCTTGGGGGGTCTGATTTGGTGCAGTTCTGTTTTTTGGGATGAATCAAGCGCCATGATCCTGATGGTTTGTCTAGGATTTTTTGGATGCCATGTTGGGGATGGTTTGAATCACCAACCAGTTCAGGCATGTTTGATGTTCAGACAGTTGTTGGCAGATGACAGATGTTGGAGAAAGGACAGTATGTATTTCAAGTGGCCGCCAAACTCAACCCACATGGGAGCACATTCGGACAACTTTGTGTCAGCCCATGATATCCCTTTATATATATATACATATCTATAACTGTGTTTTAGTGTTATCAGAGCCAAACAAGTGTGTGTGTGTGTGTTGCCATTTATATACGGCTCAAGTTTGGTTGTACCGTAGTGCCTCGTTCTTAAGTCGTCACTGGCACAACAATCTTAATCAAGTCCACTGCACCCAAAACACCCCGCGGCTCGTCGGAGTCGGGTCCGTCCCGTTCGATGGCCGAGACGATCGCACCGAGGCGGCATCATCCGTGAAAAGGTGGAGATGGGTGAATTGGAGATCCAGGGAGGAATTTATGACCTGGAAACCGGGCAGGTACATTTCCTAGGCCGAAGTCCACTACAAAATGAGATTCTGAGGTCAGATCTCGCGTTGGAGAAGTTGGCCGGGTGTTGAATCTGATTAATATTTAACAGCACCTCTGAAAGAGGTTCTTTGAATATCTTCGAATGGGCGATTTTCCTTTGTGACTTTTCACCCGATATTTTATAGTGCCGGAAGTTTGTACAGCCATTAGTTTGTGTTGTTGCCACGGGGGCTTGTCAGACCATCTGATCTTTCCCTTCACAAGAGCAACATCTGGCGAAACGCCAGAGACCTTCGGACCATGTCTCTAGAAATGGTGCGGCGCCATACCAATGCTTGCATTTTTGCAATTCTTTGCGACCGGGAGGTGTAGATGGTTTTCATTATACTAATTTCCTAGAAGTCTACATACTAGTTGATATGATCTGATATGACATAACATGACATGATAATGACAATTAATGTTGGATCCTAATTAACATGAACACCCCCCTAGCAAACAATATAGCACCGCCACAAAAACAATTATTTTATTATCATTATTATTATTATTAGTAGTAGTAGTAGCAGCAGCAGTGTAGTAGCAGTAGTAGCAGCAGCAACAGTGGTAGGTAGTCGTTCTAGTTAAGCAAGGGTTTTGAAGGGCAACAATAGCAAAAGAGCAGACAAATCAAGAACTCTGTTAACAAGCACCCTGGATGAACACACTTATTCCGTCCCATCAAACTAATCAGTGTGTGTGTGTGTGTGTGAATAATTTGGCGAATACTTTTTGTTATTCCGTACCATTATACTAATTGGGATGCAACATTATTATGATATAGTACGATGTGATATGCAGTGATGTTCATGAAACGAACTCCAAAGACACCAAGGAAACTCACGGAAGTTCCCTGGTTTCACGGGTCCCTGAACGACCAACGCTTGACCAATCTGGAGTGGTTTTCTTTCAAATAAAGAGAAGGAAATTTCGTTCAACACTAAAAGACTTGGCCAGTGGAAGAGCTGGCTGGTGGGCGTTGTCATGCGTTGTCTCCTCCCGTCATTTGAGGCTTTGTACGCCCAGAAACCCGCATGGCTCTATGTGGGGGCCCTGGCCGGTGCGGATATCTATGTTCACGGTCAACTAGTCCCACAGTCCCAACACTTGGTTTCTCAACGCGGCAGTGGGTCAGAACCAGGATGCCTTGATTGACCTACCTGGTGGACCAGGGCCTCAGACCTATGTATAGTAATTAGATGTAATTAGTCCTATGCAATTTTCCTAACCATTTTCCTGGGCCAATCAGTTCCTGCTTGTAGCCGTTCCCATCATGTCGTCCCCACAACGTGCAGAATTTCCATTGTCCACGCATTCTTGCGCTCCAACCGTTGGCTGCTCCTCTTCGCCTCGTCGCCTTTTGGATGGACTATCCCGAAGAGTGTGAACACCCCCCAAACCTACGTTTTCGGAGTCAACATCTGGTCCTAAAGTAACTTCTAACAAGATGATGAGAACATTCTCCGCGCCAGAAAGTCGCGCCATCCTTCCTTCATGGGAATGGCGAGCGACGAAACCTTACAAAATATCCAACCCTGGCAGTTATGCCTCAGGAGCCCAAAGACGGATTATTTTCTTCAGGGACACCATATTATTTTCTCTTGTAATGTTGTGTGTGGTTTAGGTACAGAAAGGTACCACTTTCCACTGGTCAGCACAAAGAAATCTCCTTCGGATCAATGCTCCTGCCTCTTCGTGTTCACCGATGACTCTGCTCGAATCAAAAATAAGTTTCATCACACTGTGATCGAGTCGTCTCGTGGATATCATATATAATAGAATAACTATATAAACATATTATATACAAAATGAGTCTTTCATGTGTGTGTGTTCCTTTGCAGTGCTGATCCTGAACACGAAGGTGGCTGAAGATGTGGCTGCAGAAGCGGAATTACCTTACCTGTTCACTCCTTTTGCATCGATCATGCATTTTATGTCCGCTGCCTCCAGGATTCGTGAAGCTCCGCCATTGCGCTCTGCACGCGGAGAAGCTCCATCTGCACGTGGAGAAGCTCCAGATGACATGCCACGTCATCCCGCCCAACTTGTCCAATTGAGCTTCCTCAGGTGGGTGTGTATTTATAGAATAGAAACCTGCTGGCCCAATCGGTTTTAGTCTATTTCCTTCTTAACTGGGGGTCGTTGCCTGGGGGGGTCTCCCTATTTGAGCTACACTGCTACACTCTTCTCAAGCTCTTTGCCCCCTTGGCTTTTCTGCGGATCACTGGACCCCCCACCAGCCCACTACGACCCGTGATCTACAGCCAGGACACCCAGACAGGATGGTCCAGGTAGCCAGTGATGGACATGGAAAACAATCGTACTTGTACTGATGACCTGCAATGCCGTTTCATATCAAAAACAAGGATAATCGTTCTTGCCAGTGGTCAAACATAACACTTGTTGATCCTCTGCAACGCATGTACTGGAAAAAACGGTTTCTATTTGATGCTTCAATCTAATTGGCGACCGAAGGACCGCCGACGTCCGTTACGCCTCCCAGGCGACGGACCGCCGGTCCCTGTGGGAGGACGACCGACGGTCCCTGCGGGACGTGAGGAAGAGGCTTGGCGCTTGTATCTTCAAGGGTTGCCTGGAAACTCAGGAGGAATGGGAGAAGTCGCTAAATACAAACATGATACGACGAAGCTAGCAGTTATGACTGAAACGGACTGGTGGGGTTTGGTAATGTTTGGTATTTGGATATATATATATATATTGGATCAAGATCTTGGTAAGAAACTGCAGTGTTCCAGCATGCTTTGTAGGGGATGATTCAGCTATTGACCTGGTGGAAGTGGACGTCCTGGCCCCTGGAAAGACCCTGAAATCCGAATACCAAGGCCAGAGGATGCCATCCACTTATATCCACTTCCATTTTTGTTGACAGATCTACGGTACTCTCCCGCAGACTAACATGGAACCCGAGAATTCTCTGGTGGAAGACCATTTCCCTCTAGAACCCAGTGGTTTTGGGCTTCCATGTTAATTTGCAGGGGAGTATCCATTTCATCCTTTTTCATCCGTGTGGTGTCCTGTGTGACTTCGACTTCTTTGGAGCATCGAAGACCGAGGCCTGCTGTGACGCCCCGATGCTCCCCTTTGTGGCTTAGCGTCACACAGAGGGTACGGTCATTTATGGTCGTCATTCGCTGTTGAGATTGGGTGGAAAATGCGTGAACCTTTGATTGACAGCAGAACTCCTTGTACTAGTAGCGGCCACAGAGAGAGAGAGAGAGAGCGAGAGAGAGAGAGAGAGAGCGAGAGAGAGAGAGAGAGATGTAAGCTGTTTAGCACACTGATGTACAATTCTTGTCAATTATTCTTGCGAACATATGGATGACTGCTATTGTGACTACTGTAGACACCAGTATTTACCCGATTCCACATTTGTAATCAACCACCCATCCGTGGTGGGCTTTGTATTCATCTTGTCACAATACTGTCTTTGTTTTGCTTCCAACATCTTCCAAACGCATTCTGCATGGGGGACTCTCGCAGCGGAAAACGTTCCACGAAGACGGGGGATCAGCGGTCTCGGGGGATCGTCTGGAATCTCGGCCGTTTTCAAGCAGACTTTCGGCCACGCGGGACCAGCGCGTGTGCGTTTGACAGTGTTTCCTGCAGAAGGCCATTTTTAGACTTCTGGGTATTGGCAAATTCAAAGTACAAGCTCCCACAATACCAAAAGTCCCCACACCACAATACCAAACATACAGTACAAGTCTTGTGTAGAAAAGTCTTGGTTCCCTTCTGGGGGTCAGGAGGACATAGTAAAATATACAAAACATTACACAACTAAACATACCAAGCATACCAATCCTGTATAGAAAAACCTTGGCTCCTCCTGATAGACGACTTTCTTTAAACGTGTCCAATGGGTCCTGCTCTAACTTTAAACGATTCCTGACTTTTTAATAGTGTCCTCTATACAAGGCTCCTCCTTGTCTCTTTGGAAGAACCTTCAATACCTTGCTTCATCTGTCTATATATTTATATGTCTTCCAAAACATCCCTTTCAAGGCATTCACATTGGCCTGTTATCGCAAGAAGCCAACGTCCTCATTGTTTCATGACATACTATGCTCTCAAAATGGTCTCTTTCGCTTCTTTGCCTTCCCCACATCCACTGTGCTTAAGCATACAACATGGTGGAAAATGCTCGCTCACGGCGCCGGCCGAACGAACGAAAGCACCGGACGGAGGCTCACGGCGCGGCACGAGACGCACGGCTCGGGTGCCGAGAGCGGGCGCAGACGGGCGCTTCTTCGCCCGGTTTCTTTCTTTTGAGGATTTGGATGGATTTGGTATGATTTGGTGTGCGACCTTTAAATGAGCAGGTGGCACTTCAATGAGATAGTCAGACTGTAAGCTCTGGGGATTGGATTTTTGGTGCCGGTACGTGTCCACTTGGCCCGGAAAAGAGGCTTCCAGACCTTACACTTCTCTTGATAACGTGATGTCCCCAGATCTGAAAAAACCTCGTGACCCGGTTCATCTTCGGATGACACCAGTCTTCGAACAGCACCCAAAACAGAAGATCCTCTCTCCTGTGGAGCGGTCACACGAGGTTGAAAGGGAGAATCCGATAGACACATCCTTCAAAACTTGTAAGCATCAGTCTATTGGAGGTGTTGTGGCAAGGCATGCTTGCTTGACTTGTGATCATCTCTGCCGATACAATTCGAACCCAGCTTTTGATGCACTGGCACAGGGTGGAGGCAGGGTCCAAGGGATCTATGCCCAGCAAGAAGCCACAAGAGGTTGCTGTTTCAGATTCCAACCGTTTAGGCCAGCTACAGCAAGAAAAAATATTATTGTTTCAGAATAGGGAGACCCCTGTTTGGCCCCCCTGGAAGAAGGAAAGTAGACTCAAAGGATACGTTCAACAAATTTTCAAGACTGGCATTCAGCTGTGTGATGGATTTAATTCCGGGTATTCTGGCATTCTGTTCTTCGACTCCCAAGCAGGTTTGAGCCATTTGGCCGCATGTACCCCACGGAGCTCGATGAGCGCACGAGGCAAAGGTGATTGAAGCATATGTTTTTGGTGAGATCCAAGAGTTCTAGTGGAGGGAAACTGGGAAACATTTCAGAACGAAGCAAGTTGACCATCGTTGGTCCTTTCTTTTGGATTTGCCTATGTTCCATGATGACACTCTCATGCCGTTCCATTGGCACTCTCATGCCGTTCTTCACATTGAACATGTGGCAAATCCAGGCACCACAACCGGCTCTCCCGAGTTTCGCAGGTGCGACCGGTGTTCCGCCCCCGACGGAACCACAGGTGCGACCGGTGTCGGACCGTGTCGGCGTCCCGTGACGGCCGATGGCGAGCGGATGTCATGGGGAGCAGGCCTATCATCCACAAGAAGCATCAATCTATGCAGAGCCACCCGCTTGGATTGGCTGAAATTGAATCAAAAACATGGTGTTTATTGAAGTAATGGGACTTAAGATGACTTAAGTTGATCCATTTGCTTGTTTACTTTTGGAGCTTTGAAGCAAGATCAGGCTCACTGTTTCCCCGAGACCATTGTATTGGACTTATTATGTATAATATATTATGTATATATTGGTTGAACAATCTGATCAGGCTCCAGTGAAGAGTAGATGAGATGAGATGAATCATTAGCTATAACCCCAATAGATGATCCCGTAAAAAGGGCATGTTTGTTTGAGCAAAGTAATCCGCCTTTAGGCGTTGGCCGTTAAAACCGCCGAACCAAACACGAAACCTATCGTCCTGCTTCACTAAATAGTTGTTGTTACTTTCTTTTCTTGGATTTGTTTGTTCTCTTCTCTTTTGATCCTTGGTTCTGGCACTGGAAGAACCAGTCTTTCAAGAAAGCATCCAGGGTTCAGGATCAGTAGATTTCTGACCGAATTCTTGATAGCATCACTTGCTTGACAAGTTCACAAAAGGTATCCCCCACTACATTATACTCAAGGACATATATGTCCGGCGTGTCCCATTACCTGTAACAGTCAGTAAACAATTATTATCAAATATTTACTTATTTCAGAGAAAGGCCTTTACTATCCACCATCATCCACTGTTGCAGGGATTAAGACATGCTCAATATACTACATAATATATATATACACACACCACCCTTAATCGCAATATACAACTAGTTTAGATCCTTAGTCTCAGGTCTTTGTTGTCGTTCTCTGCTGGGATTTCATATTAGCAATGGTGCAAGTAGCTTGCCTTCTTGTGCTTTTTTAAACAGCCATGTCTTCCCAATCTCATGAGAATGAAAGGGTTTTCATTGAAAATGAAAGGGTTTTGGTTTAAAAACAAAGGTTTCCACTTGACGTGAAAGAATAAGGCAAGGATATGTCAGCGGATTGGTTAGAGGGAGTGGCCTGAAATGTGGCACCCCAGACCTTGACAACCTTGTTGACCTTCCATGTTGGGAGGGGTGGTTTGATCAATCCGGGTTGGCATTACATGAGATAGTACTGTCGATTTGTTGTTGACCCTGCGTCCCGGGTACTTGGCGGAATCAGCCAGCCAGCCAGCGTATCCGATGGCTGACGGAATCGGCCACCAAAGTATCCGGCTGGCAGAATCAGACGGAATCGGCCCCGAACTTCAGGGTCTATACAGTTTGTCAATCACTTCAACATCAACAGCAGGTCCAACACGTGCTGAGCAGGGCCAACATGTGGCTGCTTGCAATTCGGATTGTGTTTTTGCTTTTTGTTCCAGTGTTGCTTGGTGGGCTCCCTGTTTGCAATCCTTTGATGTCCTTTGATCATGTGATTGTCTTTTTTCGGAGCCCATCTTTTTCAACACCCTCAAGCCCGATTTTCTCACGCTTTGGAACCGTTTTTCAGCCTTGGGCTAGAGTTTGTTTAGTCCTCCACCCTTTCTTTTCACCCTTTACCACGCTTTCTTCTTTTTCACCCTCCACTACTTCTTTTCCATCCTCCGCCGGTGAGGCAGGTGGTTCTCAGAACCTGCACGCACACCTTAATGTGACCCAGAACCTCTGGAAACGTGAGCCGGCAGCTGTTCAGGAACCTTGAAAACCTAGAAGGGGAGCCGTCGGACACTGTTTTTTTTCACCACCCCTTTCTGCTACACCTTGAAAGCTTTTTCCGTCGCTCTCTCTTGTCCACCCACAACAACAACAACAGCAGCAGCAACAACAACAACAACAGCAACAGCACAAATGGTTGGTGTGCTCTGAAGGGGACGCGTCCAGGGGAAGCTTCTTGAAGGGCAAACTCCAGTAGTTGTTGGTGGGTGAAACTGACCCTGGAAGGTCAAAAAGAAGGGGTCTAGGGGACAAGCGGTTAGTCATGGTTAGTGTCCTCTCCCCCTCAACCCACCTCCAGTTTTTCTGTGCGAAAGCTCCAACAGTTGTGGGCACTTCGGTGAGGGTGAAAAGGAAGTGGAGGGTGAAAAAGAACGGGCAGAGGGCGAGACAAAAGGCTGTGAGGGTGAAAAGCAAAGGGTGGAAAGACAGGGCAGCTAAGAACATATCCTTCGGGCTGTCAGCTACGCAATGCAATATTGCAGGCTCAGATTAAACCAGGATGCCAGACTTCGTGCTGCAAAGAGATTGTTTTGTGGGGTTCCAACCCAGACGCAAAGGATTGAATCATGCACGGCTCCAACCGATGAAGGTTCACGCGTCGTTTTCCTTTCTTCAGGGTGGTCATGGAGGAGTCCGAACGGTAGATCCATTAGACCGGCCACTGCTAGCAACAGCGTTGGCTGGTATGTCTAACACTATGCAATGGCAGAACGCCTTGCGTTTATATAAATCGTTGGAGAGCTTTGCTAATCTACTGTGTGCTACGCATGTAATTACTAGAGAATGAAGAGCCCAGCGCACCAAACCTTTGCCAGCCTTTCAGGCTGTCTCCGTCTTCATTCGGAATGTCACGCAACCCTCACCAGTCTTGGCCTTAGCAGACCCTCAACCTATTCAGAATTTGAACTTGCGGTCCAAGGCGGAAGGTTGACGTATATAATTGTCCCAGGCTTGAGCTTGCCCCTCCACCTGTCCCTGTTCCAATGCAGTGTTGATGTTCACTGCGTGCTAAGGATGAGAAGTGCCAGAATCGAACAGAAAGGCTTGGTGTGCAACTTTTGGAAGACAATCCACATCTTAAGAGGAGGCATGCAGATATGCTTTCCTGGCCAGGTTTCAGTGCCCTCAAAAGACATCGAATGGCACCTGCGGAATTCCTTCAGTGCGCCTGCCTGCGGATTTTCCTGATAACCGGACATCACATGAACATTGACACAGTGCTAGGAGCGACAGGATAAGATGGCAAGATCTATGTCCAAAGACTCATATTTGTGTTCATCCGATGCTCAAACCAACACACCTGAGACTAATTAGGAAAGTTCAGAACAACGTGTTCAACACATGAACATGTGGTTATATTAATATATAAATATTGATATAATTGATGTTCACGGATGGTGGGCTCATAAGGGTTCCAAAAGAAAAACCGTTGGCTGTGTTCTACTCTTCCCCTTTCCAAAGACCAAAGATGGTGTTCATCTCTACGCTGTGTTTCTTTGCTTCGTTCGACCCGGCTGGTCGAACATCTCGACGTGCCAGCCACTGTGGAGTGAGTTGGGTTGCAATGGGACAGCACCGCTTGAAGGAGCGAGAGTGGGGGCGAGAGTATACAGAAACGAGTGGTAGACGGGGTTGACACATTCCAAGACAGTTGTGCAAATGAATATGAATACAGAACCTGGGAGTGACCCAGGTTTGTTGAAACCAGTCTTGGCTCTCGTATTTGCATTCCTTTTGTATGACCAATAAAAGACTCTCAAAAATCATCCGTAACATGACCTCCTCCCCGGTTCTTTTTGGGTGGTTTTCCGTTCTCGGGGTTTGTGTGCGTTGCTCTTTTCTTTTTTTTGAGCAGGGGGTGCCAGGGACCACGCAAGTCTGGCACTATCAAAGACACTTGCATCGGTGTGTGAGATCAACTCCGGACGCCGAGTTGACGTACCTGCGTGAAGTAGGTTCTATGTTTTGAACCTTCGTTTCTGTGACAGTTCAGATCCTCTTGAACTTGGCAGTTGGACCCCTCTGCATTCCTCAGGTGTTCTATTTTGGCATATTTTGGCCACAATCAAATCGTACCATATGTTTTTATTCAATCTCGAATGTGTTTTTTTGAGGATCCGACCCCCTAACGACGAAAGTGGGTGTACGGCGCCCACGGGCTTCGGGGTGTTCTGACGGAATTGGGGTCAAGATTAGTTGATCAAGGTGAACCTGGAAGCTTGGAACATGTTGCAAAACCTGCGAAGCTTCCCAATGGCTGGCAGGACCTGTGTCCAACGGCTCTCGGGAAGGCATTTCGGACCAGATTCGCGCGCGCCGAACAACGGAACCGCAAAAATTGCATCCAGACTGTTGTGGTCGCGTGTTTTGGGAAAACATCAGCTGTAGAAAGCTCCACCAGATTCTGGATTTCACCGCAGAACGACGGACTCTCGTGCGTGGTAAAGCTCACCAAATGATCGTATTTGGACAAAGATCCCTCACCGGAGCAGCGTATCTTTGGGGTTGCACGGTTAAACCATGTGAAACCGACGGCTGGACCCAATGAATGTGGCCTTGATCTTTGCCTTCTAGAAGTGTGTCCCCAAAAAGGAGGACTGTCTCCGAAGCTTAGCTTGAGGTTTTCGAAGACGGAACTCTGTGTTCAATGCACTACCCCAAAATGGTGAGAAACGCACGCCGGTGGTGCTGAAGTTCTTCTTGGCATTTGAAATGGTCCGTTGGTCGGAGCGAGCCAGCGAAAACCACAGGAAACCTTGGGTGAAATTGTTTGGAACTGACCTTGGAACTGACCAGTGGGTGAGTCAGTGTGTCCAATCATGGAAGTTCAAGGATAGGTTGCTTGTTTTTGCGCCATCTTGCGCCCTTCAAGTCAAAAGTTTGTAGCCAAACAGTTGGCTTTTTGGGAGAGAGGACGGGTGGAGAGCTTTGCTGCCAGATGATGTGGCGTCCCCGAGCTCGACCTCCAGCCAGACCTTGGGCGGAGCGTGCCGGGCCCAACGGGGGCGGTGCGTTCTTCTTCCCAATTCATTTTCCAAAACAAAACAAAAACACCGCGTTGTTTGATCCTTTTTGTACTTATATAAATGTTGGACAGGAGCTTCAAAGTGACCCCCTTTGAAGTCTCTGTTTGTGACCTCTTTGGATTTCATCAACACGATGTTCCTTTTCTTCCGAAAGTTTTGTGACGGAAGTAGTGGTGGGATTTCTGTCACGTCATGTCTTTTGATCCTACTCCAAACCCGGCAGTTCTGGACAAATCATAATTTGCAGTGGGTCATACTCCACATTACTCCACGGTGAAGTGTGGGAATTGTTTGTGCCGTTTATTTTTTCCTGGAATTTCAGACGAAGCCCGTGGAACAGGTGAAAAAAACACGCGTGCATTCGACCGCATGGAACAGGACGTGTTCGGAGAGACGAAACGACACGCCTCAGGCGTTCACAGCTGCATGTGGGAGCCTGAGAGTCTGGTGAAACTGCACGGTTTCTGTGGCACAAGCTGCTCCAATACGGACGAACTGGAGTTCCAGTTGCCTTGGATTCCACTCCACCGGCATGACGAATCCCATGACCGGCGTCACCAGGGGCGTCCGAACAACGGTGGCGGTCCGACTGTTTGGGGCCGAGGGTCGAGCAGACAGGCCAAACCGAGGCCATCGAACAGATGAACCGAAGTGAACGCATGTGAACGCTATACTTGAGAAGCTCACAGACGTACATGGATGGAAATGGATATAGATTGGTCCTGTTGGTGGGTGGATTATACAAGAGAACCGAAGTGGCGCCATGTGTCACCGAAGTAGTCTTTCCAACCTTTCCGTGACGAAAACCATTGACCTGCGCAGACGAGTTGGCGCCAAACGACCCGCACAGAGCCCTGGATTTACATCGTCCGCTCGTCCTGGACCCTTCTCAGATTTTGGGCGAACCGGGGGGAAGTGACTCAAGAAGAAGACAGGTCCGGTTTTTTCTTCCAACGCTGGTAGGTTGGCGGCCATCGCTAGTAGGTTGGAGGCAGAGCGGCCTTTAAAAACATGTATTCTCCTGAACTTTGAGGCGCTGGTGGCACGGGGTCGGATTCTGCTCAAGCAGACCACGCAGGAAGTGGTTTGTCCCTCAGAGTGAAGTTGATTGCCTGAAGGACTACAACTCTTCACCTCAACCACTAGTATATATAGCCTATAGCTTCTTGTTCCTGCTAGCGATGGCCTCCAACCTAGTAGCTTCTTGTTCCTACTAGCGATGGCCTCCAACCTAGTAGCTTCTTGTTCCTACTAGCGATGGCCTCCAACCTAGTAGCTTCTTGTTACTAGTAGCGATGCACCTAGTAGCTTCTAGCAAGTTCCGAAGGGAAATTCTGCAACTCATTTCGCCCCATTGACATCGGTGGATCTTTGCCGTTGGCATCGGGCTGGGCGGGTTGAGACACGCTCGATCTGGCGGTGTGACGGTGTGATCTGGCGGAAATCCACCTGTTTTCAAGAAGGCAACGGAACTCCCACAAGGAGATTTTGAAACGGAATCTCTATATAATCCCTGGGAGTCAAAGTCTAAGACTATACAAAGAATGGTCTTTAGGTGACCCGAAAAGAATTTCCTCTACTTCAGTCGGTCAAAATATAGTCTTTGGACTTCGGGTATAGATGTAATTAGAATCAATTTGAACTGTTTGCTGTACCAAACCCCGCAACTCTTGGAGTTTTGTTTCACCCACTTGCACTCCCACCACCTTCATCCAGTCCCTCATCCATTTGGGCAGATTCACCTGCAGGGTCCCCACACCTAGGCCGAGATGACTTGCGCCCTCCAGCGCTGCGAGAGGTGCTCCCCTTGCGGCTCTTTGTGCTGTTGGGGAGAGATGTGGATCCAAAAAGACCTTTGCTTCGGACTCTGTAGGACTCTTGATTTCATTCAAAAAAACATCGACATGGACTGTTTATGATTGTTCACCACCTCTTCAGGGGGGTGGGGGGGAATTGAAATGTCAAAACCTTTGTTTGTTTCATCGAGGATTCCCCGAAGTCAAGATGAGTTTCTGTTCACTCGGGTTCACTTTGACGTAAGAAGATATAGAGGAACGAACGGTACCTGGCTATGATCAAAAAAGGCTTGCGCAAAGTGCTAGCTTTCCACATGGACCCTTTGTTCAAGGAGCTCCATGTATGTATGATGTATTCCATTTACTATCATTTACTTTTATAATCATAGTTCTTCAAATTTCTTTACTTGATTTCTATTTGCTGTCGTGTATGTGTATGTGTATATATATATATATTAATATACACATGATGTATAATAGCTATATCAATATTTGATACATTCTGTAACCAGGAGGAAGACAGAAATCCTCCACCAACTTGCATGTGTACAAACCGGTCTTCTGCTTTGTATTCGTTATATCTCGACGCGAACTGAACTCCCTCATGGCCATTCCGACAAAATCATTGCCCCCCCCTTCCCCCTGCGATGGGTGTTGGTTTGAAGGGTTCCAAAACTTCTGATTGTCGTGGGCTGGCTGGCTGCCAGCTGTGTTAGTTACTGGCACTAGTTGGCTGCATATTTCGGTGGAAGCTTGAGGTGGTGTCGTGTCATCTTCCGCCCGTTGGCGTGCTGGATGAGGCTGACATTATAGCATCAAACACTCTTCAGAATATCACACCCATGTGTTCCAACTGAATGCTTTTAGACTCTTCTTGCTTGTATATGTCCTACTTGCTGAGATCGACAGGCTGAGTTGGCAAGTAGCTTTGGGCGGAGCAGCTACACCAACAAATTCGTCACGGGTCCATTCGTCAGGCATCATGCTTTGAAATGCAGGATGAGGTGAGATCGGTGACCAGGTTGATGAAGTTGACGATGTCATCCAAGTTCTGTTGAAGGTAGTAGGCATGACTTCAGATGCTCTTCGAGATGCAAATCTGCGCGTAGAGCTTCAGCATGCAAATCTGTGGGTTGTTCTGTTGGCAATCCCAGTTACTTTTGGCCTGTGTGCGCTTGGGAGAACATCTGATCATTTGAGCGGGGGAAATCGACTGGTTCTTTGCTACCTTACGAGCCTTCTTCGATTCATCGTGAGGCATTGCTTCTTGGCTTTGCTTTTTTCCGTCTCCCCATTGGAATTCTACCGCTGTTTCATGCTTGCCCGTGATGGCAGCATCACGGTCGCACCGCTGTGAGCTTTTCTGCTTGGTGGGAGGCTCGAGTTTCTACAAACGTTTGGTTCCTCCAGCTGCGCTGGGCAATACTTGCGAAGCGAGTTATCATGTGTTATCTAACTTCTCTGGTTCAAGCTATTCAATGTCGTAGCAGTCTCACACGTTTGGTTCCTCCATCGTCCCAGCTGCAACGAGCTGTGAAAAGGGGCCTCCCAGACCCATGTGTACCACCTGTTTGAGAGAGGGATCGGCATATTTACTAAAAAACAACTATGGCCGCCAATCTCCCCGACCACCCCAACCAGTCGCCCCCAAACATACTTAGTCTCCCCAAAAACAGGGTCGTGTCTTGGGAGCTGTCCAGCCCCGTCCGGTGTCTCCACGGACGTCACCACAGCTGGGACCGCCGCAGACGGTCCGACGTCAGGGCATTCGTCGGAGTTGCAGCAGAGGTTGACCGAAGCAACCTCCAAACAGCCGACCGTCGGATGTCAACCTCTTCTGATCAGGTGATGTCGTGACGGGGTGTTACAGTCCACCGTCCGGTGGTTCATTGCCTGCATCTTTGTGAACGCGAACTTTTGGGGGGTTCTTTCCCTTGTGGCAGATGCTTGCGAGGTGGTTTAGTGATGTTTGGTTCATGCTTCCATCCACTCAGCACATTCTTGCAGACAACATGTTCCTGGTCCAATCCGGAGTGCAGGGCTCCAGTTGCAACGGTACTGGTCACCCACCAGTGCATCCCTGGAAAGAAGGATGGAATGAACATCATTTTGATGAAATGTTTGAAAGGTATGAGTTTGTTCATTTTATTTTGGACGTTCATGTTCGATGTGAACAATGGAATTACACACGATCCCTGAATATCCCTGATATTTCTTCAGCTTCACCTACGTCCATCTGCGCACACCGAGACATGTGGCACCGTAGATGTATGATCTTGGAACTGGTGAATAAACCGTTTTCTTGTTCCATCATTTTTTTGATGAATGCTGAAGACAAAGTATTTCTATGTATTTCTGTAAACAGGTTTTGTTGTAAAGGATGCAAGTATATTATATTAGCTTTGTGAAGTATTTTCAGTCTTTTCAAACAGATGAATGCCCGGAAGCCCACACCCCAAGTAAGGCCTTATGATCTTTCTGCTTCTTGGGTTCCCAGCGAAGCGGTCCTCTTTTCGCAACCCGCAACCCGCAAGCGCTCTGCGGCCTCCCCCGAAGCCGCAGTGCTGACCGATCGATGGACACCGCAGGTTCTTTGGTGGTTTGTCCATGGACTCCAAGGCTCTGTTGGTCGGTCGGTGTTGGTCGGGACCGTCTCTGAAGTTGGATGAAGTCGGTTCTTCAAGAACGCAAAGACAGGGTCATAGGTCATATGGGGTCATGGTGTACAGAGTCACACGTGTTTGAAAGGTGCATTTGTGTTTTCCTTAGGAAGCTGCGGAGAGGGATAATTGGTACGAAGGTCCGGGCATTCTCGGCTTGGCTGAGAGTTTTAACATTCAGAAGCACGTCAGGGAACTAACATCAAGCAGCTTTGCAGTCGACCAGGCAGTTTGATCTCAAGAAAGACTCTCCAGATTTCTTTCTTGGTGGCAGCATAGCCCATAGGCAGACTCGATCCCCACAGAAAGAGGGACATCATGGACATGGGTCAAATACTGAAAGCTTTTCGGTAGCCGGTAGCCATAACATTGTGTAGCGTGTCGCCAACATTGCATGAACAGCGTGTCGGCCATTGGCACCCAGTGGATCTTGGGGGTGTCCCCAAGTTCATCGAAGCCTTGGAATGACAGCCTCAATTGATTTCCAACTTGGAGCCTGTTGACTCTTTCAGAGAGCATGAACCACGTGACATTGGCAAGTTGTGTTGAAGAGCGTCCCAGCGAACACGATGTGTTTGGGACTTGGCCCGGATGTCAAGACTGCTTTGCATGTTTAGCATGCTTGATTGATAAGTAAACGTCCAGTGACTGGCATTCGCAACGTATCTAAGAACACCAAGACCGCTTCCCTCGCGGTCCCTGCCGATCAGTTTGACCGCGAACACCATGGTGCCATGGAGACGGGGCTTCGGCGGCTGCAGAGGGAGCTCAAGCAAATCCAGGAGGACGGAAGACATCAAGATGGTGAAGGATGGAAGACATCATCACCATCAACTACCATGGATTTTACTGTATAGCAGGTTCATGATGGTTCATGCAGGTTTCTATGGGTCCGGGTTTCTGAATTCAGGCATATTAGTGCTTGCAGCCATTGGCCAGAAGTTTGGCCTGGCCCTTGTAGAGGGCCGTTCTCACTGAAAAAAACCGAACGGTGGTGAGCTGCGGTTGTTCTCCCCAGAATCGCCCCTAAGGCAATCCCAGCTCAGTGGAATTTCCGGTGATGCAGAAAGGGATCCAAAAAAGCAAACAAACATAACAAGATACAATAACATAATAACATTCGGATCACCGCGGAACGATCCATACCCGAATTTTTTGACCCATAGCCATATAAGTCTTACCGATACAAACCAGGGGTTTCTGCGGTCGCAGATACGTATCAACGTCCCCACCCTCTTCTTTTCCAGCGAATCGCCCTTCAGGATTCGGCCTCCATCTTTGTGACCCCGCGTGGTGATGACTTGTCACACCTGGACGCGCTGGTGCTGGGACCCCCCTGACACGCCCTATGACGCGGCGCTGCTGCATTTTCAGCTGAAGATCCTGCCGAGCTACCCGATGAATCCGCCCGAGGTGGGGAGATTCAGCTGGGAGAAACCCTGTGACATGGGCTTGCAGCAAAGCCACGAAGCAGACCATCTCAGGTGAACATGATCTTGGAGGCAGAACGAGTCCTTTCATGCTTCTGAAAAGAAACAACGTAGGGCAGCATGTGAAGATTAAACAATTGAACTGTTGAGGGATGTTAAAGGTTTTGTGCTTGGTTTGGACCAGGCCCTGTGTTGTTTGGTACGCAATATGGCACCAGGGTTCGCATCTGCACTTCTTGGTTCACGCTTGGGCTTCACACTGCGGCTGTGTCACATCTTAATTGACGCTGAATGAAATGTCATATCTTGTTTGATGGCTGACCCTGGTTCGAGAGTGAAAGGAACCTCATGGGAAAGCTGTAAACCTTATGTTTACGGACACCTCCTTTGGCGGGGGCCTCCAAATGAATATCTAGACTCTTAAATCATATGAATGAACGAATGAATGCATATGGAATGAAACGCATTTGGATAGTTCCAAAAAGACCCAAGTGACCCAGCTGGTGCGCTGTCAGGTTCGTTTTCTCACCACGGACTCGGGCACCTTGCGGCTCCATCCACAGCTCTATGCCGATGGGAAGGTCGGCAGAACACCGGGGGTGCTGAAGGAACGAGGGCGACGGATGACATGGAAAGAAGTGCCCAGCTGAGCTGTTTTTGCTGTTTTCGACATTTCAAGCCAGTGAACGTTCATATTCCTCAAATGCAGGCAGAATCAGAAAGCTGCGAATGCTGGAAGGACAAGCCTGCAATCAATCAATCAATCAATCAATCATTCAATAATTCCACATGGCTTTGTCTCAACAGGAAACTCGCAACCAATCGATGTTGAAAGATGTGTTGCTACCGCTAGATACCAACTGGCATGGAACTAACCTATTTCTTGTGAAGGAAGGAGGGCATGTGCAACCTAAGCCTCGCTCACAACCTTCACTGATGAGCTGAAGTCATATTGAAGATTTTGTACACTTCTGTCCTGACCTGTCCCTTCCAATCTGTTCACTCCTGATAAAAATGCTCCCTAGTGCGCGCAATGATGTTGATATAGCACATAGTTTTAGTATGTTCTAGTATATTTTAGTATATGATGTACATGTATTTGTGTGTGCATTTGTTGATTGATACATGTATTTGTGTGTGCATTTGTTGATTGATATATGGACATATCTCCACCCTGGGAGACTAGGCCCTAGGCTCAATCATCCCAGTGTCCCGCATCTCCTTCTTCCCCCCAAACCTCGCACGAGGTGTGCTTAAGCATTTTGGGCACCTGGCACGGGCCACGTTGGAGTGCGAGTAGCTCAATCCGTGCTGTGCTACTCTCAATCCAGTCCTTGCTGTGTGAGGAGCTTCGCGTAAGAACGACGAACGCGACGCGCGACATGAGACGACGTGACACGACGTGACACGCTGGATCATTGAAACGGGCAAAAAGAAAAATGGTCAGAAAGAAATCCTGACCGATGTTAGACATGTGTTCTGCGAAGTCGGAATTTCAGAGGTTTGGAGGGGAGCAGGTCGGACGAGTCTCAGACTCGATCCAGACATGGATCTGAGAGACCAGGTGTGTCCCCGTAGTCAGTCAAAGAGTATCACTGGTTTTAGACAGAGCTTCGCAACCTAACCATCACTATCCACTGTAGTCACTGTAGTCATGGGATATAATTACGATGATATGCGTGAATCTACTACGTGACAAAACCCTATCAGATAGAAGTCCTCCGCCGCTGCAAAAAGCGGGGCGGAGGACGGACGGAGAGTAATGGATGAACATCTGGGAAGATGGAAGATGGATGGGCCTTTGGGTGGATGGATGGATGGGAGATGGACGTCCTGCTAGACGTCAACGTCGCAGGATCCCTTGCGCTGCGAGCCTGGCATGGAGAGCGCCACGGATGACAAGGTCGGAGCGAAGCGGAGAAGTGCGGGACATCTGGAGACTTAGGGAGACCACAGACACAAGCAAAGCTCCAGCAAGAAGATCCAGCGAAGCCATGTCACCCATGTGTTTGTATGTGTTTGTGTGTTTTGATCTCGAAAAAGAAGTCTAACGAAGAAAACCAGATGTTTTTGTGTCTCTTCCATCTCGAGTCGGTTGGATACCTATTGGATACTATCCTTCAGGTGGATGTGTGCGCGCAGCGTCCGCGTGGTGGGAGGTCGGAATATGTGGGTGTCTACTGGAGTAGGGAGACCATAGACCATCCCAGGCAATGATCCCCTTGAAGAAGGAACATAGACCAGTCTACCCATTAGTGAGAGGGGTCTCCCCATTCAAACCCAAAACCATGACAAAGAGGTTGTCCATATCGATTCAACATCATATAATCAGCATACTCAGGTTGTTTATTGATTCACCATGGCTTGATTTGCCCTTCCGTTCAGCTCGTTTTGCTTCATCCAATCCGTCAAAAAGATGGTCCACAGCGGATCGAGGTGACCAGTTGTTATGCACATCCCAGGACTAGGTGGTGCAGGATTTTGGGCGAAGAGACTCCTCCAGTACATTGCTTGAAAACGAACAATTATATACTCTTCCTGTGCTGGATGAACGCAGCAGGCGCACCTGTTTTCAGGCGACATCCATTTTTTCACCGAAGTCGGTGGATCAGCTGCACCACTTCAGCAGTGGGGATTGGGGACACCTCAACTTCAGGTCCGAAGTTCGGTATTTAGTTTATGAACGATGGGAAACGATGGGACACGGCTCGCGGGCCAGCGAGCTTTCGATCCAACACTGTTGAGCGAAATGCTCGCTTTGTCCCTGACATTGGGTTCCCTCAGTGCCTCAGCGAGAGATTTGCATCGAGACTCCTTAGCCAACGAGATGAAGATGCCATGCCTTTTATTCATCCATTCCATGATCTTTGAGGAACGTTCTGACTTGTCGTTCCACAAAACCGTGTTCTGGAGTCTTCTAAAGGTGGAGCTGGCCAACGTCTTTGTGGTCCACGAGTCAGTGAGGGTAGGAGTTCAAACCTCAGAGGGCTGATATTTTTGGGGGGCCGTTTCCGGGTCGTGTGAACAAGATTGAGAACAAGCTTGTATAGGCTGGCAAAGGCGGGATAGTTTAGTCTCAAAATAGAAAGATGCGACTGTTGGTTTGGGAGGTTCGTCGTGCAATTTGAGACAATCGCTTCTGCCTGGCACCAACCACCCCATTATGTCTTTGAGGTGAAAGGAGATCGGGAAGGCGATCACAAACTGAACACACATCCTAGAGAAACTATAGGGGATCTGGTGTCGGGCATCGCTGAGCAAACTTATTGGTGCTGGAAAACATCGAGGAAAAGCACTAGGCCCCGCCTGGTTCAGGTCGCACCTGAATAACCTAATCCAGCATTGGTATGGAACATATTTGCTTTTGCAGATATTGTTTGCCAGCAAAGGAAGGTGTATATATATAATTAGACCATATGAGTCCAAGTGGCCTTGCGGGACATCAACATACATATATCACATACGTATAATATATATATATATATACACACGATACGTAGTATCTGGCTTGTTCAGAGGCCGTTTGGGGGCAGGACCAATCTTTGTTTGTTTTCATCTCAGCTTGGACACCAAAGAGCACTACCATGCAACACCCAAAAAGCTAGTAGCTAGTAGCAAGGACGCTATTACGCTATTAGGGTGGAGGCCATCGCTACTAGTAACAAGAACACGGCTAGTAGATCATCCGAGTGTTTTTTCCTGCCCAGATCCTGTCCATGCTCGAGAATGGCCCCAGCTGGGATGCGCAGGACCCTTTTATGCGGCGTTTTTGGAGTGTCATTGTAATAACAGCATAGACGGGACATCATTTCAAGTCTTCCCCATGTGACATGGCATTCCAATACAATCAAGTTTGGGGTGCCTCACTAGTTTTGATTCTGTCGACATTCATTGGATTAGAGTGGGATCAGAGTGGGATCTCTTAAGCAGGCTTGGTCACCTGTCCTTCTTCGGCCAAATCGATCGGCGGTTTTGTTTCACTTCCAGGATGCGGAGGATCATGTGCTCACCCTGGCAGCCAGAGTCTGGGACCAAGTTGCAATGTCAGGAGTTGCAGACGTTCATCGAGGACAAGAGAAAACTGGAGAAACCCGGCTCACAATCACCGTAGAAACACCATCCAAACGAGTCCTCGATTTCAGCAGAGTCCTCCGATTTCAGTTGGTCCCATGTCAGACCCAGAGTTCCTTCCATGTTCTTGCCTTTTCTGATTTAGGCCCAGTGGATCTTTGAAGCACGTAGAAGCTTAAGAGAAAGGCCCCTTTTGAATCCTCCATCCTTTCTTCTCCAACCTTCATATCCTTTGTTCGCTTCGAGCTCGAAGCTACTTTTAAGTGGCGGCCATCGCTACTATCACGTCACAAGGTTCGCTACTATCACGTCTTCATATCCTTCGGTCCTCCGCTCCTCGGTCCTTAGTCGCTTTGGGCTCAAGAGACTGCAGCCGCGTCGGTCCGTCTCCGCGTCTCCGCTCCTTCCACCGATGTCCACTGCCCGGACCTCGGGATTCGCATGGGCGGGAATAAGCACGAGAGACCACAAGTTCCGTGTTTTTGAATTATGTCGGATTTTGTATTGCATATTTAATATTGGTATACTTGTATGGATGTATGTTGTATGTTGTATGTGTGTTTGTTTTTCTACACTCAGGAATCCCAACATCGCTGGGAACAGCTTCTGAGGCCGAAGGTCTCGCTCAAGCACTGACTGCCAAGCTGGTGGACGTGCAAGAACGCGGGGTGGAGCTGGCCTTAGCTGTTTGGAGACGCGCACAGATGGCATGCTGGTGAGTCTACTCAATTGGACAGGAGGCGCAGTGGCTAAAAGGCTAAAGCATGGGCAAGTGGTTGCCATTTTGATTTCCTTTAGTGCGGGCTTCTCGAGCTCACGATCCAGAGCCAAGGATCTCACTTTCGATCCAGTCAAAGCCGCGACAGGCGCGGCACGTAAGTGATGTCAAGACCGGTGACCGGGCTTTATCGTTGAACAAGTTGCTCGGCATCACTGGAAATCATTCATCCGTGGAAATCCGAGTCAGGATGGCCCAATGAGACCGGGATTGGTGAATTGTTCAATCATATTGCAGCATTAAACACAATCCCCCCAAAAGGATGTCCGAACTCATTGACTTGGGGAAACATGTTTGACTGTCTGACCGCACCTGTCTCAAGCAGCGAGCCGCATCGGCATGGATGACCATCCGCGAGAAATCCGGCTTCGGAAGCAGAGCCAGAGATAACTCCAATCCAAGACCATCCATGTGTTGCCTATACATGCCTATACAATACATTAACCATTATGGAGTATATATATATATATACAGTAGGTATATAAATAATATAGCTATTCCATGCTATTCTATAATATGCCATATGCCTTATTACATGGATTGTTTGGGAATGGACCGGCATCTGCTGATCTTCAAGTCCCCAAACACAGTTCCGTTAAGGAAGCGCATCCGAACGGAGTCTTACCACGCTGCATCGCCGACCGCGCAAACCGTGGTGCATGTTTGACGGGATTTGAGCAACAAAGCAAGCAGAAGTGCTGATTTAGCAGGTGAAGCGAATGAGATTACACCAATTTGGGCAAAGAAAGAAGCCACTAAGACCTCGTGTGAGATTCCACTGATTCCACTGACTGACTTGGGTGGATTTGAGTGACAAAGGAGAGTCCCTTTGTCAAACAGCCGAGATGCACACATTGCTCTTCGTGACAGAACCACCCCTTTGACCCTGGTGAGGTTTAAACGGATGCCGTCCTCTCGGGGTAGATGGGTGTGTGTGGGTGTGGCAGAGCTACGTCGTACAGCCGACGTCCAGGCGATCGTTCTTGTCATTTCTATAGTTCAATAGAGAAGGCGTAGCAGACATCGAAGGCATAAGTGCAAGTCTGAGTCATAGCAGTATTTATGCCATGAACACTGGGTGAACACTGGTGTTTTCTCCAGGATTCTTCTAATCCAACCTACGACATTCTCCGAACTGACTGGCAGATCCTGGTACTGTAGATCTCTGACTTGAAGGATTGCTTCTGTTTTCGTCCATCGACCTTGGTCGAGTTGAGAAGGCTCTTTTCGGAGCACCTCATCGCGGCCAGGAGTCAATCCTGTGGATGTGTGACGAATAAACATATGGATGGATGTGTGTTTTAGATGCGGGAGACCTTTTGGCCCTGGCTCGGTAGACTGGTCTATTTTCCTTCTTCGAGGTATTTGGGAGGTCTTCCTATTTGGACCTATAATACACACCCAGTTCTGTTTACAATAATAGTCACTTCCCATTTCTGCCGACTCAAGTTTTTGCTGCCCGGCTATCCAAACGGGATGGACCGGTGGACCGCATTTTCTCGCAATGCATATTGCTCCAAAAAACATCAAAACACCAAAAATTGGAACAACCGCATGGGAAAAACTCAACTTTCCAAAGTTTTAGGAGTTTAGGAGTTTGGCTCAGAGTTGCCCTTTTTGTTGAACGAACATGACCGAACGTGAATGTGGAGTTACCTTTTGTTTGTGAGGAAAATCCATCTTCCGGGCAAAGCTAACTCTTTGTGGGCAGACTCATCATCCCGGACACAGATGACTGGGGGTCGGTGGAACAAAGGCGGACGGCCAGAGTCGATCAGAATCTCAAGTTGATGCATGACAAATGCGTGAAGCATCGAGCCCAGCCCTACATGCAAGTTAGCAAAGATCCGGAAGTTGGATCTGGCCAATTAGGAAACAGGATGACACTGGCCAACAGGAGAGTTGATGAGAGATGTACTGTAAGCTCTACAACGAACTCTGTGGTGGGGTTCAGCACATTACCAGTGACCTTTTCCGCTGGTCTCATCCGACACGGAACAAGGCTAGAAGTGAAAAATGACTCTGTGGTCCCTGGCTCATGCACAAGGAAGCATGTTTTCTCATGCAGGAGGTTAGTGTCAATGTCAACCATGTTCTCATCATGGTAATCCTGTGTATCTCAAGTGACTCAAGTGCGTTCATCCTTGGCCGTCGCGCAGACACTTGAGAATTCATCAACTTCTGAACAAAAAGAATCCAGGAGCACCAATTGTAGTGAAGCTCAAGGAATTGTCCTTGGGAATGTGTTCGACCTTGTACCAAAGCTTTCTTCATGGTGTTCACCTGTTCTTTTTCGTGTCTAACTGAGCAGCATCCAAGCCAAACCGCCAAGTTCGCCTCACACCTCCCGACATGATTTCTCAAAGGGTCGGTCAAATCCAACGGCACAAGAACTTCGGAGCTGCCTACTGTGACTGTCCCAACGGCCAAGAGAGGACATGCCACCTTTCACACATGCACCTCAGAGCTCAACACTCGCCAACTCGAAATCCTTCTGCGAATCCCTTCTCGCATTCATGAACAGCACCAATGGCACGCAAGCAGCCATTCACAGATTCACACAGATTCCATTAGGTTGATGGGCACCATCCTATGGAATAAATACTCCAATATACTCCAATGCTCTCGGAACCGCATCCAGTACCCCTTTTGAAGAAACGATCTTACGGAAAAACGCATGGACAAAAATACCCCCAGTACCCCCATGGATCATATTGATTTAGCCCCATGGATCACCTCTCCAGCTGTGATCGGAAAGAGTCGTCACCTTTCTTCTCCACGGTGTGGAACGTCCCCGGCGACCGCCGGAGTTTTCCGGCAGGACCTCGCCTGTTTACAGGAACTGTTCGCCTGTTACTTGAGAGACGGAAGTCTTAACTGATTACAAGTCATGAAAAGTCATGAGTATATAAATCTAGTTGAATATATAAATATATGAATATATATATATATATCAGCGATTATATCAGCCGCCCTCTGATGGAGAGCAAGATTGACAATCCATCAGCTCATGAGCCGGCAGGCAACGTGTCGCCTACAGCTTCAACAGCTTCAGAGGTGAGTTGCGTGGTGGATGCGTTGCGAACGTGGACGCAGTAAGCGAACGCAGAAAAGAACAGTTTGGAGGTGAGGTTTATATTAAACGGAAAGGCTGTGCCATGAGCGCCTGCTTGGAAGTACTCAGGGGACTGGAGAACTTGACAAGGAGAACTCGACTTGGTTTGCTGGGTCTTTCACATTAAACATCCCTAGGGAAGTCCTTTTTGGAAGGGTTTGAAGACACAGATGGGTTTCTTGAGTCGGGCAACTTGCTTCGGCTTTGCCACTCTGGTGAAGGCGAAGAAGATTTGGGAACCTCCATCCAGGTCTTTGCTGAAATTGTCACAGATCTTGATCACTATTTGATAGTCTTGGACAACCAACCAACCAACCAACCAAGGATGTTAAGGTGAATTGCAGGCAGCCAGAATCGATCGACGAGGGTGGTAGACTTGCAGGAGGCCAGTAAATCTTTGAGCTTGGCCCACACTGACACGGCACATAATATAGGCAGTCTTTCAGATGATGATGATGCCTGTAACAGGGTGGTATTTTGTGGTGTTGGACTGTTGGAGACACACGATGTATGTCAATGTACGTACATGGCGCATGGTCCAGACAGTCAGTACTATTCAATATGCCTCACGATGGCCACGTGGCAAACCATCACTTGAGGCTTTATCAACAACAGAGGTCCGCGACACAAAACCTCAAACAGCAGCACTTCTTTTTTTTGCGCTCTAGGCTCAGATCTCTTTTGACAGTGATCTTTCTTTGTGACATGGTCCAAGTCACATCATGCCACCATTTTCGATGTTTGAGAGGCTGATACCGGGAATGTATCAGAAGTCGGACCTGTTTAAACAACTTCTGAAGAGAAACGACTTGACCAACTTTGGGATTGATCCATTTGGCATAAAAACGCGGACACCGACTCTGGTTACTGGTTGCCACAAACGTTGAAACTGGACACCCAGCGAGGATGCAAATGTGGACGAATGCGTCAGCAGCATTTCCGATGAGGAAACACCAAGCCCGGGCCTCAAGCATCCACAATAGCGAGGACGGCCTAGAAACAGAGAGAAATGCCATGGAATGACACAGGGTCGCACCCTGTAGTGCAGGCAAATTTCCATGAAATGATCGAAGAGCATTTCAAAAGTAAGGGTTACTGGAAGGATCCCAGCACAGCTGTTCCTGCTTTCCCCCAACGTTCCGGATTGCGATTGCGTTCAAAGGCGCACAGGACTGGGCCGAGGATTAGGCCCCAAGATAAAGGTCATAGGGTCGTTGAAGTGTGTTCCTGGCATCCTCCAGAAGTGATGGACCCTTGGGAACTGGGCATGCCTGAGGCACTAAGACCATCTCAAAGCCTCGCTTTCTGAACTCCGTGACTCTCTCACAGATCGATTGGACCAGGTGGGGGCGCGGAAGTGAGGATGAAGTGAGGTCTTCAAGAAGTCTAATAGCAATGCCCCCCAACCTAGAAGCGATGGCCTCCAACCCAAGAGCGTCCTCCAACCTAATAGCGATGGGCTCCAATTTCAGAGCGATGGTCTCCAACCTCAGAGCGACGATGGGCTCCAACCTAATAGCGATGACCTCCAACCTCAGAGCGATGGGCTCCAACCT